>CACRXP010000077.1:1508408-1531141 GCA_902702965.1 Spirometra erinaceieuropaei
CTGGATATATAGTAGGGCTTTGATAAGTAACCGGTACGCAGGACAGAGAATTATTCGAGGATATAATTGGAGCTGCGGGGTTTGTAGACGTGCTGGGCTGAACAGACTTGTTAGATCTAAGAGAAGGCGTCGTACCCCTAAAAGGAACTGTACTACCTATCTTTTGGGTCGGAGTCTGATTCAATTTTCGAGTCAATTTTGGAGGCAATTATAACATTTAACAATCCAAGGTCTCCAGGTTTGTTTGCCGTAGTTTAAATGCGGCCGGGAGAATGTTCCAAAAGTCGTGGAGAAAGCATCTTCATCAAAATCCATAAACGAACGCTTGATGGCGTACAGTACGGACATTTCGCTCTCTGCCACTCCTAGACAGTGAGCGGATGGTTTATGCAGAATTCCTTGTCATAACACCAAGATCCATCTGGGCTTCGACGTCACGTAATTCTGCACTGCGCAAATTGGTCCCATGTGCTGGCGGATTTGGTTGTCTTGCCTAGGCGAAGTATGTAACATTTACCAACGTTGAACCGCAGAAGACAACGGTTTGACCACTCTTTCAAGCGATTTACGCTCATTTACTGTCAGTTTTAGTCGGCAGGGGCCCCGAATTACAAAGCATATCTTCATGTCATCGACAAAAATTTCTATTTTGCACTTTAAAGCACTTGCGGAATCGTTCACGTATATAAGGAACAAAATGGGCCCCAGATCTTTTATGTAAGTATCTGCAAGTTCTTAATACGCCTATCTCCAAATAGTGTTTTCCAAGGCTCTGCCGCTATCCCTCATATATACTGTATTATAACCGGCCTCTGGGGAAAACGGCTCTCGGCCACAGCAGGATCCGATTTCACTTGACCGATGCACAAAACCTGTTGTCGACCCAAAAGGAAGGCTTCGATCCATTTGAGGACGTTGTCTCTGATCCCTGCTTCTTCTAGTTTGTGTAACAGTCTCTGATATGGCACATTGTCAAAAGCCTTCTGGAAGTTGATGAAAGCTATGTGGACCGCGTGCATGTCGTCGAGATCTCGGGCCCGGCTCTAAAGATATTGCAGCAAGATTGTCATGCAGGATCATCCTTTCCGGAATCCATGTTGACATTTCGATAGCGGACCGCGAACTTCCAGGAAATGCATCGTTTCACCTTTTGTGATCTTTTACATAACTTTGAAGAGAATATATTTCATGTTTATGAGTCTGTAAATTTGCGTTGATGTCCTGCTATCTCCTTTGTATAGCGGAGTAATATGCACCAGCCTCCAATCAATAGGGTGTTTTCCAATGTCAAATGGACATGGTACGCCATGTGAAATAAGTAGTAATAACTATCGCCCAAAAGCACCATCAAACAGTTTCCAGAGATCGAAACATAAAAATGATGTACACAAATGTGCAAAGGTTATTCAACAAATTGGATGAAATAAAACTCACTGTGGCCCATTTCCAACCCGACTAGATATCTTTAACAGAAACATGGTTAAATGCGCAAATAAAAGACGTGGAAGTTGTGCTAGATGGTTTCCAGATTCTCCGAATGGACCGAAGCGAACGAAGGGGTGGAGGCATTGCAATATTTATACGACATGACATCGACTACGTCAGGGTTGAGTCTTCCCCATTTTAACACATTGATTGTGAAATAGTCAGTTGTTACTTGAAGGGCTAAACCATCCAAGCCTCCATATGGCCCTGGTTTACAGACCGCCAAGCCAGCGGACGGATGCAGACGATGCCTTTATCACCGAGATAAAAGAAATTTCTCGAAGCAAACACATAATGGTACTTGGTGACTTCAACTGTCCAGGCATAGAGTGGGATTTGATGCATTGCGCGCGATTAGAAAACTCTTCGAACAGAAATTTACGCAAATGATCACAACTGAGTTCCTTACCTAACATGTTAAAATGGACACTTGATTCAGAGATGGAAAGCAGTCCAGTTGTTTGGACTCATCATCACTAGGGATGATAGTTGCATTCGCGGATTGGAATCGCACCCACCCCTTGGCCGAAGTGACCACTGCGTTCTGGTTTGGGAGTATAGTCATTTTTCAGTACCCGAAATTCGCGCTGCTGAAAAAAGAAACGTATGGAAGGGGGAATATACCCGAATGAAAAACCTGTTACAGAAGGTGAACTGGAATGCAGAACAAGGACCTGACCCAGAACGCGATTGGCTCTTCTTCAAGAACATAATGCAGCACTTGGTAGAGAGCTGTTGCCCACTGAAGAGGAAGTCGCGCACATCCCGACCAGAGCGGGTGACGTCAGAAATAAAGAAGAATCTTAAATTAAAAAGGAGACTTTGGAAAAAGTACGCAATTTTCAACAACCAAAGCATTTGGCTGACTTCAAAAAACAGAGGAATTTATGTCGTAATATGTTGATGAGGCAACGGGCACAATTTGAGTCAAAACTTTTAAAAAATAACCCGCAAAATTCAAAAAATTCTTTGGATACGTGAATAAAGCAAAACGCAACCGAGGCTGCATTCCCTGCCTAAAAGATCGCCAGGGAAATACGTTGTCTGACAACTCAGATAAGGCGAATCTGTTATCCGACTTCTTCACTTCTGTGTATACTGAGGAGCCGGCTTTTGATGAAAGATTTTTTCCCCCCAAATGTCAAATCCAACAGTACAATTAGCACGGTGGACTTCACAGCAGACACGGTAAGGAAGACTTTGAGGCAACTACAGCCCACTAAATCCCCTGGTCCGGACGGCGTGTTCACGAAAGTTCAGACCAACTGGCCTTTCCGTTATCCAAGATCTTCAAAACATCGATGGAGACCGGGGCTTTGCCTACCGACTGGAAGAAAGCAAATATAAGCCCCATTTATAAAGGTGGCGAGAGAACAGCCCCAAATAGTTTCAGACCAGTGAGTCTCACTAGCATCTGTCGCAAGTTGATGGAAAGAGTAATAAAAACGGAGCTGATGCGGCACCTCGAGGAAAACAACTTGCTCAGTCTACATCAGCATGGATTCTGAAGCGGTCGATCTTGTCTCACCAACCTCCTAGTATCCATGGAGAGCTTGACGAAATCAATTGACATGGGCTTATCAGTTGACGTCGTGTACATCGACTTCAAAAAGGCTTTCGACAGTGTTCCACACAGACGACTTATATATATACTACGTCAGGTGGGTGTGAATGGAAATCTTCTGTAATGTCTAGCCGATTTTCTTACGGGCAGATCTCAGCGTGTGTGTATCGGAAACGATAAATCGGAATGGGCATCCGTGCACAGTGGCGTTCCGCAAGTGAGCTTTAGGGGTTCAATTCTGTTCTTAATATTTGTGAACGACTGTTTGGACTGTGTGAACTGCGAGCCCTTAATTTTTGCCGATGATCTCAAAATGTGGCAATAAATAGAGAAGCCGGAAGATTCTGTACATTTACAAGACAATT
Organism: Spirometra erinaceieuropaei; assembly: GCA_902702965.1. Lineage (NCBI taxonomy): Eukaryota > Metazoa > Platyhelminthes > Cestoda > Diphyllobothriidea > Diphyllobothriidae > Spirometra > Spirometra erinaceieuropaei. The sequence goes on from CACRXP010000077.1 coordinate 1,511,823, forward strand.
TGAATCGCTTGCGAAAATGGTGTGATGAGTGATGTCTAAGCCTCAGTCGTAATAAATGCAAACTAATCCGATTGCGTTCGAGCAACAGGAGGCCGTTGAGATTTGAATCTCAGTACTTTATAGGAGGTCACTAACTCGAATCAGCCAACGAGTTAAGAGACCTCGATGTGTGAAGGACGTCAACTCTAAAACCATCGTCTCACTGCGCTAAGGTATCAAAGAAAGCTATGGGTATTCTAGGCGCGATTATAAGATCTTTCGTCAATTTTGATGAAGAAATTATCGGCCAATATTTGGCGCATGCGTTCGACCAATGTTGGAATATTGTGTCCAGGCATGGTGTCCCTGGACAAAAAAGTTTACACCCTACTGGAGAACGTACAACGAAGTGCGACCAGGCTAGTCGGCGGATTAAGTACCTTACCTTATGAGAGACGGCTGGAAAAGCTAAAAATATTTCCTCTCTCTAATAGACATTACAGAGGGGACATGATCACGGCTTTCAGGATCGTCCGAGGGCTTGACTGTGCTCTTCAATTTTACGACTTCTTCGAACTGGCGCGGACGACAAATCTCCGAGGGCACCCATACAAATTGAAGACGAAACATGCCAGGCTCGATTTGCGGACCAAATTCTTCTCTCACCGGCTGGTTGAGGGATGAAACGAATTGCCGAACTCCGTTGTCTTAGCGGAAAACGTCGAGACTTTCAAAAGAAGACTAGATAAACTTATACTTGATGGTCGAACATTTACATGCTATCAATGACTGGTATAACTGCTATGAAAATATCTGCATGTTTTTTTTCATACATCTATCTGTAAATAGGGTTTTCCAAGGCTCTGTCTCTATCCCTCATATATACTGAATTATACCGTTGCCTAGGGTCGGCAGTTCTTCTGTGGATTGAGGAAGGAACCTTGCCTTGTTTGTGTAGATTAATTAGAAGAACTGTGAAAAAAACGCATCTTTTTCCCTACTATCATCAATCTCAACGCCATCAGTAATCCATTTAAAGGGGGTTTCAGGACTGTTCCTTGTACTTCGTCGGAGGAAGCCAGGGAGTAATTTTGGGTTCTGCGTAGCTTATGTAACGAATTCTTCTCGAATTCTCGTCACGTTTTTATAAATAAATAGTCATTCTTGGATCGTTAAGCAACTCCCCGTCATGTGGACCTGTAATAAGTCGTTCCGCTTTTCCTTATCCGTAGCCCTTGAAGTTACTCTTTGCTAAACCATAGCACTAACCCTCATGGTGAAATTTATCTTGAGTTTAATTCTAGCTAAACTCTAAACCTGCCCCCAACCGTAACATAACCATAATCATAATTCTTACCCTTCTCCAGCGCGAACATCCTGTGAATCCACAGGCTTGGCATAAAAACGGTCAGTACCATTACCGTGCGCTGGAAATTTAACCAAAATGTGTTTGGAAAAACTAAACAATTACCCGACAGACGTTGAAGACCAATAAGGAATGTGTGATTCCTGGCCACCATGCAGCGGCCATGAAGCACACATCAAAGTAAGAAAACTCTAAGAAGAGATCTTGGCGGAGATAGATCTGAACAGAACTGTCAGCGTCTCATGACACTTATTTACACGCAGGAGAAGGTGCGTCGAGTAAAGGATATAGTATAATATAACGAGATGGGCACGGGAGTTGTGTATAATAATTGTTAGTGTACATGTAGAATAAGAAACTACAGTGAGATATCCTGTCTGGATGAATAGGCGACGCTGACGTACTAGCTAAACAACAGGTCGGGAGGCAGCGCTGTGGGTAACTGCAGGGAAAGGCCGAGGGGCAGCCGACGTTGAGTGAGAAAGAGAGAGATAGACGAGAAGGGCGGTGGGTTGTAGGCGGAAGTGTCAGCGGTAGCGCGATGAAGAGACACCGGCCGTCTTCACCAGCACGCAGTTAAACCATCGCCGTCTCAGGTCCGCGTCAAAAAGTGTTACACCATTCAAACAACCCTGTGCAGGCCAAGGGACGTTGCAACCCTATAAGATTTCTCCCTCGAGTAGGACGGGCCGAAGCTTCAGCGATGAATGATGTCGCCCACTCTCTTATGCCAATTGGATTAAAACAGGTATACCTCACCGCCGGTTACAAACACTACAGTGTCCTGCTGACCCCACAAGTGCACTAATTTCTGTCGCGGAACAAGTATTTTTCGACTACATACCTTAGCCTCCCCTTCTGAAAACTTTTCTCACGAGAACTTTAGGTCTCACAAGCTCCCAGACTGCAATGAAGATTCACAGCTAAGATCATGGCTAGGTTGTAAGGGCATAACCCATGTGCTGTGAAAATAACAAGACTTTTGGAATGAGAAACGTGACGCGCTTATGTCGAGCTTATGCTTTATAGTCCATGGACTATAACTGCAGTTAAGAACGAATTATTCGTACTTAGTTTTCTTCCGAATCGAAGTTACTTCGTGCACGTAAGTACGCTGCACAACCGGGATTACCAATTCATAGTAGTTAATCAGCTGCCAGCTGTAGGGTCTTTGCCTTTTGTTATTTAGGCCTTGGTCGGTAGTCCCATATTACTGTTCCAGCTTACTAAGCGTTCAAAGAAACTGGTCAAGGGCATAACAGTTTCCTATCCACAAAATCATAGTTCAAACTGATGGTCGAATTTTAAAATTTTACCTTGAAGTTAACTTCGCCAAAATCGCAATTTGTCGTAAGTAATCAAGACTTCAATTTGGAATTTCGTCTCGAAATCAACTAGAACAACAACATCAGTTTACACATCGATCGCTTCAAATTTAGTCTTGTCTTCCACAAATTACTGACCCAAAAAGCTGTTCACACAGACTCCTATCAAGTCTACAGTTTCTCCGCTTTTTTAAAAATTGTTCCAAAATGTGACCGAATAAGATGTCTGTTCTTCATGCGCAACCCATACTTTAGTGCACCCTAGTTACTGTCAATACTTACTTGGTACGGCTGCGATCATGCCTGATCTAGCCGGCCTCGATGATGTCCCGAAGTGTACCTCTCCACGCTTTACGATCCGCTTCAGCAGACCTGGACATTTCAACCATTCGCAAACGACGGAGACTAAATACCGAAGGCCCAAGAACCACCTCCATATCTTGACGAACTCTGTCGAGCCAGGTTTTGAATTGATCCTCTCTTCGACGCCGCCAATGGGGCAATGGTGCCGTATCGAGGGCAGTAACACTGAGCTCCTGAGGTGGACGACGAAGAACATGCCGAAACCACCTCAGTCACCTGTCTTTGATGGCCTGGTTTATCCTGGTGTTTATTACGTTCCAAACTTGATACACAAAACAGTGCGGTCAGACTGGAATAAGTTAGATATTCTAAAAGTTCCTTGATGGCGAACGGCGAAAACTCCGAACTTGGGGTCAAGCTCAGTTGTAAACGTCCCAATGGATGAGCCATTCTAAGTTCCGTATGAACATCTAAAAACTACATCGATTTTTCGCTCATGTGAGCGCTCTATGACTCCGAATGATTGAGGGGCAAGGTGAACCTGTCTTATTAGGCTGACGTCTTACTTTATGTGACCTCGCTGTTAGGCGTAAATGTTTCAGCCTCATCACCGTTTTCTATAAACTTTCTTTCTGCTAGGAAGAACCAAATGTCCACGAAAATGGCAAGCCTAAATGTTACGAGGTAATCCGACCAGTCCGTGTACCATGCCTGCATTGGCTGTAGGTTGCCGAATCAGGCCAGCCAAGTCGACTTGTAAGGTCTAATTGGGTCCAGCTAAGGTTGATTTTATGGATAGCGTCAGTGTCGACGACCGTTTCTTCGGAACGAACCTGGGTCTAGTGAAACTGACTGGACCAGCAGCGGCGATGAATGGCAACCGTCCTCATCCACATCTTCGTCATGTCTATCAAAAAAAGCTAACATCAGAAGACTACCACCCTCGACCTCGCCAAGTGCGACAACTGACAAAGCAACTGAAGTAGACAGTTTGCCTATTCATGTTGAAGAAACCAATTTAGAGGCACTCACGGAGGAGACAACTTCAGGTTTGTCTTGTATTATTCTACACTCTTTACGTTGGGCAGGCGTTCTGGGCTCTAAACACGATATTAATGAACCTACCTACGATAGTCAAGTGAACGGTGTTGAAAGGGGTTACCGTTTGTATGGGTACTGCTTATTTCTTCTGTCAGTCCGTTTGTATGCAGACATAATTACTGGAACCACCTGGTTTAATTGCACCTGATTCAATTGCACATATACCATCTCTCAAATATTGGTCGCAAACACCTCGTTTTGACAGTGCTTTTGATGTAGCTGGATAGTTTCTACTTCATTTAATAAGACGTTTATCTTCGTAACTGTTTTCTCGATCTGGAGTGCGTCAGAACTTTTCCAAAAGCCAGGAAACTTTTATTTCCACAAACCATCCCACTTTTCATGACCACACCCACCCGTTGCGCTTCTGGGGTAACTGATATGACGACTTTAACAGAGTAGACAGTTCATTTACAAATGGACCATTTTTGTGTTGCCGAGCACATGAGTAGGCGTAGTTGTATGATATTTCTCCGAGGTGCCTCAGTAGCGCTAACTTTATGTTATTACGAATGGAATTTAGTTCCACCAACCCTAGAACCCACGCAGTCAATTATATTGTTCAAGAGACGTCCGTTTTCCATTAGAACTTTACCGTTTTCTTCTAAACAAAATATCGTTATCTAAGCTTTCAAAGGTTGCTTTTTAATAGTATCTGCAACTGAATACTGTTTTGGCATGTTTAAAGGCAGGTTGCAAATTTCGTACTAGGATATCGGGGGGCATAATTCACTCGAAATATCGGGCTCTTCTATCGAACAGATGTCGGCAAGTGTGGATTGCCTTTGTATCTCGAGAATGTACACAAAGATTTCCTTGACCATACACATACCTCAGGTTTCCCGGTAATAATGGCTGGTCTACAGCCAGTGAGATGCACAAGCTCTCTGTCCGTAAGGGGCTGATGCTGAAGTTTAGTCTTTTGGTTGATCGCTAACTTGTAGCTTCCAAAAACAATCTCGTCCGTCTTTAGAAGAGGTATAATCACAGCTACCAATCCCGAGTATGACACGGACTCGATCGTACTATTTTTGAGGGTCTCCGATCCCGTACTTGACGCTTGAGGCAAACACATAAGGTCAAGTGGACCTTGTTGACTTTCCAGTGGTTATCTTCCCGAGTTCCAGATTTTATTATCGCGTCAGTGTAGCGACCGGGGTTTTCGGCCGAAAAGCGTCTGAGGATTTTTTGTAGCCGTGCGGTAAATGTTGAAATTTCGTCCGGGATTCTGAAATCGTAAAGGCCAACCGGTCGATACCGATTTCCCATTGCTTTTATCCTCTCTTTCGCAGACACCTTGCAACTTCAGATAGCGGCCAATTTTGGGAATATGGAACCCATCAGAATCAACTTCGTAATAGTTGGTAATGTAGACTAATTGTAAGGGTTACTGGCGAGCCCTTGTCAAGATCAAAGTACGCCGTATTATCTCCTGCTTGTAGCCGATCGTTGCGATCGAAGCCATTTAAAATAAAGTGTTCGATTGGTTTTATACCAGTTCTCTATGTGAAGGTAACGCGAGCGAGCTGCTTTGACTTTTAGGAAGACCATCTTTTTCTCGAAACAATTCTTTTGTAGCCTGCTTCTCTTTCTACACGAATCTCAGATTTTACGCATATGATTTTAGTCCCACCGCGTTTTTTGGTTTTTTTTCACCTGTAACGTGGGTATCTGTCTGTTGGAGGTTATTATGGCCTGAAGTGGACAGTTGCTTTAGAGCTCGGAAATCTCCGAGTGGCGGCGCGTGTGCCCCAACAAAGCGTCCTTTGGTCTGGGGTTAGCTCTTTCTGGTCTTCCAATTTTCCTGGTATTCCTAGACCATCATCTTTGGCACATTGCGCAATTACTAGTTCTTCCGACTGATGTCCTATTTTCGAGAAGTGAAAGTGCACCGCACGCGCATAACCTCCAGATCATATGAAGGGCCTTGACAGTTTCTTCCGAAGTCTTTTTGGTCCAAACTGGGAGCGTCAAAGTATTCTTGTTCCAGGTCTCCCAGATCTAGACGCAAGGGCCTTAACTTAGTGGCAGTTATCATATCCAGAGTTGGATAACCATGTCTTGAGGAAATCTGTGTAGTTTGACTCTTGAGCTCCAATCAAAGCCCTCGTAAGCGATTGCCGATCGGCACCGCAATACGTATCTGCTAAATATAACCGGCAAAGAGAGGTGGTTTCTGTCGTGACAGAGGCCATGTCAAGCATTCAGTCCACGAGGAATCCCAAGACGTTGGAGACGATTATATCTTCCTCGAGTTTTTCTGTAGTGTTCCGCACGCGAAAAAGCTTGTTCTGAAAAGCTACGGAGGCCTATGTTACGTCTCCGAAACTCCTTTGCTTGATCAAGACACATCAGCATGAACGAACAGATGGTCAAACATATATTTAAGAGAGCGGGTACCTGGCTGTCAGCTCTGGTTTCTTATGAATCTGTTCACTTTCATAAGCTATATTTAACTGCCAAACAGTTACATTTTCGTCAACGACACCCGGGAGCAACGAGGACATTCATGTGAGGCGAGGTCTTCGCATCTTAGTGTTCGACCATGCCAATACCACCTTGTTCGCATGACAGTTCGACCGTTGCAGGCGACATTGTCAACCATTTGCCGCACGGAGTGGACGCAAGACCGATGACTTGCGCGTGAATTGATTTATAGTAAACGCAGACTTTCGCAGCACCTACTACACTCCTTCCTCCCTTACCTGTTTGCCTCCGATGGCATGACAGGGTCAGGACAACCAGGGACAGAAGCAGACACCCTCACTTGGCCAATAGTCACCCCCTCTAAGCAGTTGTTCCGGAGCTGAATGAAGGGAAAATTGAAGTCCTGCCCGACTCTCCGCATTAGCACGCCCCATTTTCTGGAGGAACTTGATCTTCTTGTGCGTCTCGCATCCTTTGTGCTATTGACTGGCCAGTACCAGGAGCGGATAAGCAGCCGCACAGAGCTCACACGTGAGATTACGGGAAATCTTGAAGTACCCAAGGTCTTTCCGTACGCTTCAAAAATGCCACTATTAAAATTATCCCAACCCATGCAATCCTTGGCCCTAAGAGGATCGAGACGTTAGCCACGAAGGACACTGTAACTCCGGCTCACAGACTGCGTCTCGAGCTGGAAACGCCACCGCCTATCGGGAATGCTTCGTGTTGCTGATGCATTACACGTTCCTCCGCCTACTTCTATTCTAATTCGTATACAGCTGTATCTAATACGCCCAGTTGTACGCATTTTGACAATCAAAAATAAAGTACAGATGTGACTAGGGTATTACCGAATCAGTATTAGACGCGACTGGCCACGGCGTCGAAAATTGTAGTCCCAACACTAGAACGCTTCCATATGACCTAACCGGTAATTCAAAGGTATGGACTTCGCCGATACATGTTGGCTTGGGCTCTAACCGACAAACTTGCCTTGCCACTAGCGAACATGCATCGAGTACTTTTTCGTTCTAAATGTTTCAGAGCGCTGACGACTTATGGGTTGCTACTTTCATTCTTGTGGTCAACCCTCAAAAGGACTGTGTGGCGCGCGATTCCTTGCAATAAAGTGGGCGATTGCAGCTTCGCAACCGAAACTCTTTACTCGCGGTCATTGGAACAGCGTTTCGCTTAGCAAAGTTCCGTCTAACAGGTTGCGTTGGATTACAACCTGCTTTATTTGGCCACCAGTGTCGACGTCAGCTTAGGTCAGAGACGTAAATTGCCTTTCGTCCAAAGTATGCCGCAAAAGGCTGAAAAGAAGGCCGATCTCGTTTACGTTTTTAAGGGAAATGGGTCATTTTGCATTTTATTGCAGAGATTCATTCGGTCATTCTTTTTTGCTATCATTTTCTTTTCAAATGCGTGCCTGATAAGATTCACTGAACGTGTTTTTCATCGTCCACGTTCGTAGTCTGTGTTATTCTTTTTCTGGGCACAAAATACCGATCTCTTTGTTTGAACTTTAGATCTGCGGGAGTTTGTGTGTACGCTTTGCGGCAAACGCTTTGCGGAACTGGGACGTCTGAAGAGGCATATCGACGGCATCCACAAAAGTACGCTTCTTTTAGCCGCCTATTCGCGGTTTCATTTCTTCGAATTTACCAGCCCTACTTCTGCTTGAGCTCCAGAAAACCGTGTCATTACTGCGATTTAGATGGCCGCACGAAACTAGTCGTTGTTTAGTAGTAACATTTTTATTAACACAATTTCCTAAGGCAAGAGAGCAGGCTTTGTGTAAGTCAACGGTATTTCCCTGATCGGGCTGTGACCGATAGCCACAGCTACGCTAGGTAGACTTTTGTAGCTCTTGAGGGTTACAGTTCGACCGTCGATTCCGATCATGTCCACCGTGTGCCCTACAGTAGGGTGGACAGAGGTACGACGACTTGCGCGTGATATAGTTCCTAGTGATGGCGGGCGGCGTAGATGACCTGCGCGACGGGAACCCGCGCTTAGGCGTGCCATCGCACTCTTTGCTTCACGTACTTTGGACCAGGATTTCGCATAACAACGAAAGGCGGGCATCTCGGATCGTAAGTGAGTGGACGTTGCAAAAATGCAACACTAAGACGGAACCATCGCAGCTTGACCCCATCTTGAGAGGAAAACCGGGCTATCCATCAGTTGACAACCTTCCGAGTCACGGCTTTTGACACGCTTTGATAGTTTCCTGCCCGTCAGTTTGTTCATAGTGGGGAATATGCGCTAAGGGTTTACCTCACTCTCTTTTCCCCCTCTTAGACATCAGTCCACTTTCCGAGCCGATCAGTCAACTTACGCGAGAATTGGATGCAGAGGATGACAGAGCTAAAAAAGTAGCCCGTCTGTGAGCGCCGCACACACGACCTGGCTCCCCACAACGAGCTAGGATTTCACAAAAGGGGGGTGGGCGGTCCGGATTTTGCATTCGTGAGCGTATTGTAAAGGTCACATTAAGGATAACCTTTACAGCCTGATTCGTAGATTGCTGCCCCTATCTTTACAGCTCGTCTCCAGGCCGGTAGTTCGTTGACGAGGTCCTCTCAAGACTCGGGGTTGATTTGCATGTGCTTAAACAAGTTCCTCAGGGCGTCCTTGTAACATCTTTCCTGTCAGTTGGGTAGGCTATCGTCACCCATTCTTAAGAGGTGGCTTCTCCAGCGCATTTGAGCTTGCCTCAGCAGGTCCTCAATGCTGAGAATTACAGTTCTGTCAAAGGCTTAAGTGTCTGAAATCTTGTCTTGCCGTCTCAGCCTCGGTATTCTTCGGGGGCAGCTGACGTTGAAGTGACTGAGTTACCTGGCTTGATTGGCGTAGACCGTCCATGCCTCCGCCTTGTATGATATCGTTGTCGTGACTACCACCCTATACATCCTGAACTGCGTGTTAAGTCAAAGTCCGTGGCGATCCCAGGCGATTGGCTGCAACCCACCGAAAGCGTGGCTCTCTCTGAGGATCGAGCGAACCACCTCATCGTCTATTTTGGTGCTCTGTGCCTAAGTAGGCGAACTTGTCCGCAGTCTTCAGTTGGGTGCCGTGTTAGGCGACGGTTGATGCACGACCAGCGTTTTGGCCGTGTTGATTGTCAGCCCGAAGTTAACTCAGTCGGAGGCAAAGCGGCCTATGCTCCTGCGCTTTTCCTGGCGTTAGTCTTCGGGAGGTAAGGCGCTAGGTCTAGGTCGTTGTTCGCTTTTACTTAGAGCAACCGGTCGGCGACGGTTCTTGAGTGTCCAGTCCAACGCTTCAATACGCGATTTCTCCGTGAGGAGTCTTGTTGCGTCGGATCCGAGGAGCGGCGCAGCTCCATTGACTGTGCGGCCATAGACCGTTCTGACTAGTGTGCACACTGACCAACTGTTCTGTGCAAAGTCCTTGAATATTGGCTCAGATATGCCAGAGCGACTTGCGCCAGCTTGTTGCGCTCTGTAGGGGAAACCGTATACGAGTGTTTAAGCCTATGACCTTGAACCAACTTATCAGGCTTGACAAGTTTTGCCACTTTTCTGACCGTCGCGCGTGACTGCATTCCTCGAAGCGTTGCTCGTATGTCTTGTTGTGACGTGGCTTTCGCGTGGTTGGTTGTCTGCAGTGCTGAATGCACGCTTGCTCCGTTTGCCTAAAGTCATGATGACATTAATCCTGCTTTGTCGTGCCCGCCAGAGCTGGGGAACTGCTGAACGTGTTGAACCCTTAGGCCCTTCAAGGAGGGTCAACTATGTTGGGCAACGTCTTCATAGCAATGTTTTTGACTAATATGACTTTTCCAAAGACGTCTAACTGTCTGATCACCTCTCCTTTTCTCTAGCCAAACACGTTAATAGTCTGTCGTTTTTTTATAAGCACCAGGGTTTCATTTCGCTGCACAACCACATGTTTCTGCAAAGATGAACTCATAAGTGTTCCCCGTCGTCATTCATTGGTATCTTGATGCCATGCCTTGAGCTTCCATTCTGATTTTTGAAACTGGACCAATGTCAGTTTCATTCTGTGCATCCCGCTCTTTATTTGTAGAACGGCGCGAGTTCGCGTGTGAAACTTGTGGCAATACCTTTACGCAGCGGACAAACCTGACTCGTCACGTCTTCTTTGCTCACAAAAGTACGCGTTCTTTCCTATATTATTGGACGCTCCAGTCTCGTTACGAATTGAATTGTATGATTGCGCCGAGTGCCTGCGTGCGCCTCTTTCCTTCTGTTTATTTCCTAACGCCCCTTTACACACAGTTTACTCTAGGGGAGGGACTCGTTCCATTTTTCGATAATTACTGTACTGGTTAGATTCACAGAGGGAGTTGTGGTAGTCTTGATAGGAGCATTTTTCCAAAAAAATCCGTGGAATCGATACTAAATTCTTCGGGCCCATCCACCAAAATTGTACGTATTTTTCAGCAGAATGTTGGAACTTTCCCACCACTACTGGTTAAATTTCAGCAAAGTGTCACAAGACGGCCGCGAAAACGTACATTTTACATGGAATTGCGTCAGTCCTACGCTTCTCTGATTAGCCGGAAAATACCTGTATGGGAATTCTGAGGTCTGTGGTAGTATCCAAACGATAGACCCTCCAGCAGGTGAGACTGCATGCCAAATGAGGTAAGTCGGGGTTGGAATCATACCTAGTCAGCTTATCTGAGGTTCTTCATCGGCTCTATTAGGAGCTGTGGTAACTGAGGCACCTGAGAAAGATACGTTCGCATTTACAGATCCGCACTTCACATGTGGACTTCTTTGCCTCCCCTATGGCTAACAGGTGTTGCCACAACGGCCGTGCTTTGTAGGTTAATTTAAGGAGATAAGTCTAGAAAGCAGCCTGATCGTATTGTTTAAAATAGGAAGTCTAATGCGTTTTTAACTACGACAGTTATACTGAAGTTGGTAGGGAGACCGTTTCCACACTGACCGGACAAAATGCGTGAGATTTCTGCACGAGCTACCAGATGTGGATGCCGACGTTTTCTTAAGGAACAATTCTTCGATTACTTCTATTCGCTGGAGTTCTCTGCCGCTTATTGCAAGCGACGTCTGTATGGATGGTAGTTTGGCCGTCGTGTCCGAAGATGTCCACCGTGTGCTCCACAACAAGGTGAGAGCAGGCAGGGCAACTTGTGTGTTTAGTTTTTAGAGGTGGTATACTTGCACAGGATCTACCGCATTCTCTCCTCCCACCTGGGCCCCGGTGTCGATACATAGTCAAGAAGACCGGAGGGGAGAGAGAATTCAGGTGGCTGGCACGGCCGGACCCCCACCTAGGCGTACCACAACTAAAGATACTTGTAAGTAACTATTTGCAATAAGTGAAGAAGAAGAATCGAGCACCGGCACACTTTGTTTATTGTCCTGAGCTTTCAGACTCGTACAGGGGTCCATCGTCAGAGGTAGTAGCAACAACAGAACACGCGACAGTTATAATGCATGTAGGCCAATCATCGACCGAGGGCGCAAGACTAAAGGTGAGTACGCGGGGCTCTGTACGCCGGTGCCAGATCGATAAATCGATCGACCGAGGAACTGAGAGGCTAGTCGAACCGAGGTAGTCGAATTGCCTTGGAGGAACTTCAGTTTTGAGTACATCCAATTGGCCTAATAGTAGTTGGGGCTGCCTTTTAGGGCAACGATTGGCCGATGTGGGAAATTTGCTTTATGAATTTTTGGCAGCCCATAGAATCGAGCTAGAGCGGTGTCAGTTGCCTTCATTTGGTGCCATTCATTCTCCGTGATCACATTTTTATGTCGGTATTCTCTACGCGGTTTACTCAGGCGATCTGCCACTACTTTGCCTTGTAAGTTCTGTGCTGGTATGTAAAATTCTCTGTCATCACGACGGTTGCTCGTCCCTTGTCAGCAGGTAGAATGATAATGCTGTCGTCCCTCCTCAGTTCCCTCATAGCCTTTGACTCACTCATCGAAATACACTTGGTTGGTCTGTGTGTCATCAGTAAGGAGGTAACACGTCGGACGGAGTGTTTCATGTCGTCGGATGTTTCACTTCTCACAAACATCGCTTCCAGGGCTGTAATGAAGTCGACAGGATCGGCATCTACAGTGTTGAAACAAGTTTCATGCTGTAACACTCGTAATAACCCCTGTAGACCAGGAGGGAATGTAGGCTGTCATTTTTATCTTCACCATTCTTGGAAATATAACATGTGCTAGTATAATACTTCCCTCGTTTTGACGTGGGTGGAATTAGAGCTTGTTCGTTGCTATAAGTAAGTTGGCTCGGTTGTTAAGGCACTGGACCAGTGTCCGTCCTACTTAGTGTCTCCTGGATTCTCCAGTGTACTTTTCATCCCTTGTGTATTAATGGCATTCAAAGAAGAAATATTACCCAGAACCGCGTATAGTAAGTGGTTGAATGAGAAGACTGCGAACTGACAGAAATCTCTGCCACCGATTTTGATGGAGAGCACTAAGACGCATCGGGAACGATGACAATTCGCCTGTTTGCGTAAATTGCAGCATTGATCCCACCCCTCCATTACAGGATCAAACTGAGTAGAGACAACTATAGCCTCAGATTCGGGTGAGATCCGTTTTAATTTGAAAGTGACACTTATGTTTTAGTGACAGTCCACAGTTTGTACGGCACGAAGTAAATAGAATGCCTTCCTTTATTTAATAAGGCATTTCCTCATGTTTTTTTTTTCAGATCAGAAAAAGCATATCTGTGATATATGTGGGAACGTTTTCAAGGCGAAGGCGAACCTTCAGAGGCATGTGAACAGTATCCACAAACGTACGCTCCCTTTATTCCACTGATTTGCCTTTTCTTTCTTCTAGCTATTTAGTTTTGTCTTGCCCTAGCTTCCTTCGTAAAGCTCATTTGTACATTGTTTTGTAGTCGTAGTCTTCATACAGCATTTGTACTTCAGAAACGAGAAGCCTTTGGAAAGTCTTTGTGCATTTATGCTCTGTTGGGAGTCCCTGCATCTAAAAACAAGAGCCATTTAATCACTGGAGGACGCATGCGCTTTCTCTACCACGTCGCCAGCATGATGGCGGCACCTCGCCATTGGCTGCTCCCCTTGAGCCTGGTTGGTCCGTGCATGCGAGAAATCGATCGGCTCGTCCAAAATCTTCGTTTCTAAGTTCATTGAACCGAATGTAGGCGAACCCCCGTGGGATATTATGGATACGCGTTATTTTTCCAGTCAGAATGACTTTTAGTTTCGTGTCCGGTCGTGTTTTTCTCGGCCGCGTTGGTATTGGGAATAAGAGTCGAGTGCGCATACGCTTTGCGCGATTTTCAGAGTACCAGGCCGAGTCATAATATGCTCGGAAGACGAATGGCCATAGGCTTTATGACAAATCTTCTGATAAGTGAAGAAGGAGATTGGCCCAACTCCGGAACAATCCGTTTGTTGTTGTGTGCTTTCGAACTCATGTAGGAGTCCATTGTTGGCGTCCAACCAGTTTTCTTCTTCGCTCATACAAACACTTGGAACCCAAACATTCGCCTCCATTCGTGACCCCTCTTGATTCTTTTTTACCAACTCACGGGAATTTAAAATTGCGGACCACCTTTTGTCGACTGTGTTTTCGGCTTGACTGGTTAAAACGCGCACAACGAAGTTGGTAGCTGAATGTGTTTCAATTGTTCACCAGTGTACTCTTGTTTAACCCAGTCTTTACGCGACGTGTAAACACAGAACATCATGCTGTTTTTTGCCCGATCTAACTCTTTTGCAAGAAGCTCACAGCCAAATTGAAACAAATATTATCCAAGACTAAGTTCGGCGCAAATTGTCGTTTGGTTATAAACATACGGACTAAGCGACCATTACATATGGTTGTGGTGTCTCATGCTGGAGTTTTCAACCGCTTAAATTCATGAACGCTCTTTAGGTCTGTCGACCAAATCGTATAGGAGGTCTGACAACAGGAGATCCAACACGGATCAAGCTGCTGTCTGACAGAGTCAGCGCCCTTTTTTCGAAGTAAATTTTTAAGGACTTTAAGACAAACCTGCATATTCATTTGTGAGTTGGTAAAGCGGAACCTTTTCGTTTCGTCAAGCAGTGCATATAAATGTTTTCATGATTTAACGTTGCGAGTACACTTGGCGAAACTGCTACGTTAGTCAAACACGAGTCATTGAACTAATCAATATAGGTTTTTATTCGTTTTTAGATCTGAGGGAGTACGCATGTGGGCTTTGTGGCAAAGCCTATTCAACGAATGGAACCCTGAAATTTCACGTCGACTCTGTGCACAACCGTATGCATCTCTCCGCATCGTGGCATGCCATTTAATTTTCTAATGATTTACCTCCAATTGTCGCTTTCTTTTGCCCCGCGAAGTTTTTTTGTCCTGTCCTACATTTTTTACGGGGAGGGCACTGCCCGGACTGCGGCGCTGTTTCTTTCGACCAAAACGGCGGCAAGATTGGCTCATGGCATACGTAAGACAGACTGTACCGCGTCAGATGGTGCTACTATTGTGTCATGCGCTTGGCGGTTTCGCTGCCTCGTCTGTTTCTTCTCTCAATGACAGCTCCAGTCGACCGACAGTCTCGGTACATTCGAGAGAAAAGAGGGAGTGATTGCGAGGTTTCGCTCCTCGTGGCCACTCTGTCCATGCCATCATCAGTCAGCTTGACGCAGACTTTCTGATGGTTTGCCACTAGATCGGGGATGAGTCAGCTCAGTCCAACATGAATCCAACACTCCGTCTCCTCAGGCAGATTTTTTGCATACCAACCGATGAAAAACTCATTTCTTAGCTGAACTTACTGTCTGACGACCGTGGATCCTTAGCATCACCACTACGATATCACTCACTGAAACGCCATCCCAGCATTTCACATTGAAAACTCATTAAGGTTGACGACGAGCAAATCACACATAGACTGTTTAACTTGGGTATCCACTGCGACTATGCCCATCTCCAACAATGTTAACTTTGGACTGTTTTAAAGTTGCGACAATCCCCATTGAACAATTCGGAAGAGTAATTGGCGAGCATACGCGTGCTTTCGATAAATTCTCATCGAGGTACAAACTAAAACGTGTGGACAATAAGCGCAATCGACTAAGGTTCGTCTTTTCATGCAAACGGAATACGTGAATAGAGGGGAGGGAATGGAGGGGCGGCAGTAACAGTGAGGGTTAGGTAGAGCCGTGTCACAAAGGAAAAAAAGGGGGGGATGGGGGTGCGGAGGTGCAGTTAATCGCCTCTTACCCACTGTAGACGCGGAGCGTGTGAGAGATACTTCTGCGCGCACAGGACGGGCTTCTGGAGCCTGATGGCAGTCGCTTCTGCTGTTGCTAATAGGCGCTGACCCAGTCGCTTAGGGTATTTGTTTGGGCCCTTGTAAATCACACGGTGGGTCCCACAATGCCCAGAGTCAGCCATTTGTGATGACATTAAAAGGGAGCAAATCCACTCGCAAGTCCCCATTGTGTCCTCTATAGTACCGTAGGGGCCCCTTGAGACATCCGAATTCTCGTTAAGTCTATAAATGCTAGACGTTTTTCTGGCATTTTACAAGTCTCCTTAGTGACAGACGTTTGTAACTTAACTGTTGGAAAACGGATAATGCCTCTATTTTAGAAATTGCGAGGACGGAAAACTGGACCTTGGTTTCTGTGTGATGATAATTTCGTTTTTAATCGATGCTTTTTTAGAACTGCGGAACCATGCCTGTGAGAGTTGCGGCAAAACTTTTGCTCAGAAGGGACACCTAAGAAAGCATATCAATTCTGTTCACAAAAGTACGTGGGTTTTTGTTCTCCGTCTTTTCATTCATCAAGGAATTCATCATTGCGCTGGTTTACTACTTCTTCCTGCCTCTAGATTGTATTTTTCCCAAAACAGTGCAACCAACTCTATGTACCG
Source organism: Spirometra erinaceieuropaei (assembly GCA_902702965.1). Lineage (NCBI taxonomy): Eukaryota > Metazoa > Platyhelminthes > Cestoda > Diphyllobothriidea > Diphyllobothriidae > Spirometra > Spirometra erinaceieuropaei. The sequence goes on from CACRXP010000077.1 coordinate 1,528,202, forward strand.
CGGTACTGTAGTCTGTCATAAGCAATCCTCGATGTGCTTTACTGCTTCGTAAAACGTCTTTCAAGGAACAGTGTGGTTAGTTTAAATTCATTTGCAGAACGCTGCTTCCAGTTCCGGTTTCGTATGAGTGCAGTTCACCTCCACAACAAGACCAGCCAGTGTCCTCCGCCGCACATGCATGCACACATTACCATTCTCATCTGTGGCTTATTTTGAATTCTGTCTGGTCTCCCCAATGATGCGCATTACCAGGTCATAGTCTTTGCATCGCCTAGTTCAATTGCCGACGATGTGAAACGTCTTCTAGCTGCCGTCTAGCCACTGTGATCTGGGAAGGTTAAAACGAAGGAATCAGCAAGTGGTAGATTTTGGGTACAGGAAAAGGCAAACGACAATTTCTGCGGTGTGCCGCCGCATTCGCTTCGTTGTGTCGTGTAGCTCTACTTACTTGCTGCGGCTGCAACCATCCCTGATCTAGCCGGCCTCGCCGATGTCCCGAACTGTACCGCTCCACGCGCAACGATTCACGGCAGCAGATCCGGACAGCTCAACCCATTCTCTCTGCCACCGGCGGAGACCGAATACCGAAGGTCCAAGAACACCTCCATGTCTTGACTAACTGTCTAGCCAGGTTTTGAACTGACCCCCTCTTCGACGCCTCCAATGGAGTAACGATGCCGGGCCGAGGGCAGTAACACTAAGCTCCTGAGGTGGACGACGAAGAACACGCCCAAACCATCTCAGTCGCCTTTTTTGGATGGCCTGGGCTATCCTTGCGATGTTGTTGCAGGGAGCGCGGACTGTCTAATTTTAGACGAAGTCGGTTTTCTTCACCTGACGGATGGTCCTCAGGCAGTAGTGGGCAAATACCTTCAGTTTTCGCTTGCCCCGCTGGCGTGCAGCCCAGCATTTACAACCGTAGAGAAGGACAGAGTGCACAGACGCACGGTATACGGGGATCTTAGTGGCACTGCGAGTGATTGTCGTCCGTGTTTTCAACCGGGCCTCGTGAGGTTTTGACCGATACTGGTTTTTAGTAAGTCTCGTGCGCTTTTTTCTCCTCATCAACATGCGAGGTAAAAATGTCACATACACAGTCGGGTTATATAGAGCCTCCACATTCAGGTGCCCCATATACACTCTGTTTTTTCCGCGCGCATGCATGATATCTTTTGTTGACTTAATTACGCAACCATTCGTAGCCACAAACCATTCCATGTTCAGTTTACATGTTGGATTCCCAAATTTTGGGGTTCTACACTTACAGGGAACTTTTAGAGCCTCGATTATTCTTTCCGTATGTTGATCTAGCGAGCGTCATCGTGTTTATTAAGTGTCAAGTTGGCGGGAATTTAGCCTTAAGGTTTACAGCGATCAAACATTTCACTGAGTAGTAGTAATTCAACTAGTTGTCAGACTTCAGAAAACCTTTAAACTTACGACTTCTCATTGCATTTTTAGAGCTGAGGACATTTATATGTGAAATGTGTGGCAAGGCCTTTGCACAGAATGGAAACCTGAAGATCCACATCGACGTAATCCACAAAAGTATGCTTTTATTGTTGTTTTCGCCCCTTATGTCACTTTGATTTTTGACGGCTCGTCATGCGGTGGCATTTTTGTTCAGTGATATTGTTTTAATAGTCTTCTATGAGCACCAGTGGCACCCCGCGGTAGAAAAGGTAATAGCAGACGCGATGACCTGGATTACTTTGCGCGGCCCAATCAGTTTCGTAAGACCTTGCAATTCTCCGAGGAAGATTTTGTGACTGATTCTGTTGCTCGAACTCTTGTCGCAGGAGAGTTATATTTTCGTTGCCAGTTGTGTAGCTGGGTCAGTCCTCCGATAATAAAGTGCCCTAGCATTGAAGACGGACCCAGTTTCCAGGGAATTGGTCTCTGGTTTAATTGAGCCATCAGACGCCATGCATCGGCATGTTGTCCTTTAATTCCTTTACGGCGTTTACCGCCTCCGTCGCTGAAGCGTTTTTTTCGTAGGGCTCACAAAAGGGGTTGCGCAAGAGTACCAGACGTGAATTATGAGTTTGAGCAAATTTCCGACCAGGTTTTGCGTTTTATTTGTCTTTCAGAACTGCGAATGTGCACATGTGAGATTTGCGGTAAAAGTTTCACGCGTGGGGAAACCCTGAAGAAGCATGTGGACCTCTTCCATAGCAGTACGTTTGTTTTATCTCCGTGGACAGCTGTGTTTGCCCTGTCAAAATCTGTCTTTGCATTTGGTCACGAGGCATACAATTGCAAAGGCAAAAATGGTTTGTCGTAAAAGGGATCCTAGGTAATTTCTCGCACAACGAAGTAATAGGTCATGATCGAGATTCCTTTAAATCGCCTATGCAAATGTCGATCGCAGAAGTGTACTTAAGTAGTTCATATTTTTCAAATAGATTGCAATGTGTGTATGAATTCGGTCGTATTTCATAGCAGTCACACAAGTCAACTTTATGTTTGTACTCATTTAACAAGGCCGGTTTGTCTTATTCAAAGTTTATGCTTCAGGAAAGGAAGCAGATGTGTGTAGTTCTGACACTAATCCTTTGTGTAGCCTCCTATCTTTCGGTGTGATTGCTACTCAACAAGTATGGAACCGATCATCTCCATCAATATTAACTATGAACAACAAAAGGTCTGTTTATGCGGGAATGGGGGATTGTGTAAAGTTTCTCTACGAAAAATCCAAGGCGCGCGTAAAAGCGCAGGCCACGTCACAGGAATTTGTGCACATTTTTTCGAAGTCCAAATACTGAAAAAGACGTGCTTTCCCGTAAAGTGATTGCGTGGAATGAATTTACTTTACATTACATGACCAGCATCACTCACCACGTCGATCTAGACGCACATAACGAGTGCTTACGTACACGCTCATTGTCTTGTTTCGACGCCCTAACAACTGCTAACCCCAGCTCGGCCACTCAGGCGTAT
>CACRXP010000077.1:1537298-1550876 GCA_902702965.1 Spirometra erinaceieuropaei
CAGTCGGCCACGCCACACAGACGCATATACTGGGCGCACAGCGAGGTCCTAGCTATCCGTCAATTTACAGCTTTCCAAACCATGCCAGAAAGAGAAGGATGACACAAGTCACTGGGCAACCATGCACGCGGTCTGTATACCCAACGGGAGCGCAAACGCATCCGCTGGCAGAAAATCGGGCATCAGAGAACTTCTAGCGCACACCAGGCTGCGAGGGCCATGGTTTGCTGAATCACGGCTTAGCAGACGCGCACAATGCTTAAGGCCCACAAGAATTAGACTCAGCCTTGCATGTAACCTAGGCTATCATCCTTCAAGGCCAGTAATCGACAGAGTGGCCCTACCATTATACGTACACGCACTCTTCACATGTATGAGAGTGCCAAAAGTAACTTTAAGAAGAAGCGTTGTAGCCTAACTCAGCCCACCAGTCCGCAACTCCACACAATCACACACAACCAGGAAGACTGCGTGGAGTGGGTTGAGGCGTCATTCAGCAGCCTTCCAAACCACAGCACTGGACACGCCGTGATAGCCGCGGACCCGAATCATGCATGCAGCAGATTAGCCACACGAAGGAGCCGAGCAGCACACTTTCCACTTACATGAGCTTTTAGTTATAAGAATTGACTGTTAGTTGCCATGTTCATCAAGGTTGTGATTAGATTCACCTTTCACAAGAGCTTCCCGTGACTGCCTGCAGCTGGTTTTGCGTCGCATTCAACACCCTGAGAATTAGAATATTTATTCGATTATTTCTTTGTGGAATATAATGCTTTTGGCGATGACACGCTCCTTTGGAATCAAAAATAAACCGTGCTCCTAAGTCCGTGTGGACATTTTTCTTCTCTGTTTCAGGACTGCGAAAGTACAACTGTGAAATCTGTGGCAAAGCCTTTTCGGAGAGGGGACACGTAAAGAGACACATCGATGGAGTCCACAAAGGTATGCCTGGTTTTCCCCCGCGTTTTGTTTTTTCTATCATTTGTGGAGTTTTTTTTAACCGCAGAACCTAATAGACGTCCGGCAACTTACTAAATTGGGCCTATTGTGCAAAAAATTCAATTAAAACCATTCAGCCCTTGTTTTGCTTGATAAAATAGCAAAGCATGCGCCGAGTGAACAGACGACGGCCACAAGAAGAACAACCCGAAGTCTGGAGGGGTATTTCTTCTATTAAAGCAGTCTCCGAGGCGGTTTCACGGTTGTTATAGCCCGCTAGAATAGGCATTGCAAATCGACCCCAGACAGATATTCGTCGGCGTTTGGTGCAATCCAAATGCATACTGCCACCTTCTAAAAACCTCAGCATGTCGTGACGATAGGGACTGCAACTACGTTGGGACAACCGGGCGCAAATTGCAGACCCGCCTACAAGAGCACAATCGATAACTCGGAGGTTAGACCCAAACTCTCAAAAAAGCCGATTAGCCTAAGGCCAACTAATTCGGCCGTCTATTCAAAATTCTGGTCAATTTTTGCACTTAACGTTTTGATAATGGAGAGCCGGCCAAGCTCTTCTCAACGTCAGCAATAAAATTTCCTTGATCCGGTGAGCACTTCATGGCGGTAGATCAGCGGACTGGAACGTGAGTGAGGAGGGCACAATCATCTTCTATTCGGATATTACTGACTAACCATCATAAATGAACCAAAAATGCCCATTCCCGTGTTGCTGGTCTTTTAGGGCAACATTTTTGAAAAACTTCTCGTCGTTAATGAACAAGGCATATATGGATCCACTAATAATCATCCCCTTGAAAGCTGATTACTTTTCAATTGATATGTGTTTCCCTTTGACCGTTTTTTAAAATCTATTTTAGGAAACTCGGACGTCTGATTTATGCCTACCGACTTCGGCGTTCGATTCGGCTCAATCCCAGCTTATGCACACTTTCTTACCTCGTCGCGTTAATTGCGTTCGGGTTGTAAAGTCGTCGCTACTGTCTTCTTTATTGCATTTCCCGCTGTTTTATTTTTTTACATACAGAAGTTCAGACCTTAAAACTGTACATTGACTTTATCTTGGTAGTTTTGCAAGCACGCGACGTTAGGGTCGCAGACAAATAAATAACATCTCCACCGTTAGAAGTTCCTTTAACCCTTTTTGATTTTTAATGCGGATGGGCAGGCTTAACTTAACTTTAACATGTTACGCAGTTTGCGAGACTCCGGTATTCGGTGTTATGGCTTCTAATGTGCGAATTAGTTCACTGTGATGTCATTTCTGTACGCAGGACACCGTTTTTGTTGTTCGACCGCCCTAAATGCACGTGAACAAAAGAATTAATTTACTTTAAAAGTAGCTCTTAGTCATTGATGAACTTTGCCCAAGGTCTTCCGAAAGCATCCCTACCCCCTGGATTAAAATTCCCCCGGCGGTCGGTAGACTGTCAGGTCCTTGAGCCTTGGTAAACCGGGTGCGTTAATAATTAGCCAGATTGCCCCGGAAGTACAATCAGATTTGTCTGATGTCTAAAACTTTAAGCTCATGCTTTGCGTACGTGAGGACGCCTCCTCTCTGTGGTCCTGGCCTGTTTCTTCTAGGCAGCTGGTATCCAGGAGTAGTTAACTCACGGTCATCCACGTTTTGAGACAATTAGGTTTCTGTCAGTGGGATTACATCTGAAGATATATGAGAGATGGGTCTTCAGCTTGTTCAGGTCTGATAACATGCTCTGCAAATTGCTGTCATTAATTCGAGATTTGGTTTCGATGCGGCACAACCTCCCGTCCTCCCCTACAGTGTCGGCGTTAAAAAATGCCGGGGTCTGAGCCTTTAATCCGAAAGCACCCTTCAGGCCAACACAACTTTGAAGGCCGCGGACGTGTCGATTCTGACTGACTGTTTGCCATGAAGATTAAGACGTCCTCTGACGATTTCGTTTGTCTTTTCTGCTGGTGTGTCGTCCTCTAAAAGATGTTGCGCTTTTTCGATGTAAGTCGGTGGTGACGGGTCAGATATTCTTTTGCGCTTTTATTGTTTAATCTCTGTTTTGATAGTCTTGGGAGTAGCCTTTGGGACGGACGTCTGTGAATAATGGTTTGTAGTTTCTATGATTGAGTCAATACTACTGCTGCTGCTGGGCTCATTTAAGTCAAGTTTTCTCTGGGCGTCGCCAACGGTTTTAGGACTCTCGACACCAACCACTATGACCGAGGCGGTTGTCGAGGTCTCTGGTTCGGGTGCCGTGGAGCTATTACCCAGACGTGGCTGTCTGCTTCCATTGGTTTTTTATTACCGGATTCCCATCTTCCTAGAGTTTTCCGGTTGTTTATTTTACAGTTTGTTCTGGTTCTGTCGTATCTGCTACAGAATGCGTTGTTTAATTTTGAGTGAGATACTCTTGCCTCACCCCTAGCTACTCGTCCAGTGGCTAAATTCGCATTGTCAATTATGCCTAAACTACACTTTAAGGGAGTTTTTATCTGTGTGATTTCTTCCTCAAGATGGTTTACCTTGAAGGCTAACGGCTGGCATCTACTACAAATCCTATTTGCGTGCGACTCGTTTAAACACTCGATGGGTCTTGTGAGCTCGATCGTCGTCATAATGAGGTGGTCAATCGCTCTGAGCCGCCGGCTGGTAAACCAGCGGTCGGGAGACCAAGTCCGTGTTTTGGCGCGCCACTCTGGGCAGCAGTGCACGAGTTTATCATGCTTTTTGAATTTAGGTAAAAAGGTGGATCTACAGGATGCTGGCGTGTTTACGTGAAAGGTGGATTCATTAGAAGTAAGCTATCCGAAAGCAGGAGAATTTCACGGTGTGTGCCATAACGTGTGCTCCAGAGCACTGCTGGAGGAAGAAGAAAGTTTTAGGTCCGAGACACCCAGTTGGAGACTGTAGAAGGAAGTTTGATTTTGGCCAGCAAATGCAGATTCGAATATTGGGCATGTATGATACACCGCAAGAGCGAGCACTCTTTGAGCAGGTTAACGCTAGGATATGGTCGACATTGAAGCCCGCCACTAAGAAGTGGATGGCGAGAGGATGTGTTATCATAACGGACGAACGGAAAGGCATATCGTCCTCACTTAAAGGAAGGCCAAATGAACTTTGTCCTCAATGGTAAGGTCGCAGTTCGTAGCCAGATATTATGAGTCGATACTGCCGACGCACTTACTTGTAATCCGTAGGGGGGTTCCTATTGTCGAGGGACTTGTTTTCAGTAGGTGTGTTTCCATCAAGTCCTGTAGGTCACCCGTTTCGGTCGGGTTTTTTGGGTTTAGTGAGCGTTAGGTTTAGGTTTGGGGTTAAGTTTTAGGGTTCGGGTTAGGTTTTAGGGTTACAGTTAGGGTTTTAGAGCTAGCGTTAGAGCTTTATGGTTAAGGTTAGGGTTTTAGGGTTAAGGTTAGGGTTAGCTTTTAGGGTTAGGGTTATAGTTGGAGTTAGGTTTTCGGACTAGGGTGTTAGGATTAGGGTTTTATTGTTAATTCTAGTGTTAGGTTATAGTGTCAGGTTTTACTGTTTAGGTTAGGGTTAGTATTTAGAACTGTGGTCAGTATTATGTTTTGCGGTTAGAGTTTGTCTTAGGGCCCCAACATAACCAACCCCCAGTTTCGGATTCGTTAGGTCCAACATGATGTTGTGCACCATATCCGCACCTCAGGTCCTCGCGTGTTTGCTCGGCCGAGACGACCAGCACCGGAACGTTTCCATGCCGCGAAGGCGGAGTTTGAACACATGTTGCAACTGGGAATACTTCCACCGTCCGTGAACCCTTGGGTATCCCCACTGCACATGGCGCCCAAGGCGGCATCAGGTGATTGGAGACCCTGTGGCGGCTATCGTATCCTCAACAGCGCCAACATTCCTGATCGGTACCCAGTGGCTCATCTCCAGGACTTGGCTGGAACCCTTTTCAACAAAGCAGTTTTTTCGAAGATTGATCTGGCGCGTGCTTTTCATTAGATTCCGGTCGCCCCTGAGGACATCCCTAAAACCGCCGTCAACATATCTTCCGTATTTTCGAATTCATCCGCATGCCGTTTGGTCTTCGTAATGCCGCCCAAACGTTCCAAACCTTCATCGACCATGTCTTCCGTGGCCTACCGTTTGTGTACGCCTACATTTATGACCTCTTAGTGGCCAACCGGAATGAGAAAGAACACAAAGAGCATCTTGCCTTGGTGTTTGACCGCCTTGACAAGTTTGGCGTTTTCATCAACCCCTCCAAGTGCGTTTTGCGTGTGCCTTCGCTCGAGTTCCTCAGCAATCAGGTCGACTCTGAAGGTTTGCGTCCCCTCCCTTCAAAGGTTGCAGCAATTCGTGATGTCCCTCCACCACTTTCCAAGCGTCAGTCGCAGCGACTCCCCAACATGGTCAATTTTTACCGCCAGTCCCTATTGAACTGTACTGACCTCATGCTGCCGCTCACCAACATACTTTCTGGTCCCAAAGGCCCCCTCGAGCTGATTGGTGAGGCACTGACTGCCTTTGAGGGAATCAAGAATTCCCTTGCCGACCTCACTTCACTCACGAATCCAGCTCCCGAAGCTCAGCTGTCCCAGATGGTAAATGCTTTGACGATAGCCGTAGGTGCAGTCGTTCAACGACACCTTGCTGGTTCGATTCGACCACTTGCATTTTTCTCCGTGATCAACTTGCCATTTACGTGGCTGTGAAACATTTCCGGCATTTCCTTGAAGGTCGGGACTTCACTGTTTTCACGGATCACAAACTGTTGGCTTTTGCACTTCGGTCCCATTCCGACAAGTACAATCCGAGGGAAATCGCCCACCTGGACTACATCTCCTAATTCACTACCGACATCCGCCACATTGATGGCACGAAGAATGAGGTGGCTGATATGCGGTCCAGACCCTCACTGGCTTCTCTCCAACTCTCACACGGGATCGACCTTTGCGCCATGGCGGCTGATCAACAGCGAGTCGGTTGTTCTGGTGACGAGTCTGTTAGTGGCCTCCAACTCAAAGACGTTCCTCTGACAACCGGCTCTGGTACCATACTTTGTGACGTCTCAACTCCCTTTCATCGCCCTTTTGCGCCCGCCTCGATGCGTCGAGCTGTATTTCGAACTTTGCATGGACTCTCCCACCCTGGGATCCGAGCCTCTCAAAATCTCTTCGCGGAAAGTTTTGTCTGGCCTGGCATGAACAAGGACGTCAAAGCTTGGGCCCGGTCGTGTCTGAGCTGCCAGCGCAACAAGGTGCAGCGTCACAAGAAGCCCCCACCAGGCACTTTCCCCAGCCCCGACGCATGGTTCAGCCATGTGCACGTGGATGTCGTAGGCCCATTGCCTCCATCCAATGGTTTCACCCACTTCCTTACCTGCGTCTATTAGTACACCAACTGAGCTGAAGCCATTCCTTTGCCAAATGCGAAGGCTGAAACCATCGCGAAGGCCTTCGCCAATCGTTGGGTAGCCATGTTCAGTACCCCATCCACGGTTACGTCTGGTCGTGGTGTCCGGTTTGAATATGCACTCTTCCAAACGTTAATCAATTTTCTTGGCTGCACACCCATTCGGACGACGGCCTCCCACCCAGCTGCCTACGGTATGGTTGAGCGTTTCCATCGCCAGCCAAACACTGCCCTGCGTGCCATAGAAGACCCAGGAAACTGGTCAGACAATCTTCGTCTTGCACTCCTCGGCATTCCCGCAGCTCTGAAGTCGGATCTGGACTGCGGCGCAGCTGAATTGGTTTTCAGCACTACCCTCCGACTGCCAGGCGAGATGGTCACCCCCAAACTCCCGTGGGGCCAACGAGACTCCTGACAATTTTGTGCACCGTCTGCGGCTATTTATGTTCTCGCTTTCCCCGGCTCCACCTCGAACTCCAACGACTGATTCTTATGTCGAGAAAGTCGTGCACAACTGCACTCACGCATTTGTCCGGTGTGACCATGTGCGCCTGCTGCTGGAATCACCATACGAAGGACCGCTCCGCGTGCTCGCACGCAACGCCAAGGCCTGCCTGATAATTCGCGGTGACAAGGAGGATGTGGTCATTGTCAATCACGTCAAGGCTGCTGTTGCGGACGAGCCGCCGGATCTGTCACAAGGACAAAAATGTGCTGACCCCCTAACTCCTGTTCCTCCATTTTCACAATCCCCTGCTCACTCCCCCTTCACCTCCCTTGCCCTCCACCCCTCCTTTCCGCATACATCCTCTCCCTGCATGTCTACAGCATCCAACTGCAACGTCATCCTTCACCATAGCACGCAGTCAACCCTCTTCGACCGTACCTCCTAAACACATCGCTCTCAGTGGCCGTCACGTTCATTTCCCCGATCGTTTAGTTGCGCACTTTTTCTGGACTTATGCATATCCTCCGCCGCCTTATTACGTCACCTGTACAACCGCTTTGCTGGCCTACTTAGCTGTCGCGCTCTGTTGTCAGGTTACTTTACGTTCAGAATTTTTATATTATTCGCTGAGTGGTTTTTACTTGCTGCCTTTAAGGCTAAGGGCTCATGGGATATAACTCATCAGTTCGTGAGAACATTACCATTCACGTCAAGCCTTCCTCCGTCAGCCGGACATACGCCTTCCACTGGTCCGTCAATATGACACTACCTAGTGTTACCAACTTCTTAATTACGGCTTTCCCCGAAGGCCAGCTCTGGTCGTTCGCTTGCTCGAACACAGCTGTTCTTATGTTCTTATCATACCTGCCTAGGAATGACTAACTAAGCGGAATTTCTTACCCAAAATCCATTTTTGCTTTTACAGGCGTTCGACGTTGTACTTGCGTCTCGTTATCATTGTCTCGTCCACTTGGACTTCCGCGCTTTCTCTTCCTAGCTGTCTCAACTCCTTGAGGAGGACTTTCGCGCAGACATCGCTCCAGATGCCATGCCACTCCACTGCCGTATTTGGACTGATGCCCACCGATGCTGCACATCTAGTTACCCCTGTATCCTCCCGAAAAGCAAGAGCTGTTTTCACGGCCTTCGGTAATGTTAGGTGGCTGCCCTCAAACACCGAGTCGGTCCTCAATGCTCTTCGGTACCGCATTTGTTATATTAGCAGAGTATATGATACTATTACTTAGGCATACCCGAAGGCAAATCCGTCGGTATGTTGCCGCAGCATTCGAAATTGCATTGGCACACGGCATCGACACGTTACCTGAGAAGCCAGTAGTCCTTTCGCTTGTAATTACTGTACGAGATGGGACGACTGGATCACATCTTGGATTTCGCCAAACTTCGTTGGTTTACTGACTTGAGGAGCTGCCTTCCGTGGCTTTCTTACAGTCTGCGGTCTATAAGAGGACAAAAGTATGACCATTAATTCGTAAAATACAACGGGTGCCCAGTTTTACTCTATTTTACCCGGGAGTTAAACAGTCACCAGCTACCTCATCCTCTTTATATTACGCCAATGTGTAAGTCCCCCGTCATACGTCTCCTCTGCGGTTTTTTTGCGCGAACCTCTCCGTCGTCCGCGTACATATCGCATTTGGGCTTCGTTGTCGGTTACTCTACTTCCGATTGCCATGTCATTGATATTCATCGTTTCGCCTGCGGTTTTCCGGTTACCCTTTGCGGATTGACCTTGTTGTCCACCGCCTTCCTCTCATTGGTTCACACGGTACGACCGTCAGCAACACCAATCCCCTTCCATCGCTGTGGCTTTACACAGGTTGTGCTGTGTACCCCGGGATTTTTTAAATTTTTGTCATTAGTTCACCTCATGAAAACTTCTCAACCGTTTTCTTCGGAAACCCCATCTACTGCCTCAATCTCTGCCATCGCTCTACCAGCCCTTGCATTCACCCCCACAGTATAACCTTTTTTCCCACCCGTGCCATAAGATAAGGAACTCGTCGTTGGCCTCCCCATTTCGGGCTACAAACTGCGAACTGACTTCCCAAATATGCAACTAGCATTCAACTAAGTACATTTATCCTAACCGAGGTAAGGGCGGAAAAATAATTACCAATGACACAGGCTAAATGTCGTAATGAGTGAAGTATAGCCAAAAGCAATGCCAACTACGCCGTTCCGGCACAAATGTTTACCTCAGGTAAGGAAGGCCATAACCGATCCCGCACAAAAGAAGGGCATGAAGCCCTAGTAACTGATTGCCGACTACGGAAGTGCGCGTGGCTGCCGCGATAATAGTAAGCAGCGGTGAAGATGCCCGCCATGTGCTCCACGGCAGTGCTAGAACAAGCACGACCGCATGTACGTTGTTTAGTGCTTTAATGCAGGTAGACTTGCACAGCGTCAGCCGCACTCTCTCCTCCTCTCCTCTCTCCTATCACTATCAAGAAGACCGAAATCGGGAAGGGGCGCAGGTGGCTGGCCTGGCCGGGCCAGTACCTAGGTGTACCACCATATCTCGTGGCCCATAGCAAACACCTGACCTGAATTTGAACCAGCAAGGAAAATGGGTTAGAGAGAGAAGAACAGAAGACGAAGATGCGATCATTGAAACAAGAAATTAACTGACCTGAGGTTTCGGATTCTCACTCGAATCCATCACGAGAAACAGTCGTAGATAAAGGTGAAGGTGTATTATATATAACACGTGGCTGCCGTGAGACCATATGCGCACTGTAAGTAATAGCTCTTGCAATCACCGCTGGAGTCGTAATTAATGCGGTGGTGGCTTGTCAGTTCGAGCCCGAGTCGTTAATGGCCGTGATTTCGTCATACGTGCTGGATGTTGGTGTGACGATTGCTCGGCAGGTTGGCTCACTGTCACTGTGATAATTGCTCGCCCGCGCCCTCCCCATGTGACTGATTCCCCTGCCCATAGAAAATATCAGTACGGAATATGGTACTGGGAGGTCATTGTGCGTGTTGATGGATTGCGAGCCTGAGAACCATGACTCGAGCAGCTCGCGGCTCACGCGGTTGTCACCCCTTACGAGGATTTCGGTCTCTTGAAATTTGAAAACATGGCCGGGTCACGTCGAGTGTGCCGCCACCTGAGAAAAACCACACAAATCACTGGGCAGCCCTTCATTCGCCTTGCATACACAGCGGGAACCTAGACTGTGATGCCATCCTGTTTGCTGACGACATAAAACTGTGGAGGGTTATTGGCAATGCGGCAGCCGGAGACCACCTGCTAAGGAACTTGAGCAGGCTAGCGGACTGGTCGAAGCGCTGGCTTATGTCCTTCACTGTAAGTGCAATTTTCCTCAGCTCGGTAGCTGCAGAGCCTCCAGCCTCAGAACTGACTTGCTTCACGGCATACCACCGCAAGAATTTGGCAGTCAGGAAGATTTGGATATGTGAATTACATCTTCAATCAAAACAACATTGAAGTGCGCGAAGGCGGCAAATTTGGTCATGACAACTAGGTATCTCACTAGGAGAGCCTTTATGGGATTTGACAAGAACAGCTTTTCCAAAATATTTGGCACCTTCGTACGGCCTCATCTAGAATACGCCACATAGGCATGGAAACCTTAGACTGTCATAGATTATACCGTCTTAGTGAACATCCAGAGACGGGCGACAAAAACGACGACAGGTCTGGGAGCACTGTCCTATGAAACCAGACTGTCAACTCTCAACCTGTTTCCTCTATCCTACAGGCAACTAAGCGCTGATCTTATGCTAGCATTCAGCATTATGAGCGGCCTAGACTGTCGCTTAGTTCCTACTGATTTTTTCACTCAAGCTAGCACGCCCACTCTGAGCGATCATTTCCTAAATCTACAGGCAGGTAAAGCAAATATCAGTGGACGAAAGTGCTTGGCGTTATGCGCTCGCTTTCCGCGGTTCCACCTCGAACTCCAACGACTGAGTCTCATGTCGAAAAAGACTTGGACGACTGTATTCATGTGTTTGTCCGGTGTGACCGTGTGCGCCAGCCGCTGGAATCAGCATACGAAGGACCGTTCCGCGTGCTCGCGCGTAACGCCAAGACCTGCGGGATTATTCGCGGTGACAAAGAGGACGTGGTCAGTGCCGTTCGGGTCAGGACTGCTGTTGCAAAGGAGCCGCCGGACATGCCACATGGACAAAAATGTGCTGATCCCCTAACCCCTGTTCCTCCCTCTTCCCTATCCCCTGCTCATTCACCCTGCCCACTGCCTCACCCTTCCCCTCCCTTGCTCTCTACCCTTGCGTCCCGCATACTTCCTCTCCCTATATGTCGGCAGCATCCAACTGCAACATCATCCTCCAGCATAGCACGCAGTCAGTCCTCTTCGACTGTACCTCCTGATTACATCATTAGCAGTGGCCGTCACGTTCATTTCCCCGATCGATTAGTTACGCATTTTTTCTAGACTTATGCATATCCTCCGACGTCGTATTCCGTCGCCCTCCGGTCTAGAAGGGGGGGGGGCACTGTGGTGAGGTACCTGACTAATTTACCTTTGACAATTTAGTCCCGTTTTCTTTGCCGCATTGCTTGTTTCAATGTGACGAAAAACGACATACCTGTACAACCCGCCTTCCTAGCGTGCTCCTCTGTCGTGGTCTGTTGTCAGTTTTCTTAACGTTCAAAATCTCTATATTATTCAGTGCTCCGTTTTACTTGCTGCCTTTAAGGCCAGGGGCTCGTGAGATCTAACTCGTTAGTTCGTGAGAACATTACTATTTACGTCATTTGCATCGTGGAACGCCCTGCCGACTGATGTACTCTTCACTTGTGTGGATTCACTTAAGTGTAGACTTGATGCGTATCAAGCTTTTCAATTACAAGGCACACATTCATTCGCGTAACCCGCCAACCTATGTATGTAGGTGTATACCACGTACAATGAGTGAGTAGCGATGTTGGGTCAAATGAAGTGGTAGGTACATGGTACCCTTCTTTGCTTGGGTAAATATTTTTTGCGCTAATAGCAGTAAAGTCTACAATAGAAAACCGAATGCTTGAAATGAGTCATTCAAAAATTACCGCAATCGTCCATTTCCAAGTCGGTCACACAAGGTGCCACAGCTGGCGCACCTAAAGCACAACAGTTAAATCAGTGTTGCAATAAAGCATTAGTTCTGGCCCGACATAACGCTGTGCGCCATCCCCTCCAACCCCCTTATGACGGGCTGCAGAAAATCCTTCGGCGATTTGACAGGGATGTTGTCATTAATCACAACCACAATATTGACACTGTCAGCATTGACGGGGTCAAAAATTGGCCGACCTCGAAAATGACGAACCGGTCTTACTCAAACTGCCTTTTCGCAGACAAAGGGGTCTCCACCACCTACTGATGACTTCCGATTCGTCGCACAAGATCCGCTGGTCCTGTTCACTGGACCGACAGATTCGTGGCTGTCTAGCATCTCGATCATTTCACTTCGTTTGGTGTCTGTGGGGGGGGAGTTGTAGCAGCCGATCCAGTGCCCCCTTTCACGGCGCCTCTTTGTCCGTCAGGGACTGACAACGGCGCTGGCCTTCGGACACACCCCTTACGTATAGGCACTCCTTAGGCCTTGACTGGGCGCCTGGTCGTCAGCTTTAATAAGTCACGGCTGTGCACACGAGATTTTGGCGCATTACATGCATCGGACGGCCTTGCTTGTTACCTGTGTGTCCTCGTTATGTCTCCCGTTTCTGACCCTAAGCCAACCAATTAAATTTCCAACGCTCAGCCAGACTGTCGCATTCTGACGCGGACATGCGACAACCGCTTAAACAAAGCCTTTGTTCTGACACAACCAAAGAGCCAAATCACGACAACTTGCCATTTGTGCGGGATAAAATAGTTTTCACAGCTTCTTGAGATCTGAAATTAGACCGAACGAACTTATTGTGCGTGGTTAAAGTTTACCTCGCATCCTAGACTGTCACATTACTTGTAGCACACATAACAACACATATTAAGCAACAACTGATAGCTGATCACACCACTGCCCTTTATCAAGCCTTGACTTTCCTGATTTATACTGTCCCCGGACACCGTGACATGTTACCAAGTTCCAATCATGCTTTACAAGGTTGACTACGGCATCACGCACACACTAACGTATTGTTTTCAGCAAATATTCCCATGCTCTATGTGACAGTTTTGGTTTGATGACGTGCTACCTAAAACATGTGTTTGCCAAATTGACTGACATAATACTCCGTTTTTCGAAGAAATTGCAGAAAATGTACTGGTATCATCTAGATAGTTAAATTTTCGGTCACAAAAAGTAGCCAAATATGGCTGCCTACACCCGCTTAACTGTGAGAATGTGGGAGTATGGAGAGTTGTTTTGTGAAGATTTTCTTAAAAAGGTTAATAGGCAGTAGGAATGTGAAACAAGTAATGTATTCCGAGGTAGTCACATAGAAGTATAAAGCGGGGCTAGAAAAGTACAGAGACATGAGGAAAAAATCCGTCTGTTTGTTTGATACTTGACTATTTTTATTTCTCTTTGACAGTATCCGGTATGGTCGCAAGCACAGATGCGGCTTCGTTAATCAGCTCGTTCACAGAGCTCTCCGATTTCAGTTTGCTAGCGAGCCAATTTTGTGCCTTCTTTGACATAAGTTGCCATTCCAGTCGGCGATTCGAAACCTTTGTTTTCAAAAATGCGACCACTAGCGCTGTTGCCCAGACGGCGTCTTCAAGACCAGCCACTGAAAATGAAAATATGTTTGAAATATCTGCAATAACTTCGAAATCGAAAAGTCAAGTTGGCGAACGCACGT
>CACRXP010000077.1:1553077-1611887 GCA_902702965.1 Spirometra erinaceieuropaei
ACGTGCGTTCGCCAACTTAACTTTTCGATTGTGACATGAGAATATTTGCGGAACTTCGAAATAGACTTGCTTTAGACACCTATTTACACAGCAATGACTAAACAGACAAGCAAGTCGATCAACAGTTAGGGATGTGGGCTCTGAGACAGCATTAGGCCTCGGTATCAAACGATTAGCCAACAGTCCTACGCTGCGTCATCTACGATGACGATATTTCCACTACATGAGGGTTGTTCGCACAGACAACACGATATCGTAAACTCGACATATTTATCATCTTTAAGTAGTTTTAGGTCATTCCTGTCCGTCACAAAACGATAAGCAGCAAACTCTTCTTGTTGACACTTTCCTGTCGCAGCCTCGGATGACTCATAATCCTATCCAACGCAAAAGGGATCAGAGGTTATCCACCCTAACGGCTGACAAGGCTGTTGGCTGAGGCTTTCATTCGCGGAAACCAACTTTGGCCATAATGAACCTCCACATCCGCGTATGAGAAAGTGTAAACAGTTGATTCGTATTTAAAAATACCGTTCTCTAGGAAGATACTTCAAAGTCTAGATGGGCATGCGTACTGATTATCCTTCTAGAGCATCCTGAAAGACCTTTATTAAACATATCTGGGACCGGTAAAACAGGCGTTATGTGAATCGATTACGGTCGTTGTCTATTGTTCAATCGCCTATAAGTGATCATATATGCAGCCGGATAAAATCATGAGACAGGCATTGAAAGCAAACACTAGCATTACAAAGTTTCAGATGCGGCGTGCTCGGCTGAATTTGGACGCCCTTTACTTATGTTTTCTGGAGGACCCAATGAAGTGAATATATCTGAGTACAGTAAATCCAGAGATCAACACATGCAAAAAGGTGGTAGTGAACTATCCATTCAATGACATTCAGAGGGTATGTGGCGGCATGCCTGACAACCAATGTCACCAATATTTTAAGCGCTTAAGTTCATCAGTAACCGGTAAAATTGAAATGGACAACAGAGCACGGGCAAAAGTCAGATATAACCCACCATCCAAGCTGAAACAGCGCTTGATTTTGAACGCCATACTCACATTTTTGCGGTTTTGCCGATTTCAACTTATCCAGCTGACAGCAAAGGAGGTCCGCCAGTCCGGTCTCAAGCTTCCAAAAGCCGCTAAGCTCCTGCAACTCAGCAACGGCCAAGAGGACATCTTTTGGGGATTCCTCAGTCCCTGGCATTGTATCCGATAATTCAAGTGCAGCACAAGCCATTACAACTGTTTGTCGCAGAATAAAACTCGTAAATAAGCACAAAGTAGTAGAAAAAACAAAAAAATTGGAGACTCGTGACGATAAGTCATGTTGCTTAGATGCCTTGGTAAACGTGTGAGGTGTACGTGCAGGAGCGGGTTCGTCGTAGGTCAGGAGTTCGTAAGGAATGCCACTGACAGCTAGAGATGTCATTTAAAATTATCTCCTCTACAACACTTTTGACGATTTCGCGCCTTCCGCTCTGGGCGAGAAACAATCATACAATTCTTTGGTAGTTTCCAACACCTCGGTTTAGTGACATATTTCTAGCCGCAACAAATGTGTATGGGATGCTTACTGTTGAAGTGTCTACTGGCCTTATTTTAGGATTTTGCAGAAGACACGCTTCCAGCAGCCTGCTTAATCACAGTGGCATAAGAAAGTTTGGCAACTGGAAAATTTGACATTCACATTGTTTAGCAAGCAGTCTTGTTACTCCCATTAAAAACACGCCTTGAGATCACTCAGATGTTCTGAAGGCTAAACAGCAAACCGTCACAGATAGAGTCAACCAGACTTCATAAAATACAGGCAGCTTAGCATCACGTTATTTCATAACTAAGACGAAAGTAAGGCTACGGGAATGCAAGTGAGAACTATTTTAGGCATCGATGTGCCTGTGTTCTAAGTAATCAATTTTCATCCGATGTGCTGATATATAGTATTTCAAGACTTACCGGGAGCGACTCCGAACGAATGAGATTGCATTGCTAAAACGCAAAAAAATAAAAAAGTCATTTTGGTACGATGCGAGTAATTAGTGGGATAATTTTCATCCGATTTGCCTTAATCGATACTGTGATGAAATTAGCAACGTCGACTGATTCAAACTAGAAAAAGTGCGGTTGTGATTTTAGTACAATTCATGCTCTAAACAGCTGAATAAAGAAATCCTGATAGTGATTCAGACTGACTCAAATTAGAAAAAGTGGGGTTTTGATTCTAGTACAATTCATGCTCTAAACAGCTGAATAAAGAAATCCTGATAGTGATGTTTGAATCTATCACACGTGCGCAATGCCAACCGCCTTTACTATCGCGGGTTAAAAGCCAGCGCAGTTGCCGAGATTTTCATCATAATCAGATTCGTATAATTATCTAAATATGCTGGAAAACAAACGGAGGACTACGAGCATTTATTATTATCTAAAATTGCAGTTGATCAGATAACACATTAGGCATTGAAAAAAGTGTCCTATTTATGTCTGGGGTTATGTGGAAGAGTGTCTGTTTGTCAGTTGGTTTCGTTATCATGTAGGATTTAAGGTAATGTAAATAGGGTTATAATATGGGCATGAAGGATGTCGGCAAATGATAAATTGTTAAAGGCGAGTACTTTATAAAAACGTGAGGGTTTGTTCAATGAGGATAATGATTGACTGACAGCGATGCTGGGTCAAATTAAGTGGTAGGTACATGTTACCCTTTTTTGATTGGGTAAAAATTAGTTGCATTGATAGCAGTAAAGTCTTCAATTTAAAACAAAATGCTTGAAAAAAGTCACTAAAAATTACCGCAATCACCCATTGCCACGCCTGGCACACAACGTGCCACAGCTGGCGCACCTGAAGCAAAAGAGTGAAATCAGTTTTACAATACAGGATTAGTTCTAGTCCGACGTAACCCTGTGCGTCATCCACTCCAACCCCCTTATGACAGCTGTTAAAAATCCTTCGACGATCTGACAAGGAATTTGTCATTAATCTCAAAGGCAATATTGACACCGTCAGCATTGATCGCGTCAAAATTGGCCCAACTCGAAGATGATGAATCCGTCTCACCCAAACACTGCCTGAGAAGACTCTTTGTTCTGACACAAGCAAAGAGTTATATCAGGGCAACCTGCCCTGTGTGCAGAATAAAATAGTTCTCACAGCTCCTTGAACTCTGACATTAGGCCGAACGGCCTTATTGTGCGTGGTTAAAGTTTACCTCGAATCCCTGACTGGCACATCACTTGTCGCACACGTAACAACACATGCAAAGCAACAGCTGAAAGCTGCTCACACCAGTAACCTTTATAAAATCTTGCCTTTCCTGATTGTAAATGATTCCGGGCGCCGTGGTACGTTACCCAGTTACAATCATACTTAACAAGGTCGACTATGGCATCACGAACACAAGCGTATTATGTTAAGCGAATATTCCCATACTCTATGTGACAGCTTTGGCCTGATGATGAGTTACCGAGTGGTGGCAACGTGGAATGCCCTGCCGACTGATGTAATTTTTTTCCTGTGTGAATTCAGTTAAGTGTAGACTTGATGCGTATCAAGCATTCCATTTACTAGCCTCACATTCATTTGCATAACCTGCGAGCCTATGTACGTAAGTTTATACGACGTACAATAAGTGAGTAACGATGTTGTGTCAAATGAAGTGGTCGGTAGTGGTTTCCAACACCTCGGTTTAGTGACATATTTATAGCCGCAACATGTGTGTATGGGAAATCTCACTGATGAAGTGGCTACTGGCCCTTTTGTTAGGATTTTGCAAAAGACACGCTTCCAGCAGCCTGCTTAATCACAGTGAGTAACAACGTTGTGAAAATTGAAGTGGTAGGTACATGTGACGCTTTTTGCTTGAGTAAAAATTAGTTACAGTGATAGCAGTAAAGTCTACAATAGAAAACCGAATGCTTGAAATGAGTCACTCAAAACTTACCGCAAGCGCTCATTGCCACGCTGCTCGCACAATGTGCCACAGCTGGCGCACCTGAAGCAAAAAAATTAAACCAGTGTTGCAATAGAGGATTAGTTGATAGGAGAATGAAACGTTCAGGCATATGAACGTGAGGCACGCATGAAAATTTGTACGTATTTTTAACTGGAAATTCTTTATTGTACCTCAAGGGAGCAGGTCAGTCTTAAATACTTTTTTCTGGGACTTGCTATTGACAGAGAAATTTGACTATCTCCGCATGGCCAAACCGTACACGTAAAATGCGTATTTGAAAGGATGACTCGTCTAGAAACCAACGCAATCGTTTCTTAGTCGCAATACTCCGATTATCTTTGATCCGTCAACGATGCAGGCTAACCATTACGGTAGCCAATTTCATCGCTGTTTATCAGGGCGATGTAGCTTAATATGCGATGCATCAGCAACTCTCATATAGGTTGTGAGTTTCCTCTTCGGGTTATTTGCTTCATGTGAGATCTGAATATTCCACTTTATTTTGTGTGAAATCTTGGCGTGTGCGAAGTCACGTCGTGTGTGTTGCACGCTCAGACAAGCTGTCCTGCACTCATTCACCACCCTCAATCTTAGCATTAGTGGGTTGACCGATTTGGAAAATCATCTGGTGAAGGGGAAGAGGTAGGGAGAGGACGAATTCGACTCTCGGCGTATGGTTTTCGCCACAAACACTCTGACCTTCCTGGAACTATCGCGTTGAGCTAAAAGCCACGGCTTGATGACTCAAATCACAAAATGCAGCCAATTCAGTTGTGCGTTCGTTTGTTAGGCGGCCGAATTAAAGGCTGACAGTCCGACCGAGATGGCTCTGCCATAACGAAACTCCCACACACGCCAGATCCGATCCGCTGACCCTCTTTTGCTTGTTACCCTGGTGTTTCTTTGGGGCCCAGATATTTATATCTGTAAGTCACTGAGCCCCTTCCAGCACCCGACAACCGAATGGCTCTAACGGTGGACAAATGCCTATGACTGGGAAAAGAAAATGGGAGTGCCTGTCGCAGCGGCGCATATTTCTCACAATAAATCCGCTTAAAAGTATCACAGTGAGCTAGAAATCGTGGCTCGGAATACTGAAAACTGACTGGATAACGCGAACCTCTCAGTCTGCATTCGCTGCCTCATTCATTATCGTTCTTCGATAACTTTTCTCACATCTCTTAAAAAGGATATGTTCATTTTAAAAGGAATCTTCTGACTGCCCTCTTCTGCTGATGGTTTCATGTATTTTTAGTCAATAATATAGTACAACGACGTTTCGCAACGTCATGGATTTTTTTGATCGAATTCTGAATGACGTTTTCCAACACCTTATTTTAAACTAGTTGCTGCTACGTTCCTCCACCCCATGCGCCGCTGAGTTTAACATTTCTCTTGCCGTATATTGGACCTTCAGCATACTGTGTTGCCATTTCTGGCACTGTATCCTAAGTGTATAAAGGCAGCAACAGAGAAAATGAAAATTGAGATGTAAAGGTGATAGACGTCCAGTCTTATCCAAGCACAATTGATTTTGCGACATTTTTAAACTTGAGTTCTAGTTAAAATTAAAGGAGACATTGTTGCTGAACATGTTGAAAATTTTCATGATAAAGTGCTCTTCTCTTGTCTGTCTGGCTGCTTGTCTATCTCTCTTTTTCGGATACACACACCAAGGCAGCTAGCTTGTGTTTGTGCGTAGTGGCCGACTTGTAGGCTAAGAGTTGGGCTGAAGTTGCTAAGTTTATGACACCTTGGCAACCGCCACAGCTGAAACCGACATAGCTACCATTTTGGATGCGGAAAATCAGGCACCTTCATCAATCAAGTGCAAGCAGGAGAGGGTAACAGTTGGTTCATTCCCTATCCTAGATGTCCTTCTAAACAGAAGGCCTGACGGTAGCGTCCGAAGGAGCGCCTATCGGATTTAAACCTGACCTTCACAATACCCGAACTTCGGCAGTCTCGTGCCCCTCCACCAAAAACGAAATCTAGTCCGGCGTTTGACGCAAAGGACTAGAATTTTTTTCCCCGCTGATGGCGCTGAGGAGGAGCTTAGAAAGATCCAGAACTTGTTTCGCAAAAACGGGTATCCTGACATGTTTATCACAAAGAATATTGTTGAGCAACTGAAAAAAAACTAACCACACTGACTGCCGAAAGGAAAACGGTGTTCCTCAAATTCCGTTTTCGAGCGGGCGCCGCGAGTGAATTCCAAAGAAGACGCCTTGATCAAGCTGTCTCACGAACCTTCCCAGCTGTAGGGGTTCAAGTACTTTTTTAGCTAACCCTATTTTACGCAGCGAAAGTAAGGATAGAGTGCCAAATCAGATCGCATCAATGTGCCGCTATTCTTCACTTGCTCCTTGGTCGCACGAGTTAACGCCTTTCCAAGAGAATACGAGAACAGCTCCCAGCATAGCTACGAAAAGGCAACATTAGGTACATAAACGGCGCCATTCTCACGCATTTTTTGATTCCGGACATCGGGTGGACCCAGAAAAGCTTTCACTTGATTTATAAAGCTGGTTAGCAACAACAGAAGCCATCAAGTTACGGAAACGGATTATCTTCGCGCAGAAGAACGACGTTCATGCTCAGCGCCTAATGTGATCAAAGGTCGAATAACCCTTCAACTCTCTGAGCGCTCCCGCTCTCAACCCGTCCCCGGCATTGTCGGCTATGCCCCCTCTATCCTTATTCCCACACACCGCCTGTGTCTTGAGTAGGATCTCAATCAATTTCTCTAATCGCTTACATGTTTTTACTTTTACCCACTTCCTACATAAATGGGCCGGCTTGACACGATTTTATAGAATGTAGGCATATGTTCGCCTACTTTTCTTCTTAATACAAACCTATATCGTAAAAGACGTATTGTGAACAGACATCAGAAAAGAGCATTTTCTAATTGGAACATTACTCAGGGAGTTCCAGTGAGGAGTGATCCCTCAGATATTATGTAATATTTGAGCTGGTTGTAACGCAAAAAATAACCTTAACAAGTTTTATCCGTGACCACAGTTATAGGTCTCTACGTCGATACATCTAAGATCAATTTAAAAGGATATAATCGTGTATTTAATAATAAACGCAGCTCATCATCCAAAATCGTAACATGTGTTGCAACGGGACCCTAAATAACTTACGTGAACCGAACATGCCAGGCGCAGCCTTGTGTTTTGAAGTTCTCTTCTCTGTTTTGATACAGGAAGCGCCGAGTCGCCAGGTCAGAGATAAGAGAGTGCAAGACATCTGAGAAATAATGTCATCGAAATTTGCGTACCTTAACTTTCTACGCGTCTTTCGTGTAGCCAACCTATTGATCTAATTTGGCTTGACTTCAAAATTTGGTAGATATTAACATATTTTCACTCCTATAATGCATTTGATTGCATAAAGTACACTATTGATTGCATATTTTATGTCTGTATGTGTGAACGTTATCCTCATTGAGACTGCCGCATGTGAAGAAAGTGCACAGTAACTTTTCTTGCTGTAAAAGTAAAGAGCATCACAACAAGACCAATTTTATCTCAAAGGGACAGCAGATGCGATAACTCATGAAGTGTTGGTCAAAATTCTGAAATGCGTTTCCGACTCGAAAAATGTGCTTAAGATAATTTATTTACTAAATTATACCGACTTTTGAGAGAACTTTTTTCCGACCGCCTGCAAAAACTACATTCCGTAAAAATGAATGCTTAGGTTGTAAGATTTTTTCTCTCTGATTTTCGATGCCTTATAAACTTGAATATATTCCATAGAAGACCTATATACAAAATATTCATTTTTCACTCATTTGGCAGAAACATCGGTCTCGTTTAAATTGTTTGTCGGAAAAGAGGATATATTCGGTTTTTAGACGTTTCTATTACGAGATTACATCAAACACTGTCTTTGCATCTACAAATGGTTCGCGTAAAGTTTACAATGTGGCTCAAGTCCATTGGTTAATTTACCGAACTTCATACAGTCTCCTCCTAGTAGCGTACCAATGTATGATTTTTCACACACGGAAAATTTACAGCATGTAGTTTGGAGGCCCTGAATGCTAGTGCAACGCAGCTCGGGTTCAAAATAACTTGAAACTTGGGAAAGTTTTGAAAGCCGAATTATACCCTTTTTCCATGCATTAAATTTTCACCAAATGAGTAAAAATGATTATTTCCATTTACATCTTTTATTCGTGCTTATAAGAACATAGAAAATGAGTGAGAAAATTATTCCTATTCATTTTTTACAGAGTGTAGTTTTTGTAGGCGACCGGAAAGTTAATTCACAAGCTTGCACCCTTAATGACTGAATTTTCGTATGATTAGCAGCACAGTAATTAATAGAATAGCCTTACGTAAGTACGTTTTTCGAATCGAAAACCCATTTCATGAGTTATCACATTCACTATAGTCCTTATGGAATTTTAGGGTCCAGTCAAACTACGCGTAGCTTCTTTGCTACGCTGTGCACTGGATAAAGCATACTGTAGTGCAATCAACCATACGTACTACTTCACAGACCAATAAACGTAAGTTTTCTATTACGGTGGAGGCCAAGAATCGTAATACAGGCTTCGTCCTAACTTACGGCACATCATGAGCATTGGTGCTCTTGGAGGTTGCAATCCTGCGTACAAAAGAGGATAGCAGATTATTAATTAACAGATTACATTTCAGAAGGTCTGATCAAATTACTTTAGTAATCTTAGAGCGAATGCACAATCAAAAAGAAAACAGTTATAAAGGCGAAAGTGCAATGTATGTTCTTCCAAAAAAGCAAAAATGGTTTGGTACACTCGAAAATAACACACATCTCCTCCTCATGTCAAGATTATGTGTAAAAACAAATGCTGAATTCTTTTGGGCATTCAGGTTTTGCATCAACCTATGAGAATAAGGTCGTAAGTCATGTTTATCAGACATTTTAGACGACGCGTAGTAAAAACTAGCCAAAAGATTTGTAAAAAGTTGACAAATACGGGAGGAGGCTTCTCTGGGAAACAGAACTTACCGGTCCATCGTGGAATAGGTTTCATCACGTTGGTCAAATCATCACAGTCTATAAATATAACCGAAATAACAAGTGAAAGACAGACGCGATTGCAGTAAAAAAGAAGTTTATTCGCCTGTTGGTAAGGATGTACACCTTATCCAACTATCGGAAACATCATTAGAGCAGTATGAAGTTCCCAAATGAAATTGAGAGCTGAAGTGCTGATTTTTGGCCCGTCAGATCTGCAAGTCTAAACACTGCCGCGTTTATACTTTGTAAATGTGTGATTTCACGAGGACAGGGACTAAACCAGACTACCAGAAGAATGTGCAATATACACTTCCATATAAATGAAACGTTGCGCTCACATACAAGTGTGCCAACGGGGAATCAGTAGAGGACAGAAACAATGCGCAGGTCTTGTAGAAATAGAGGCCTTAATTAGTTAACAGATGGTAATTATGAAGAAAGGAAACAAAGGCTTGCCATTGAAAAGGCATTGTACTATGTGAGCATGAATACATAAAACGAACACAGGCTGCGGAAATCAAAATGACAGCAAGACGCTGAAATAGTCAGCTTCAATCAGTTTAAAACACCCCGTTATTATGTCTCTTATAACAGAGGATAAGCAGATTCAGTGGGCATCACCACTGAGCGAGCGGGAAAACCATCATAAGGAAAAAAAATAAAATACTCAACCCTATCTAGCCGACGGCAAGCAGTCTCTCTCACAAATCCGCCGAGACATATAATACCTATCGGAAAATGCTCGATGAACCAAACAGATCCGTAAATGCAGAAAATGTTCAGACGGACTTAGAAAGGGTCCTTTTTACAGCAGTTATCATCAATGGCGAGATACTGCGTACGCGCATGAAATTATCGCACTCATCTCATAAATTCAAACATCCAAATGCAAAACGAAAACTATATGAAGAGCAGCATTTCCGTTTCTCTTCAGAATTCGCACTGTTATAAATGCAGTTGTGCATCATTTTAGAATCTTAAAGGGCGTGTAAAAAGAAGTCAAAACCGCAGAGCCAGACATGGAGATCATAAAGGATTGAAAGTTCCCATTATTGCCATTGGAATACATAATGCAAACAAGTATTCGGTGGCTGACCATACTGAATGTTGACCGGACTTCTAAAATTCCCTCTCGATTTTAGTAAGCCCGTAATATTGATTATCTCGTGGCGTTATCCTTTGGCATTTTAGACATGCCAGGGTGCTGGCTTTTAAATACAATCTTCGGCTTTCTGTTTAGATCGCGTTCAGTAAAAGATGGCTACTTAGGCATTATGCGTTATTCGAATCGATTTTCGATGCCCACGTAAATGCAAACACATTTTCAGGAAGATCTAAACAGCAATATTATTTCTTATACTACTTTGTTAGATAATCATATGTCTTTCATATTTTACACTCAAAGGTCTATAATCTTTATACTGTCCGCGCACAGAACACATTTCTTTCCCCCATTAAGATTATATAAATTTTGGCTCATGAAATACTACATGAGATGTGAAGCTTGTTGCGTCCTAATTGAGACAACTACCTTTCTTCGAGTACCATCATGTAAAACCGACGCGATTTGCCAACAACTGAGCATATGGAAGAATATTTTGTGCGTGTTTTCTGCAAAACCTTTTTCAACTTAATAAGGGTGTTGAAAACAGTGGGGAAAATGAATGCCGCCTAAGTAGCCATTTTTGGTGAGTGCCGTTTATATTTGCGGCCGAAAAGAAGTGGATTCAATAGCCACAATTCTGGCGTTTGTAAAATATCACGGATTATGCCACAAAATAATCAGTATTCAAACTCCCATTAACTACTCCTTCTTGATCTAAAGCGTAATTCCGAGTTTCAATCGACATTTTATGAGATCGGTCACCGACTCTGGATTCCGTTTCTGCAGAGCAGAAATAACTTTTTAGTAACACTTATGTAGGTATTTGTAAACAAGTCATAGACCAACAGGCATTTGGCTCCTATAGTGCGTTTGGGGAATTTGGACTAAAAATAGAGTTCTTCAGTCCTTCCGTACAAGCCGACATTTTTAGGGGTCACTTGAGTTCCCAAACATTGACTTTAGATACCGATGGGTAAGCCTAATCAAATGCATGCTTAACGTTTTTCTCGCAATTTAGTTTCAGTTTCATGCGCTAGCCACGTTTTCAAGCGGTAAAACAGGTATGTCAATCAACTTTGTCTTTAGTGAGAACATAAATTGCCTTCGAAAGCACCACTGGAGTGCATAATAGTCAACACGCATACTTCAGACAGATTAAAGTTATCTTTTTGTTGAGCCTCTTGCTGCTGCACACATGTTTGTGCAATAAGATTATTTTCAGTTAGTTTCATGCGTGTCACCAACCTCTGTCTAAAGCTCGTACCTCTATGCTCTATAAGCCAACCGCAGTCGCAACATTAAAAGGCGGCACTGTAAACTACAGCAGGCTGGCTCTCGAAATATTGAAAATTAACTAGAACAATTCAGATAATTAAGGACGAAACGACTGTGTGCTTGTCGTTCACTATTTCGGTTCCGACACTAAGTAAAAGGGACGGAACTCACCTAACTTTTCGGGATCCACACCGACAAATGCGGTAAATCTTGAGATCACGTTGGTGCTGGTTGACAGTGCAACGATGTTCTTCTGTATGCGCTCAGCCTCCTTTTCCCCCTCCTCATCAACTTTGCTGGTTTTAACAAGTGATGCATGTCTGTCCGACAGCTCGAGGATCTGAATCTTTGCTGCTTGTCGGTGAAAGACGAGGCTCGAATCCCCAGACGTATTCTGACGTGGTAGTTCAGCCTCGTCGACATTGGCAGTATTGGTGTAGGTTTGACCATTTACCTCGAATTTTAACGTCACGGTGCCAGCGAGCTTTAACTTGTTTGCTTTTAAGACGAAACACAAGATACTGAGGTTACAAATGTCGGCTAAACACGTTTATTTACAGTGAGATCGATAAAATTTTATTTTCCAAGGCGCCTTTCAACAATTCGAGCAGTTAGTTATCAGTTACTAACGGGAGCATACAAAAGACGAATGATGCGTCACATTTGATAAAAGCGGACATCAAACGACAAAGACTAGAATGTCAAGGGCTCTTGACTGTGAAATGTAAAATTATTGTAGGCCAGACACACCCTTCGCCAAATTCGCAGTCTACCTTTCGTCAAATCTTTGTGGCAAAATACATCGGGAGTCGTTTTCATGAAAACCATGTTCTGCAAGTTTAGTCCGCATATACAAAAGATCTGTCTGAGGTCCAATTTTAGAAAACCGTCATTGGATAATCAGCGTTTGATAGTTTGTGAACTGTTATCCTATTTTCCGCGATTTAAGTGCCTTAAACTCGACCGCGTGTCAGGAAACGAAACACTAAATACTCGGACAGCATTTCATGAAGTGGATCGGTAATCGAAATCAAAGACGTCTTGAAATAGCACGTTGTTGGTGTGTTTAAAACTCACGATTGTCAACCAATCCGATGACAGTTGCGTAACTGCCCGAATAGAGGTTCGGAAGTTGGTCCGGAATGGTTACCACAGGCATGGGAACCTTTTCGTCACCTCCGGTAATTGACCATGTAAGCTCGACTTCAGATGCGAATGGCTGGAGGGCCAGTTGCAGAATTTGCAGAACGACAGGTTGAAGACGTTGCCTATTAAGGAAAATGCAGAGAATGTCAACAGTTGTTACTTAACAAAAAGCTGCCTAACAGGCGTCAGAGAAGGTGCTTGAACTTGACGAAACAGATGCGAATTTAGCAAAAGAAAATCAATTTTGGATAGAACTGATAAGGCGCCCATCCGATTACTGAACTTTAAATTAGCCTTACTAGTTATTTTACCGCTCACGTCTACTCCGAAAACTCTTCGGCAAGAGAATAAGTCATAACACTACCTAAATATCGATTACTTTTTGTTACATTCATCCTTTCATAAATGCGCGTTGAATCTTGGCGCCCAGGATTATATTTTACTGTCCTCACATATCCTTGCAATACTTAAACAACTAGACTCGTCCTTCAGTTTTGAGAGTGGCTTCTGGTATTTACCGCATTTGACATCTCGTTCCATAAGACTACTTTTGGGTTAAAATTCGCAACACAAGTTTTTAGCAGGTACTATATTATAGCTCAATTAAAAGGCATGTTCTAACGACTAGTGTGGTCACTTGTACTGATTCAGGATGTCAGCATTACGGATTATATGTGCATTAATTTGTTGAATGGCGTATGCAATAAACATCTGGAATATTGTGCCCTTCAACAGACATCAAAAAACCGCAGTCGGTCATGAATGCTACTAAAGCGAAATGAATCTATCAACCCGTGACAGCCATAGTGAAGAAGGGCAGTTCCTAAACACGCCAGAAGAGTCATGATCCACCTTTTTTCTGGCTTTGGGTTTATATTCGAAACCTTCTGTATGTAGGCAATGGAACCTCGTAAATCCCAAAATGCGAAAAGAAGAGAGATGTTTGCGTTCTGACGTCCCAGACAGCATGTTCAACTACTTATATCAACGTACTGGGATGTTCTCTGTACGTACCATGCTATTCTCGGTTTTTCTTGGGATAAAATGTTCTGAGATCTTCCGAGACCACCAAAATAATCATCCGATCTCTCAGGAACGGACTCACACTAGTCTCATGCTGATTCAAAAAAATTCGCCTAGTTAAAAACCTATGGAGTTTATCCACTGCACAAAAAATATCCGCGCGATTTTTGCGGCTGTGAGTAAAACTGCATTATATTAAACAAAGAGGTGAATAAAATACTATAAAGGGTCAGACAGGCAAGCAAATCACCTGATGGACCTCTCCTCGAATTTAACTGCAATAACTGAAGAACTCTCGAGGAAAATCGAGGCATTTTCCTCTGATATAAAGTTAAAACAAACACAGACGGAAGAATTGATTGGAACCAACAAATTTCACAACAGTTTATCAACCGCAATCCATAGCTATCTAACACCGATAAGGAATAGGAAACATGTAGCGATGTGGATTTGCGCAGAAAACTCAATTGGAAGTAGCAAGATCATTAATGAGTCCACCCAGAGTAATAAATTAAAATAGTTAGTCAAACACGCAACTAACGATACAAGGAAGGAAAACGATGATAGCCGGGCTCTCGAAAAATGATCTTATAAAAACCTCTACTCATACTTAGTTTTTATTAGAAGCCAAGTGAAACCCTCTTCGCTTTAGTCAATCACATCTCAATCCATACATGCAATTCTTATGTGCTGTCTTGATGAGAGGTTTTTCGCTAGGTTACACACATGTGAGAGGTCGAGCGTCGCGATCGAAATGGAGCGGGCGCATCGCCGAGGATTTGCGCACGACTCGCAGCATCTGTCGCACTAGCTCCTCCCTCACTCACAAGACACTCGACAGGAGGTGGGTTCTGATTCAGTCACTGAGAAAGCTAAACAGCACGTCAGCGCGTGCCGCGCACGACCTGACAGGTCCCCTTTAACAAAACACCGGGTTTTCGCAGAAGTGGGAGCTAGGGTCTCACGTTCGCGAGAGTGCCATAAAAACCACATTGTGCAGTAGCCACTGAGCATGTACATGTAGCTGGAAGTGCACCTGCATAATTGGAATCAACAAATTTAAAGGGCTCACGATTTTCTTGACACGATTTTCTTCGCACGATTTTCTCGCATGAGCATTTAGGAATGGGCACAGCAAATTTGGTGACGCAAACAAAGTTTATAAGTGCATAGGGGATCGATCGACCTGATTCAGGGACATAAATACTAAGGACAGTGTCCTTTGGAAAAAACTCCTTTGTTTATCATGCGCAGGGTTAGCTGGACAATCACGACAGGCCTTGAATAGCCACTGAACAGAAATATTCCTTTGTAGAAGCAACTGAACAAACCGCAAAAATGCACATGCGTACAAGTAAGGAAAGGCTGGCTTACTCGTTTCGCACGAATGCGGACTTTCCGCCACCGGCTCGGGCCACGCCAGTAACGAGGGATGTACTAGCACCATCTCCAAGCCCGATTGCAAACAGGCGCGTCGTTTTGGCGTTGCGCCGTACAAGCGATATGACCTGCATGAGGCGAGTGAAGAAAAATGTCATCGGGTCAGGCCAGTGCACAGCATCAAGAATAGTCACGAGGACCAACAAGTACTTTTGTGAGCAGTTTAGGTGTGGGCAAACATGGTGTGAGATCGACCAAGAGCGGCTGCTGTGCCGCTAAATGCAAGACGGTGGCCGATGAACGTAACCTTCACCAGTTGTTACCGTGTTCCTAACCCTCCCGATAGACGATTACCCCGGGGACTCATATTCAATCAAAACAGTTGATTTTTAATCTCTGTGAAATTGGAGACTCTATCAACCGACATACACGATGAAGCACTAAAATAGTGCCACATTCGTGACGAATATTATTCCCCTCCTCAAAGACGACGCTACGCATTCAAGCAAATGAAGTATTTTTGGATACTAGATGAAGTGTCACTATGAAAAAGGTTTGTCATTGCTTTTTTCGACTAGTAGCAGAATACTTAGAAGGATAGATTTCTTACTACCTGATAACCACTTTCATCCCCAGTCCAGAACTTGCACATTCCGAAGCGCATTATATTTTCGGAAACAGTTATCACGCACCTAGATTGCTTAAGTTCTATGCTGATGCGCATTTACACATTAAGGCAGTTCAGGTCGGCGAACGTACGTTTTCGGTTGATCTTCGTCAGACCAGTACATTAGTATAGGTCTGGTTAGAGCAGCGAAATTTGAGAAGTAAAACAACTTATGAACAGTAATCATAACTCGGGGTAAAGGTTTTCAGACTTGTGAGGCAGCGTGATTATTATGGTCTACTTTCTGTCAGTGATACGGGAAGGGGAAGAAGGGGAGGGGAAAAGATAGGGTAGTCTGATTGAGTTGTGCTTATGTTTTGTCGCCGTGGCACGACGTGCGGGTCGGAATTTTCATGACTCGGCTTTGACCAGGGTAGTAGGAAGGCTTTAATGTAGGCCTTTTGCGAACACAAGGCTGGATTCGTCATTCGTAGGGCCACTGACTCCGCTGTCGCAAGTACCCCTTGACGTAGGGACTTGGAGTGTCTTGCCGGCACTTTATATATGACACGAAATGCTTGATTGACGTCTACCTGGTGGCCGGTTTCAACCAAGTGAGCCACAAGGGACAACATCAGAACAACACATTGTCACAGTGCTGTTCAGACAAATGAAGAAAACTCTCGTTTGGAAGATTCAGAAATTCCAGAGAATAATTAGGTGGTACATTGACAAAAGAGTTATGCCTTTTAGAACGAAACCTAGAAAGAAACTACCATTCAATCAATAGTTCAAATATATACAATGCAGACTATGATTTAATGACTCAAGAGTCAAGACAGGATTACCTCTGTTTGATTGACTATATCACCGTCGGTAAGAAAAATAATTTTTCTGCGCCAACCAGCGCCTGTGATCTTCTTTTCATAAATACTATCTAGGGCTGAAAAAACTTCCGTGCCACCCATGTCTGCGCTCATGTTCCTCTGGTATTCCAGTGCCGCCTTCATGGAGTCTTCAGTGTAGTCTTGTGGTCTATTGGTGGGAAAAGCGAAAACAAATTTCATAAGCCTTTGCCTGAAAATGATTCCTTCATTGATTCTTGTAGGCAGTCCAGTTTAAGTGGAGATTTTCAGCTTAGAACCGTTTAAACCTCAGATTGGCTGAGGAGGCTATAAAGACTCACTCGTCAAACAACGCAGAAAACGTGCTTCCGAAGCCGACTATTTGGAAACGACAATCAGTCGGTAGAGATTTAAGAAAGAGAAGGAGGGATTCCTTTGCCTGCAGAATATTCTTCCCGTTCATGCTTCCTGAAAATGCAAAGCAACCAAAAGGTGACATCCCAGTTAAATTTTGTAGAGGTTCACAGATAAGGGGCGTTTTATCGGTCTGGTTTTAAAATGTAACATGTTTGGCTCGGTTTGCCTTGGAGTTCCAAGTCAAATTTCTTGCGGGCGGTCACATTGCGACAACGAAATCAATGGAACATAGGGTGTCCAGCGAAGACATTAGTTAGTGGCTGGGCTTCCCTTGACCTGCTTGCTGTCACCGACCCTCGAGGCCCCAGATATAGACAGAGTGGGATTGCCATTATAATTAACAAGCGTACTAGTTCATGGAATTTGCCGAATTTTCCATAAAGACGTTAACAAGAACCGAACCCATAGGTGGGTCTAGGTCTATATCATCCACATGTCGTCGTTGCTTTCTGCGAACGCGCTCTGTTCGTTTAGGGTACAGTATGTGTCGAATCTCATACTCATTAAAATGGCTAACTGAGTTACAATAAAAAGAATAACCTATATCAGGTTGCAACAGGGAATAGCAATGGTCATAATTTCAAGCTACTTCCTGATATACAGGGTGCCGGCTGCGTTAGGCACTTAACTCATTTCGTTCTATTTCCTGCAAAGTAAGTGTAATGGTCGTAATTATTAAATTGAATTTTCGAAAAGACAGACATTCCTTATGACACATATTTAAATGGATGTAGAAATTCAAGTCTATGTAAGTTTTATGCCATTTGAAAGGCCCTCGTGACATCCCGTGTAGTCAAATATTGGCAGATTTACTGAAGCAGCCTTTATAGTATGTACCGAGACTCATGTCCTCTAAAATTTTCCATGAACAATAAATAACACATTTCTTAATGCTCACTCATAACTGAAGTCATCATATACTTAGATGCCCGGGCAATATTTCCTCAAAATATGTCCAACTACGATTCAACTATATTCACAACCGCTCTCTAAAATGCTAAACAATCCAAGCTCGCTTACACTTGACTTGAAAGCTAAACAATCGTTTGAGACATTTTCGCAAATAGACGCCACAGTAAATAACGAACAAGAAGGAGCAATTCAATTAGAAGAAATTGTCGAATAATCTTCAGTTAAATTTGGAAATAAAGACTGGGAGAAAAAAAATACAGAAAGGTTATTCAGGGCCTTTGTTCGATCTCCACTTTCTGAGAAAAAGCTCCTCCCTGCACTAACAGCTGTTAGTCAAACTTGAACTTTCGCAAGAGATTATTGAGGGTCTTTGCTGGATGTCCATGGTTCGAGAAAAAAATTTACCCTCCGCTAACTGCCGAGGTTCAAACATGAACTTTGACGCTTTTCATAAACTGCCAAGGCAAGTCCGAAGATGAGTAGCTGTTTCAAACTAGAACTTGAAGTAGATTTGTGGATCTATTTATTATTTAAGTTATCATCACTTGAAAATAGGGAAAATTCGCGGCACCGGACACAGTGCGTTTTGCAAGATTGCTTTCATGCAGAAAAAATAGTCTGCTTACCGGAGCGGTCAATAAGGAAAATGACCTCATTACGTGTATCGGTTTCTTCCTTGAAGACTGGCAAAAAGTTCACAGTCAGACAGTCCAAACTGAGAATGCCACTCTTTTCCTTCGAATCGCCTTCTTCGTATGAAATTATTAACTTAGTCGGGTCTGCCAAGACTATCTCCATTTCCAAATCGTGGTCAAACTTGAAATCACTTTGGAGAGCAATCTAAAATGAAAATCAATTATGCATGCGGTTTGCTCCGGAGGGTTGGACATAATTATTTGTCAAAAGGATTTAACTAGGCTGACAGTTTCCAAAACGATGCAGCTAGTGTTGGAACTAGAGAAGTCAGTAGTTTTAACTTAGCGGAGGGATTCCTCCTCCGTCCCGTGAGTTCCACGAGAAGTTCACAAAACAAATAATGTCTCAGTAAGTTGCTAGATTTCCAAGGGCACGTAATTACCGTTGCTGATTTTTTGTCCTCAGTCTGATACTTCAGTTCAAAAACGTCCTTTGCAGAATTTACAGATATAATAGGAGATTGGGCAGTCAGGCCTGCCGAAAATGAGAATTTGTAGGGCACCGTCACAGTAGTTAACGGTATCTCCGTCGGAGGGCCGAACTGTCGATTGGTCTCAGACGCTAAGGCAAAAGAAAACAGGACAAATTAGGCAAGCGTCATGGGCAGAAGCCTTAGTCATGAACCCTAGATCGAGATTTAGGCTATAGTTCCACCTCAGTAGGAGGCAATAAAATGAGTGCTCTGAGACACTGAACGCGGATATTGTATCGCAAAACAGTAATGAATACTCCTTCATTTAAAAGCAGTACATGTACAAGTTGCAAATTCTACTGGGGATCTGGTCAGCATTAAGTTTATCTACTATATGAACCACTTGAAGAGTGACGTATTTGATGGTAGTGACAAAAGCAGATATCATCTCAAGGGAGGTTGCCTTACATTGTGGCGTGTAACGTGGGTTAAGTACTGAAGGCAGCGCAAAAACGGCAACCGCGCATTCTTCGGAGTCATTAGTAACGTCCCGTGCTTGCAGTTGGCAGAAATACTTCAGTTTTACCACGGCCGTCTCCGTCGGGGGAATATTTCCAACCTTCATTGCAAAGGTATCGCCCATGAGTTCGTCCTCCTCCATGTAGAACGCAGTATGACCGGCATCCACGGCTTCCTGGTAAGTGTGCTTAGCCTGTATTAAACAAAACATATTGGACTGTTTAAATGCACTTTATTATGTACTTTTCTCAAACGAACTGTCATTCTTCAATTCAAGTTTCCTGCCCTTTTCATATGGTTATCGTCTTTAACGACTGAGATTTGGCCTGCAGGGCATTGCCAGACCCATTGTATCAGTTATTTTAATAAAGGACCGTAGGAGATGCAGCTGTGGCTGGTTATGTAAATTTAAGTGACTATTACGCTTAGCCAAGGGTAGTTCTTAAGTCCTAGGATAATAAAAATGACTTAATGCACGCACTCTACTCTGAGCAGGACCCAGTCTTGCTTTGTCGCCAGTGTCAATGTTCGTTTGAAGGCTAGCTCTGCTACAGTGGGAAGAACCTTTTTCAGTTAAATCTACCACCCCTGGCGCTTAAAAGCCGTGTCCAAGCATACTCTGGTGTCGAAACGCGTAACATTATTTCCTTTGACTACGGCTGTGGGCATATTTAAATTAACCTTTGCATTCCACTTCCGGAGGCTTACTCAGCTTTCAACTAGCAGACTGGTATAATAACCCCCTGGTTTTTAATTCGCTCAATGTCATTCAAGACTGACTTCCGTGAGGGTGTCCACATACTTGAGCACCATGTGATGCATATAACACATTTCACATATGTTTATCCAGTGACCCTATCACAAACTCCACTCCAATTGCAAAAGCACTCACATTCTTAAAAGCTAACTCTGATACTTGAACATGTGTGCTTTAAACTTTCAGGTTTCGCTTAGAGTAGGTGTGCATGACATAAAGTGAACAAGATGGCGGACCACATCTTGTTTCGAAATTGCGTCCTGATATTTTATGCCGATTATGATGGTTACAGCCTCAGTAGCCTTCTTTTAATACATTACATACATTTTCGGTCAGTAGGGCTTTAGGCTATATCTTCAAGAGCTTACCTCAAGCCGCTCTCGGCACTTTGCCACAAGACGCTTCTGGCCAATTTCTGCTTCGAAATGGTAAACAGCGGCGTCCGAATCGATTGGGAAAACGAACTGTGTCTCCACCAAGTCCTTGGACTCATTTTTGTAGACAAGTTTGCATGTAACGTCAGCAACCAAGTTGTGCACCTCGGCGTGAACAGATATCTCCTTTAAGGGAACGTCCTTGAGTAATGCGCAATTCTTGTCGAACAGACCACCACCGATACCTATAAAAGAGTAAATTCAACGTTTTCTTACAGCGTGGGGGAAACATGTCACGCAGGTTCCGTGTGATTGTTACTTGAGTGGGGCTTTACGCACCACGAGCTTTTATATGAGTACTAGTATATTGACGCATGTTTTAACAAGGCTGTTTGGTCGTTCACAGCAAGACTGACCTCATTGCTATTCTGGCACAGCACGTGACGACTGTCAGTTAACCAGCCAACCACAGCCCAGTTAACCGGTCTAGTTCCGCCAATCACAGAAAGGGCAGAAGCGTTAATGAAGTGAGTGCGCACATGACCTACAGGCCTGCTAGTTTGCGCGCAGGGACAGGCTGCATACGTCTGCCGCACCGAAGGAAAGTCATCGCAAAAGAGAACCTTTAGGACCGTTTGTGTTTGGCGCCTAACAGTAAGAAAGTAACTCATAATGAAGACTTACAAATGGTTATTTCTCGCTTGTTTAACCTAGTGAATTGTCACCAAATGAGCAGTGGTTACTTGGCCATATCCTTTTCGTAGAAAACACTCACTGGACTTAATGGGCACGGAAAACAGGGAGTAGTATTGGTCGGGATCAAATCTTAAGCGCAAGTCCTCCCTCAACACATCAGCGTTCAGCAGCCGTAAAATCTACACCGACTGTGATGAATCTCGGCATTCTAGTCAACTTATCGCATTGACGGAAACGGTAGGAAAGTCGCCGTACGCCCATATGGGTTGACAATCCGCCCGTCGTCTCCGACGTGCCCACCGTGTGCTTTAGGGCAGGGCGGGCGCAAGGACGGTGACCTGGACATGAATTACTTAATAGTGTCAGGGCACTTGCGCAAATCCACGGCTACACTTTCCCTCTGTCTGGGCCTGATGTCATGACAGAGTCATGGACATTGGGGGCAGGAGAAGACGCGGGTGGCTGGTGTGGCAAAAACGATACCCGAGCGCGTGTTACCGCATCAGTTCTGATCTCGCTGAGTGGGAGTGTCATAGAGGATTCCTTTCAGTCTGATTACCGATCCACCGCACATACACCCGCGCAGACACACGCACAGAGGTACACCCGGGGGTGACTGGTACAAAACGTCACGTTCCCAACCAGGATCAGAGCGGACCAAAGAGCAAATTGTCTGGACCTCGTCCTTACAAAAGACCCCATTAGCCCTGGCGAAATTAGGTCCATAACACCGCTCGGTAAGAGTGACCATGTCATGCTGTTTTGGGAATACCGCCTATGCAGCCAACAAGCGAATACGACTGAGCCTAGACTGAATTTCTGGCGAGGAGATTATGCCGCCATGAGAAGGGAATTATCGGCAGTGGACTGGGATGACTTTCTTTCCGGACATCCAGACGTTGATTGGAACGCTCTCAAAGGAGTTGTAACAGACATCATGCATCGAAACTGTCCGACAAAGCGAGTCAAAAGGAATAATCGTCCTGCCTGGATAACACGGGATATAAAGAAAGAAGTAAACAGGAAAAACAAACTATGGCGAACGTATGCAACAACAAAACAACCATCCCATTACGAGCAATTTCGTCGAAAGCGAAACGAGGTAAGGGGGGCTATCCGCAGGTCGCGGAAGGAGTATGAAATGCGAGTTATGGAACGGGCCGTCGATAAGCCAAAAGTGCTCTTCAGTTACATAAACAGTAGGTTAAAGAACAAGGAGAAGGTTGCAGTGTTGAAAGGAGAAAACAATGAGGATATCATCGAAAATGACGCTAAGGCAGAAAATCTAAGCCGGTTTTTCGTATCGGTTTTCACCGATGAAACGGACTTTGACGAGGCTGGATCTCCTGCTGGGACAACCGACGAAGTAATAGAAAACATCGACTTCACGGAAGAAGATGTGAGGAAGGAACTTCTAGCGCTTAAGGAGGGCAAGTCTCCGGGCCCAGACCAAATTCCGGCAAAAGTGCTGAAGGAGTTGTCTTGCGAACTCGCCAAACCGCTTTGGCACATCTTTAGGTCCTCCTTTGACCGAGGCATTCTCCCCTCTGATTGGAAAGTGGCGAACATATACCCCATTCACAAGGGCGGATCCAGAACAAGTACAAACAATTATCGGCCGGTGAGCCAAACGTGCATTTGTTGCAAAGTCATGGAGAGAATAGTCAAAAAATCCATAATGAAGTTCCTTGAAGAAAATAATTTCTTTGCTAGTTCTCAGCATGGCTTTCGACGAAATCACTCCTGCCTAACTAATATGCTTCATTCAACGGAACAGTGGTCTCGCTCGTTAGACGCAGGAACAAAGGTCGATATCGTTTACATAGATTTCAAGAAAGCCTTTGATAGTGTTCCACACCACCGGTTACTCTACAAGGTCCGAGAGTCAGGGATAAGGGGAAACCTATTAAGCTGGGTAAAGGACTTTCTGACCGGTCGATCACAGTCTGTGTGTATTGGTAGTGCGAAGTCAACACCAGTGCCAGTTGTGAGTGGAGTTCCGCAGGGCTCCGTACTCGGACCAGTACTATTTTTAATTTATGTCAACGACTGTATGAATGGACTGGACTGCAATGGAGTCATATTTGCTGATGACATCAAGTTATGGCGAGCGATCAACGGCGAACATGATGAACGGGCCCTGCAAGAAGGACTGAACCGCCTATGCGAATGGTCTGACAAATGGCTGCTAAAGTTTAACCTAGAGAAGTGCGTCGCGCTGCGACTCAAAACGACTGGAAGATCTGACGGAGAGGATCACCATTACCAACTTGGTGGAAGGTGCCTTTCAAATGTAACCGAACAAAAAGATCTTGGGGTTAACATTCTGTCGACCCTTAAGCCTTCATCTCAGTGTGTTAGGGCGTCCAAAAGAGCAACTAGTGTTCTCTTTGCCATTAAACGATCTTTCGTGGACATAGACAAAGAGTTATTTGGAAAAGTATACGGAGCGTTCATTCGCTCGCATCTGGAATATGGAATCCAAGCGTGGCGCCCGTGGCTAAAAAAAGACTATAAGTTGCTAGAAAGAGTTCAGAGGAGAGCAACAAAAATTGTAAAAGGCCTCAGGACTTTACCTTACAACTGCCGACTTAGGGAACTTAAACTTTTCCCTCTTGAGTACAGGCAGGTTCGAGGAGATCTCATACAGGCCTATCGGATATTGAGGAACCGGGAATGTGCCCTAAACCCCGACGATTTCTTCACCCTGGCCACAACAACAAACCTGCGTGGGAACTCTCTAAAACTTAGAGGATCCCGATGCCGCCTGGACGTTCGCAAATACTGTTTTTCACAACGAGTCGTCGGTGCCTGGAACAGGCTTCCCGAGGACGTAATAATGGCGGATACCACGGAGACGTTCAAGCAAAGACTCGATGCATATTTGCTTGGACACTATCGCTTGCCTGAATAGAACAGCTCTGTGGTGCTTAACCAACGCCTTGCATACCCATACCGCTGATGCGGATGACCGTCATTACATTTAACTGAAATCATCTACAACTGAATGTTCTAAAATTTTGGTTCTACATTTTCGCGGAAAATATTATGTTAAATGTGTATATTACTGACAATATTTCAGTACCATGTCTATTTATAGTGAGATATTGCATGTACCGTTTACAATAGGGTTTTCAAAGGCATTGCCTATTACTCTTAAAATATATTGACCTATATTGACTGTGTGTGTGGCGTGGACCAGGGGGTGTCGAGTGGAACGCCAAGGTGCGGGCTCGAACATACCCTAGACCTGCGTTCTTCCCCGTCTCCGGTCTTCTTGACTCTGTCTTGACACCGGGTCCAAGTGGGGGAGTAAGATAGAGTGTGGTTAATGCAGCGCAGGTCTACTCTCACTATAAATCCTGCGCGAGTCACCATTCCTGCTCCCACCCTGCTGTGGAGCGTACAATGGACATCGTCGGATGCAACGGTCGAACTGTTGTGTGTATGTATGTGAGCTAGAAAGAGAAAGGCAGAACGACAGACAGGAGGGATACGCTTAATTTCTAAAGTATCATTCAAAATTTTCGGCAAAATAGCTCTATTCATTTAGGATAGGATATAAATTTACGAACGTTGCAAGAGTAATTAGGTCTGCAAAAAGCTAAATATCAATTAAAGGGGTGGCTAAAGTCTCTGTTTCAGTATTTCATCTCCTTTACGCGTAAGATATTGTTCCAGAAATAGCAACGCAGAATGATGATGCACTGCGGATAGGCCGGGAGGACCTTGCTGCAGTTGATTTACAGTGAAGGACATAAGCAACCTCATCGATACTTCGACTAGTAAATCGTTTGATCGTTGTAACATGTTGCTGAGCCACAATACCGAACAAAATGACGTAGAAAACACCAACAGCAGAAGCGAGCATTCAGAGGATTCAAAAGACAATTTGGCAAACATGCATTAGTTTTCGATAAATTCTTTTCATGTCTTGACGTGTGTATTGGTATGGAAATGATTAATAAGAAAATTCATATATCTTTTTAAGAAGAACAGAAAAAATAACAGGAGAACAATAAAGATTTAGTGGTCGGTGCTATTCTGTAATTTGGCAGTCTTCTAAGTCACAACCTTTAGCGCCCCGTAGTAGATTCAAGAGGGTTACATTGTTTGTGGTAGGGGATATGCGCGGCTGACACCGTCGACCCCACTTTCTATTCCCACTCTCAGGCACTAGTCCACTGTTTAATGTGGTCAGTTGTCCAGTGCCGCGCAATATCTGACAGGGCACAGTGGCAGGTAGCTATGGATACGCGTAAATAGGCCTTGAACCGCCGATTCCGGCAAAATAGGTTAAACTTTTACTATTGCTGGGTTTTATGACATATTGCAAACAACTTTATATTTTACAAAACTGGGACGTGGAGCCTATACCTACTATGCGATTCATTTTTGGGAAGAATGTTTTGTCCAATACGTTCCGAGTTTCTTCATCTAATAATCCACCGAATTTCCAGTCATACATTTCGCGGCATACTTATTTTAGGTGGGACGCCAGAAAACGAGACTGGCTTATAATTACTCGCCACCGATGACAGAGACGAAAAAATACTATCTGACGAAATAAACTCCGCGAATTCCCGCGGTGTACGCGTTGCAATATTGGTTAGTGGGGGCTTTCAATACTCGAGCGGTAGACCGGGAGGAATTCATGACATTTGGTCACTCCAAGAAAGGAAACGCTATTAGAGGACGATCGAAAACAATAACTTCCTGTGGAATGTGCATTCTAATGAATCTTACTGTATGCAGAACAAATGTTATCCGATTTAGCGCGGGCAAATGGAGGGGGGGTGTAGGGGAGTGACATGACAATAGATACAGAGCAGAAGGCAGCTGACATGCGGTGTCCTGCTCTGAAATGGGACCAGCAGGGAAAACACGACAAAACCTTTGCCAGACGAAACTGTTCCTAGGCTCGCCTACCTAGGACTACAAAGTTAAAAACAATACTACTAGCATGGGGGTTTACAAGAAATTAAAACGAACATTGGGTCAAACAGTGCTTGACGCGGGCCATATACGTAACCGCCCCGATGAGGTCCATTTGACAGGATTTTTCACAAGACCCCATCAAACAAATTTTCAAGGAGCGTTGCGCCGTACTGACAGGCTTTACGGCAGTTATGCTACGAAGGAAAGTTTCCCAAGACCTTCATATGTCTCACTAAAATAAGTCCACTGTGCTCTACTCCACTTTCTCTCCGTAAACGCTTGAGTAAGCTCCCATAGCATTTGTACATCTGCCGATGTCGGGACCAAAGGTTCCCTGAAGACTTGACGGCAAAACATAGACAACCTATGCTCGGTAAGCACGTCGGTAAGCATTCGTCATCTGCGGCTGTTGATTCTAGTCAGAAAACCATTTCAGCATGTAATTCCTATTCTTATCTTGTCGTATTACCGGTTTCTTCTGGTCGTCACAACTCGGTCGACAGACCCACACTTCATTCCTCGCCTTACTTTCAATCAAACACTATTTTTCTGTATTATCGTTACTTTTGAAATGCAGTACGGTCACACGGGGATTTTCTGATGCCGCAAGTCCTGTATATGGTTACACGATATGCCGCCTTAGGCTGCTACTTGTAACGTGTACATATACAACAGCTCGTTGAATAAAAGGAACAGGGTTACGAGCAAGGTTAGGTCCTGCAGCCCCACTTCATTCATACTATATAGTTATTTTAATAAAACGATTTTATTTAACATACCTTACATAGCCATTTGTTGGATTAGGAAGCGCAAATAAGCGCGAGGAGAGCTCATAACACGCGCAGGGCAGTGCATGTGAACTGATACCCGATGCAACCGAGGTTGACGTATAAGCACTCCCCGAAGCACATCAACTCAGTGGATTAAAGGAAGGCGCAAGCACGTGATATATGTAAAGTCAGCATAATCACACCTTCTAAAATTGGTTTAGTTAGCTGCCCATATGGTATCGACCAGGTGGGGCTTCGGAAGCAAACCTCGTCAATGTACTTAAAAATTCGATTATTGAATTCCGTTACGAATGCATTACCTCCACCTGGCGGTTTAATCACTGGGTAAATACGATCATTTTTAGCGGACGAAGACGTTGAGCCACATGGCTACGCAGATTAAGTTGCGTGATTTCCCTGTTACGAATGCACTGAACGCGTTTTTAGACACGCCACCAAGTGTGAACCGACGAACACTAATTACAAAGAAATTAGTGACAGATCAACGTTGTGATATTAATAGGAAACGGGCTACATTGTAAAAGAATATCCAAACATGCAAAAAGAGGCATGCTACACATACAGACAATTCGTCTGGAGTAGAAAATGCAGTGTAAATCAAAAGTGCAGTGTAAGCAAAAAGCGAGTCCTGGGAGGCGGGTGAGAAGCAAATAAGATCGTTGGTATAAGAGCTTTATTCGCTTGGCGTTTCGGACTCGTGCTCGAACCCATCATCAGGGACAGAATCAGGTGCGGATTATGTATACATAAAGCTATGCAGTATTTATTGGTTGTAGTTGCTATGCTACCTATGTAAATTGACGAACCCTTCCTTCATGGAAGACGGTTGTCCTTGATGGGATAATTGCTTTATGGCCGTAATTTGGTCGTTACCTGCTGTACGTTTATCAGCCGAGTTGGATTTTGACGTGACAATTACGCGGCCACTTGACTCACCGACATTAGCACTAAGCAAAACGTCCGTGTGACTAATTGTTATGCCCAGACGAAGTATCAGCAGTAGATCTGAAGAGGGAGCTCGTTGAACTTGTTGACAGATTGAGACCGGTGTACAGCGACTCAGGCAACTGGTGGCTCATGAAGTTGTTAACACTCGCGAGGACTCTGGCCTTATCCAACTTGGATGTAGGACCAGGTTCCGTCAAATGATCCGTGACCAAGTGGCTGGTGTACTTTCTCTGCCAGTTTCTTTGACGTAGTTGCTACGCCCGCAACTGCAACAGATAAAGATCCCGGACTTATTTTTGCGGGGCAATGGATCTTTAGGTCACCGTATCTGGTTCTTGGCAGTTGTCTCCGGCATGTGTACAGTTCCAGTTCCAAGTGGTGCCAGAGGGCGTTTTCGTG
This sequence comes from Spirometra erinaceieuropaei, assembly GCA_902702965.1. Lineage (NCBI taxonomy): Eukaryota > Metazoa > Platyhelminthes > Cestoda > Diphyllobothriidea > Diphyllobothriidae > Spirometra > Spirometra erinaceieuropaei. Next base: position 1,581,302 of record CACRXP010000077.1, read on the forward strand.
GACTTTCTTGATGTACGGGGTGCTCACCAAAATTTTTGGTATGTACGAGCTGACATCCCATCTAGTTTGCGCATGAACCAGTTGACCAAAATTGTGTGGGAAGCATTTGCTCTAAGCACTCGTCAAACCTGCTGTACTTCGGCAGACCTATCTTCCGTATCACTGCAGGGCCTCCAAAAACGTTGATCAAGCGTATTTAGACTGCGACGCCCACGACATGGATTGGGTTGGTTGACTGGGGATAGCGCGGATAGAAAATTGAGATGATGCAACCGCGTGTCGGTGAAAATAGCCGGTGCCCTGCCCCCACATAACCGCCAACTCCCTCTCCGCAAGTTTCGGCGTAACGCTTTTCCGCCTATGCTCTACGTCGATAGCCTCCACGGCCCTCCCGGAAAGTTACCCTCATGCCTGTATTCCCCGTCGGTGGTTTAGCAGGCACTTTGGCGTCGCCTTCTTATACAAATGTCTCGTCCCTCCTGCGGTGACTCTCCTCTATGCTCGTATTATTTATCATTTTCTAAGGTACTCAACTCCCTGCTTTTATCATTTGTATCTCGTACTGTCTACTGTCTCTTTCTCACTGCTTGGATGAGAATGATAACGTGCCTAACAAACTCGTTCAGCTCATTCCAAGTCAGGACCTAACGCCGGTGCGTCGCGTTGCCTCATATGTGCTACCTGCAATGCCTTCGGTCGCTACAACACAAGTGCGTTCTTAACGGATTTAATAGTCGCCGTTCAAATCCATTCCTCTCCTCGTATTTCTCACTTTCGTGACCACTTTGGTCTTTAAACCAGGCAAGGACATCAAGGATGGCCGACCGGTGGCTTTCTTCCTCCACCATCGTATATCGTGCATCAAGGAAAAGGGCTATCGAGAAGTTCCTTGATCGTTAGAACCTAATCCTGATCGAATAAAGACAAAGGTACCATCCATGTACTGAACGCAGAATATCGGTGTGGGATGATAGATGACCAGCGACTTCAACCGTTGCAGGACCGCCTTGAACATGAATTCCAAACTCGGGAAACCAAATTGTCTGTCTTTCACCTGCTCGCAGATTGTGCCCAATTGCGCGAAGCACGGCTGGAAACAGAACTTCAGGAGCTGAAGGACTTGAGCGCGTCCGAAACGATTGTCCGCTTAATTGCATTTGTTTTATAGGTGTAGTTCGATAGTCCCGACTACCGGCTTCTTGAGAATAAAAGCAAAGAGGGACGTGACATCAAATATTTCCTAACCTCAGTAGACAGGAGACCGATCCCTTAAGATTCTACGGGTATTATGTTAGCGAACAGCGGTCTGAAATTTGAGATGCCGAAAAAGCAGCTTGGAGGTCCGTACGTTGCATTGCGCGTGAGCGATACGATGGGTCCGATGGGAGCGCCATCTTGAAAAAGCTATAGAACCGGGTCAAGGCCGTCTCTTGGGTTCTCGCCATGAGTCAGACGGTCGGCGTTATTGCACTCGTGTTGCATTAATTTCGCGTATCAACATTCTTGCTGGGTTGGTTTCGCGTGGATTAAAAAATTGCGGCCTTCCAGTACGTTTTTACGAGTCTGAAAGTTGTCTGTTCTGTCCAGTGTTACAGTGGAACGCCCCTCGTCCGCGGAAACAGTGATCACGTCTTTGTAGACCATGAGTTCTCTTGGAGCATCACGTTCGTGCTTGGACAGTATATCGCGCTACCTATTATTTATAAGGATGGACGACAAGTGGCGTCAGATCGGGTTCTTCCTCTATCCGTCGATTATGCCTGATTGAATGTAAACAGGTTTGAAATCAGCCCTAGTGAGTGAGGCTTCAGCCCGTAAAACCTGTTTTTACTCCTTAGTACTCAGGCTGTCTTATTTTGACGAGGCTAGACAGGGCAGCATAGGGAACCTATCTCCAGCAAGTGGTCCCAAATCGCTTTCTGTTCGCGGGCTCGTTCATCCACCCTCTGCTGAAACAGTTTTGTACCTCCCTCATCCATGAACTCATAGTATCTGGTGTTCTCGTGGTGAATCCTACGACGGTATTTGCGAAGCCCCGCGTGGCAATCTTGAAGGAGCATACCGATCATTCGTCTTCCGTGTTGAAATACTCCGCGTATAGCCAGCGTCATCTTTACTGGGGGTTTGTATAAAACACATTTGGACATTTCGTTATTGTCGGGACACCTGTGCACAAATCGAGTCGGCGCATACGTAGAGGCCTCTCGAAGGGCAAATGTTTCACGTCATGGGGCCGATTAAATCTCGTCGTATTCAAACATTTTGTTGATAAAAGTGAAAACTCGAGCCCCACTATCGCACCAACGGCAGTCGTCCTCGATGAAGGGAGGCGTTAATCTTCATAGGTATGCCGTAGTGTGGTCAATGCATCGTACAAGTACTGGAAACCCTTATGCACGAATAACGTGTATTTGATGCCATCTCTGGCGAGATGTGCAACCATCAGTGCAGCCAGCACTGTCGACTGGGCTCAGCTCAGGGCTCTCTGGAATTACCCAGAGTGCTCTTACCTTCTACGGTTACTTTGTTCAGAATGGAACATTACTTATAAAACATGTGTCTTCCAATTTGTTTTCTTTGTCATCCTCTACAGGTTAAGCGCAACGTCCCCCACTTAAATTAAAATATTAACATTTAAAACGTTATTTTAGTTTTATTATTGTCTCCACTGTATAACTGATGAACCCGTTTCACTTGCTCATTAGGACTGAGAGTGACCTATGCACAGAGCACTTAGACGTAAATTCCCTCTGAATTAGATTGCCCATTGTGTATTTTTTTCCAATTTAATGTTCCGTATTGATTGCTTTTTGATTGTTATTTAAATGTCCAGGCCGCCTAGTCTGCCTTGAACTCGTCAGTGATCAGTGGTTGTTTATGAGCTGCAGAAAGGCATTCCCAATCCTTATTGCCATTACCCGTAGACAATGAACCTCAGTCAAGGTGAGACAAATCTGATCTCATTCGGCTAAAGTCATCCGGCCAAATTTTACATTATGTTATATTGTAAAACTGTCGATAGAAAATAATGTCATATAAGTATTACATGGTCACATTGGCCGGGTAGGGACATGGGGATGGTCATGCCTATGCTGTATGACGTTTTCGTAAGAACCATACTCAGGTAATTAGCCTTTTGTCTTTTACATGTTCTGATTGTGAACGTGACATGTTGAGCAGGGAGCGACTTCGGCCGCTACATTCACCAAAATGAGGCTTCCTGAGGGAATTGCATATGAAGGGTTTCTGATAGACGTTGGCTTTGAGTGGAACGTGTAAGTATTTCATCTCCTCCTTCATTTCACTGTTTTTGTTACAGTGTTTGAACGCGTTGGAAGAGGATTCTGACACATCTTTGTTCGTGACCAACTGGATGATTGCTTCTGTAGCGAACGATACGCCTAGTCTTAGTTGCCTTACGGTAGACCGTTGTCTTTATCTTCCCGCCTTCCATCTGTGCAGCTCAGACGTCATGGAAGGGCAAGTGGTTGTTGGGTGAATTCAACAATGTCTTGAAAGCCTGCACGAAGTTACTTTTATTTTTCGCATTTGGTCCATAATTCTGGGAGACTCGAGTTGGGGACCAACTGTTCGACCCTCTGTAAAACCGTTTCAGCAACTGGCCTAGGTAGGGGTGAACCCATGGGCGTACCCTTCTTCTGCTCGCAGAGCTGGCCGTTGAATAGTTCTGGGAGCCCGATGCTATATACTCGTTTGAACTGTTCGTCGGTCTCACTATATTTCTAGCAGAGAAGTCCGTCAATAAATTTGATAACCGGTATGAGAGGGATAGGGGTGAATAAAGAGACCACGTCGAAAACACTATCACAACTTCTGCCTCTACAATGAGCTGACGGATGCGCATCAGAAGCTCTTAAACCGAATTATCTGTTCACTTCAAATCCTTGGTTAGAGGACAAAGTTGCACTTACAGTTACTTTGAAAGGTAAAATGATGTTACGCAAGATTCCGTGTCCATGCAGATGTTTCATGTTTTGTTTAGTATTCGTCCATATTTATGAGGACCCTCGTGCGTCCCCTGTTGGCGGGAAGGGTGGCAATATCCTCCACTTTTCGTATTCGATCTTCGTCATTTTGCTATCTCATGGAGTTTTTACACTCCTCACCTGTCTCACACTTGTGAAGGGTCAATTAGAAAGATGAAATAAAGTCTTATTTTGGGTATCTCTTGTGCTGAACTTCACATCTATATATATAAAAATGGAAGGTTTTTTTTTCTGTGTTATATCTAATCTCCGAAAGTACTGTACCGATTTCGCTGAAATTTGGACACAACCCGACCCGCGCATAGGGCCGGGTTTTTGGCTGGTCAGTTGTGTAATAATGCCGATGGTACGCCTGTGATGGGTAAAAAACCGGATTTTTTACGCCATAACAACGCCACCAGCTGCGGCCACTTGACCTACATCCGCGCGGACACATGGGCGCCCAGACAGCGGCCACTTGACCGACATTCGCTCAAACGCACGTGCTCCGCCCGACAGCTGCGCTCACCCCACCATCCACCCTGCAGGCACTTGAGCAGGCCCTCCACCCTCTCTGGGCTGATGCAATATGGGCCGCCAGAGCAAACCACCCACCCTGCAGCAAAAAAACAAGCAACACTTGGACGTCACTTAAAATTTTCCCACAGTCCATATAATAGGGCCGTCACCGCCGCCTCGGGGATTCTCGGGGGTGAGGACTGGATGCAATTAACACCAGACGCTCCCCTCCCCGGCTCAACACACATAATGGGGCTGTCGCCCAGTGTCCGCTCAGTATTGTGCAGCTCGGCTTGCGGAAGCCCGGTTGCGGTCACGGCCGCCGCGTTCTGCAGCTTCAGGCATGCTTCGTTCAGCAACAGGATGAACGCAGCCAGCTGGGAGTGGCCGAATGGCGTCAGCGAGGAACAGCAGAACGTCAAACATGACTCCGTGCTCAGCATGCACGCAGCCTGATGCTGTTGTAAACGACGGTACGACAACAACCGTTGGAAGACTAATGATTTTAGGGTAAGATGATACCATATATACCGGCAGTCGGAGACCGATTCCAACGCAACATCCATTTACTTATCGGGATGGTACCGATGGATATCACTTGAACGTTAAGATGATAAATCCAGTCGGTGACGAGGTAACGCACATGAAATGCAGCTCAGTGAACCACTACTCTTACCACTACTCCTATACGACAGAATGTAAGTAATCCCCTTTTGAAATGCCGTAAATTGCTTCATCACTGCATTGCGGATATGTATGCAAACATCGAAACTGAACGCCTGCTTTCATTCGCTTAAATCAGACCAAGCTGCGCTCTGAAGGATACATTCCTTTGCGTGATACATTTGTAAACGACGGTAATACAGATAACGTTGTAAGACTAACGCTTTTGTCGTCCACATGTACAGAGAGTCCACGCCATACGGCCGAGTACGCTCGAGGTGTATTTGCTTACGTTTGTCAGTACGGGGCGTCCAGACCTACTCATTACCTTTCAATGTAATCCAGTTTGGGGGGTATTCAATAGCTCTTACTTCCTGGGTAATCTTCGGTGGATGGGTATGACATCACAGCACGTGTTTTCAGGAAGAAACTGCAATTGCTGATGAACTTCATGGTGAAACACGAGGTGGTTGGGTCTGTGCGCTGCTGGATGTATTAGGTGGAACGGCAAAAGAGGGGACTGCCCCATGCACATGTCCTGATCTGGCTCTATAACAAGATCGCTTCCAACGAAATCGACGACGCAATATGCGCCGAATTACCTGATATCGACGTCGACAATGATTTGCATGAAGTTGTGGCGAAGAATATGATACATGGACCTTGGATGCACTGAATCCCAATTCTTCAACCTCCCCCCCTCCCCCCGGCATGATAGACGGAAGTCCCTTATACCGAAAATGATCAGCGGAAGACATCGGCAAATTGGCAACCGTACGAATGCGAATCGGTGACTTAGAAGTCGGTAACCGCTGGGCGGGTTCGTATTCGCCTTTGCTTTTAAAAGTAAACCGCAGCTCACATGAACGTGGAAAACTGACATTCCGGGAAATGAATTAGGCACATTTGTAGGTACGTGAATAAAGGCAGCCGGCACCACTTACTTCAGAATTCTCCAGCGCAACTGGGTGCAGCAAACAATTGCCCTGCCTTCGAAAGCGGCTAGAAGGACAATCCTGGGTTTCGCACACAATACGTACCGCCAACCGGTGGCCCTTACATTTTTCTTACTTGTGAACGTGCTCCTTCCTCATTCCCTTATTTCCCAATTCATCAGATTGAGCCACAGCAAAGCGTGGCGGGGTCCGGCTAGTTGTAGGATAAACCGTTGGTTGTTGTTGAGTGAGACCACGTGAGAACAAGTTGCGAGCCAACGCCCAGTCAGAGGAGGGCTGTTTTGATAGACTTGTCTTTCTGGTTTTCTAAGACAATTAATCTTTAAAGGCTGCCGCTTCGAGGGTTCCCGGTTCGTGCGTCCTGGCGAAAAACTGATGAACTTCAGTTTGATCAAGTGCTTATACCTCATATGGTAAACTCTGGCGGTGGAACCAGGTACGCGTACGCCTGTTTGTGTTTCTAGCCCGAGCGGCTGGTTAGGGGTTGTCATGGGTCGAATGAATGGGAGTAAGGCCTAAACAGTCCTGTACATATCTACTTCCGAGACCATGTCGTCCCTACCCTGATATATACATTTTTTTCGAAATGACACGGCAGTCGCTTACTGGTTCAAACACCGAATGAATATCGATTTTTGACACGTTCGAAATTATAAATGTTTTTTTGCACATTTACTCGACTCTGACGAAGACCTAGGGAACCAGTGTCGAACATTTATCTTATACAGTTCCTTTTTTACCGAACAAATTATATTTCTTGACGTGCCTTACTTCCAGTCTATATACACATACAGTGAGTGACCTATCTCATGAAATGTTGGCTGAAATTCTAAAATGCGTTTTTGATTAGGAAGGATTACTTGGTCGCCGTTGTAATACTGCATATCTTGTGGCATACTTTTATGACATTTCGGACTTGACAGGATGTCGGCTTTTAAATGCACTTCTTTTCAATCTCCTGCAGAAAGCGCGCTCGATAAAAAATGACTACTTAAGTAGCATGCCTTCTTCCCATTAATTTTCGATGGTCTTGGAAATTCAAATATATTTTATAGAAACCATAAACAAAAATATGCCTTATTTTAGTCAATCAATAGAGACTGACGTCTTCTGATAGAAGCGAACAGGCGAGTCCCAGGTAGCAGTTCAGCCATTAGGCGCCAAGTAATGAGGCCAAAAGACCCGCTGCCACGGCAGGAAACGTCTGGAGTCGTTTACCGGATCTGGTGTAGTTGCGGACAAAGCAATTATGTCGGAGAAACTGGGAGATTACTCCGTACGCGACTTGCCGAGCACGCAGCAGCAGTGAGGCGGGGAGACGCTAACTCTCAGGTGGCGGCACACTCGACGGGACCCGGCCATAATTTCAAATTTCAAGAGGCCGAAATCCTCGCAAGGGGTGACAACCGCGTGAGCCGCGAGCTGCTCGAGTCATGGTTCTCAGGCCCGCAATCCATCAACAAACACAATGACCTCCCGGTGGCCTATACCGTATTGCGATTTTCCCTGGGCAGGAGAATCAGTCACGTGGGGAGGGCGCGGGTGAGCAATTATCACGGTGACAGTGAGCCAGTTTGCCGAGCAATCGTCACACCAGCATCGAGCACGGATGACGAAATCGCGGCAATTAGCAACTCGGACTCGGACCGCCAAGCCACCGCCGCATCAATTACGACCCCAGCGGCGATTGTGAGAACTGTTAATTGCAGTGCGCATACGGTCCCACGGCAGCCACGTGCTATAAATACTGCATTCCTGGTGCCACCTTTACCTCTATCTGCGAATGTCTCTGATGATGGGCTCGAGTGAGAACCCGAAACGTCAGGCCAATAAACTTCTTGTCCCAGTGATCGCATCTTCATCTTCTGAACTGACGTCTTCTTTATATTTTATACTTAGGAAGTAGTATAATTAAGTTTTAAAAAAGTTTCTAATTAGGACACTTTTTAAGACCGCGAAATGTCCATTCACATAGCATCGTACCTGGCCGTTTACCACTGTTCCTCATGAAATGTAAACATAGTCCGCATCTATTGCGAAATTTTATGAACTCTGCATAATGTCTTTTTAATGTAATAGAAAAATATATGATTTTATTTATGCGGAACGCATGCACCCTGTAGAATGAAATCACTACGCGCTAATGCAACGAATAATCAGGCTCCAAATTATTCGGCAATTAGAAAACTTTTTTAAAACTTAATTATATTCCTTCCTTGAGTATAAAATATAAAAAAGACGTGATTTTCTATTGATTGATTATAAGAAAGAATATTTTTGTTTATAGTTTTTATAAAATATATTTGAATTTCCAAGACCAACGAAAATCAATGGGAAAAATGCATGCTACTTATGTAGTCATTTTTTACCAAGCACGCTTTATACAGGAGATTGAAAAGAAGTGCATTTAAAAGCGGACATCCTGTCAAGTCCGAAATGTCATAAAAGTATGCCACAAGATATGCAGTATTACAACGGCGACCAAGTAATCCTTCCTAATCAAAAACGCATTTTAGAATTTCAGCCAACATTTCATGAGATAGGTCACTCTCTGTATTTCAACGGCGAGACGACCGGGTCTGGGGGTAAATTGATACGGGACTGTTTCGCGCTTGGTTGACCTCACTCAGCCTGCTACAACCCTGACCACTAGCTGGGATAGGAAATAACAACAAGCGCACATACACCTGGCGCAGCTGTTTCACCACCAAGGCCTACCAGCTGGGTCATAAGTATTTCATCGAACTGAAGTTCGTCATTGCTTCGTCACCTGTCACTCGCTGTCGCTGCAGATCGGGTATTTATTCACTCAGGAATGGGTGCACACCGATCCATTGGCTACCCTAAGCAAATAAGCCCGGTGTGCGCGATAAGAGGTCACAAACAGGCAAACACCTATCAGACCAAGGTCGGCCAAACTACGATAACAAAGGAGAAACGACATAGTCTGGCGGGTTGATTGATACAAAGTGTTTCGGGCTTCTTAGCCTTCATTTAGCCAGCCGAAACCCTGACCCCCTGTTGAGACCAAAAGCAAAAACGGGCGCACACGCAGCTGTCGCTGCTGGTCCATCATGAGTGGTGACCCGATCTCCAAATAAATTATTCCGCTTATCTATCCTCACTAGATACGAAGAATAAGAAAATGTGGCCCATGGACCTCAGTGTATTTTCGTTGACGTTTCGGAAACTTCCCCATTTTTGTCATAAGATTTTTGAGGCGTCTGTCCTCGCCGACCTGGATTTGTTTAGCCCCGCCGTCTGTCTCGTATTATAGGCATGCCCATCCTAAGACACCAGCTGCTAATCCGTGTTCGGTCATATAGTATATCACGGATTCGGCACCTCACCCACAGAGTGGACCATAAGTGAAACCCTCAACACTTCCCCTGAATTCTGACACCTATCCAAACACGTTCTTCACCCCCCACAAATAGACGTTAGTTTTGGCGATGTAACCTTGATATCCCCCCAGCTCCCTAATGCGATTATCCCTCTCACATTATTCATTTCGTCTGACGACGGGTTTGTGTGAACTCCCTACATTGGGGCAGAAAAATACTGCGGCGCGTAGGATAACAGAAGGACAGAACTCCACTACCTTCAGCGCCTTCTCATGGCCAACAGATATCCCCGTAAATTCATTAAGCGCAGCAGGCAGCCTAAACGAAACCAAAATCGGGTGACAGAACAGCCATACAGCGACAGCGTCTTTGAGGCAGTTTACCGACTCCTAAGATCCTTGAGGGTCGGAATCACTCATCGACCAGACCCAAGTATTCGTCATAAAGTTATGAGACCGAAGGACCCCCTGCCACGAGTTGAGACGACATATGTCATCTACCGGGTTCAGTGAAATTCTTGTGAACCTAACTACGTCGAAGAGACAGGAAAACGGTTAGAAATCCGTGTTAACATATATACACGGGCAGTGAAGGGAATGGACGCATCGCCTCCGCTGGCGGAACTTTGCGCGGACTCTAGCCTTCGGCGTAGTGCCTAATAGACGGGATGCAGATCTATGGCTCTGTAAAGTGTGCGAGGACCAACTTTCGAGCATCAGTCTGGCCATTTTATCATTGTCTCGGCTGATTATCTTTGCCTTCTCAAAGGCGAAGTTGTGTTTCTTCTGTTGTACGCGGTCATAAACCATAGACAGCTTGTCCTTGCGGTTGGTTGCAAACTGGTGCTCGCGCAATTTTGTGCCAAGACGTTTGTCCGTTTCACCAACATACCTCGCATCACAGTCTTAACATAGTATGCTGTAGACCACCGCCGATTGCTCTGCCACTGGTAGCGGGTCTTTGGGTGTCATTATTTGCTGTCTGTTTGTTAACTCTGTCGTATGAGTCACACAGATCCCTAACGGCTTCAGGATTCTTGCCATCGTTCTTCACATAAGGGATTGCGAGCCAAAACTTCGGGTTTTTCCATCCGGCCGATCAAGGTGGGGCTTCCTAAGACACTGGCGTATAAAGGATTTGGGATAACCGTTGGCTTTAACTAGAGCGTGCATGTATTTAATCTCCTCCTTCCTCCTTTTGTCGTCACTGAAGTGCGTTTGAACGCGTTGGACGAGGGTTCTAACACAGCTGCGTTTGTCACCAACGGGGTGGTTGCTTCTGACTTGGAGGATTCGACTGGCTTTAGTTGTCTTGCGGTAGGCTGTGGTCCTTATCTTCCCGTCCACCAGCTTTGTAACTCTTAGGTCAAGGAAGGCCAACTGATTGTTGAGCTCTTCTCCCAAAGTAAACTGGATGTCGGGAAAGATTAAATTCAACAGTGCCTTGAAAGTCCGCATACCGCTCCTTTTGATGATGACGAAAGTGTCATCGACGTACCTGGCCCAGAACGTCCGGGGGTACGAGCTGAAGACCAGCCGCTGGAGCCTCTGCAAAACCGATTCAGCAATTAATCCAAACAGAGGCGAGTCCTTAGGTGTCCCCCCTTTTGCTAGTAGACCTGACCGTTGAATGTAAAGAACGTCTTAATACCACACGGCGACGCCCACGAGACTGAGATCAACGCGCATGAGCCCCAACTACTGATCAGTCTATTGAGTGACGAGGGGGGGGCGACAAGCATCCTGTGCCGCCAACAATTAGGACGACCACAAAGGGGTCAAAGGCGATACGAGCCCACCGGCAGTCAATCGCGGAGAGGTCAACACTAATCGGCAGTGAACGTGTAGATCATATTTCGTGCCTCGAGCACGGATATAATACCAGGCAGACATGAAGGCTGATGCAAACAAGGCCAGCAGAAACAGCCAACACACTACTCTGATGGTGGAAACGATGGGGTTTCTGAAACGTCAGTTCAAATAAAATTTGATCCATTAATTCCCCCTCTCTTCCTCTCCTTCATTTTTTTCGGGGAATGATGATCGCGATGGCCGCACACCGATCTATTGGCACCCGGAAGCAAACTATCTCCGTATGTATGGCAAAGGTCACGAACAGACAACCAACTACCAGGTCAAAGTCAGCCAAGTCAGAATAGCAGCAAGGAGGCACGGCAGAGAATGTGGGTAGATTGATACGATGAAAACCTGTCAGGTGTGATTGCAACTGCAATGCACGGGACCGCAGATCAATAGACCAACAAGAATAAACAGATCAGGGATTAGGGATCAGCAGATCAACCGCGTACTGCCATGCTAAGGATCGACAATGAAGGCGACCCCATTTTCTTCACCGGTCCTTTTACTTCACCGCATGACTGACTGCAGTCCACCGCGTTTCAGTTTTCAATCACGCCGGACAGGTTTTCATTGAAGTCTGAAGTCGCTTCCTTAGATAACTTCCCTCGTCGTGCGCAGCCGCATATATGACCAACAGTCCCTTCTTTATTTACAGCCGGTAACCGATCTCATTAAATGCGGGCCGACATTCTGAAATGCGTTTTGATTAGGAAGAATTGCTAAGTTAGGTATTATTACCATACGACATAAGCCCATGATATTTCGGACTACCAGAATATTGGCTTTTTAATGCACTCCTTTTTGATCTCCAGTAGCAACCTCATTCGGTAAAAATTAATACTTAAGTAGTGTACGTTTTTCATATTGTTTTTTGGATGGCCTTCTAAATACAAATATCTTTCATAGAAAGCATGCACAAAATAGGCTTTCTTTTACTCGTTTAGCGGTAAATCCCGATGGATTTATTTTCTATGCTCGAAAAAAGTACATCATTTGGTTTTAAAAAGTTTCCTGATTTCCGGATAATTTCTCATCTGATCAGCGGTAGCATTAGCGTTTAGCGATTCCAATCACCGAGACGCATGCTTTCCGTGTAAGGTAAATCATATATTCCTCTATAACAATTAGGAAGTACCATAAAAAGTTCATAAACATTTGCAATGGGTGCGGAATAGATTTTGGATTTCAAGAGGAGCACTGGCAAAGTGACAGGTACGATGCTGCATGAATATGCATTGTACAGTCTCAAAATACCATATAATTAGAAACTTTTAAAACTGAAAGGTATCCTTTCTCCGAATGTAGAATGCGAAGGCAAAAAGACCTTCTACTATACGAGTAAAGAAAAGCATATTTTTGTGCATGTCTTCCAGAAAATATATTCGGAATTATAATACTATTAAAAGTCAACGTGAAAATGCATACTACTTAACTAGCCATTTTTACCGAATATGATTTCTACAGGAGGTCGAAAATAAGTGCACACAAAAGCCGATATTCTGACGATTTCAAAGTATTGTGAGATCGTGCCGCATGATAATTAATGTTACAACCCCACCTAAGTAATTCCTCCTAACTATAAACGCATTTCAAAATTTCCGTTAACATTTCTTGTGATTTATTACCTATCACTTTTCTCCTCTCTAGGTTGCTCTCTAATTAGATATTTCATCTTTTCTTATAAATACGCAGTAATTTTATGCATGTAGATAAACGGTCACGATATTTAATGACGTCATTCCCTTCTGCGTGTTGTGTCACATTTGTCTTGCTTGCATTACCGTCAGCATACAATTTTTCTACATTACGTCTACTACACTTCATATATCGAGAGGTAACGATAGGATAACCTAGCATTGTAGAATTTAGATAGCCTAAAACTGGTGTGTTGCCTCTTCTTTTAATCCTCCCAGTGTCAAGCCCGTTATACCCGTTTACTGGACTAATAGTGTCCAACCTACGTGTTTATTAATCTACATTTCCTTCACTATAGCTCTCAACTTTTCCTTATTATTGCTTGCAGGTATACGTTTCTCTGGATAAGTGTTCCGCTTGAAACTCGGTAGGCACTTGTCATATCAGGGTACAAAGTGACGCTATGCATGCATAATCGCATAAGCCATACCAAGTTTAATTTCTTGTGCCTTTTCCAAGCTCTAAACTTCTGAACGTGGAAAGACGAACTCGGAAGTCAATACCCTGTTTTTAAATATCTCATTCAAACCCGACGACTTCCTAAGTTGTTTAAAGGTCATTGAGTGGAGGGTGGCCTGGGCCCATAATTTCTCATCGTACATAGGTGTGGAATGTAGCGGTTATCCCTCCTGTTTTGCCTCCTACTTGATGGAATTAAGAAGCAACGGAAACAAATAATGGCCACTTCTATCATAACTTAGCTGTATGCATGGCCTTCTGAACGTGTACTCTTTCGCTATTTGGAGGGATGCGAATAAACATATATGTTCACGGGGGTGGGGTAGTCTAGTCCAGTATTTATTCATTTTTCTCCTGAGCGACAGTATTTCCTGCCAGGTTTCGCACTGTCGACAGTCATTTCAAACGACGTCGGACTATTCTGCGGACAGGGGTTGCAACCTTTACCTGCATTTCCGCCCTAGGCTATTTTACTGTTCGTCCATTTCTTGGGCCATTTTGAACCAAACTTTGAAAATGACAATAGTTAGTATTAAAACTGATGCTTTCCCACCGTATGCTTTTTCGAGATTGGTGCTTTTGAGAATATTTTGCATTGACAGTCTCCAGAAGTGCGCTCAATGAAACTAAAACTAGACCAGCAAAGTAGCTGCATTCTAAGCGAGATCGAGCGCACTAAGGTATTTGTTTCTCGATTAACATTGTGGAATGAAGAAATGGTCAACTTAAAACGACTTGAAAGAATTTGCTGTTTCCGTTGTCGATTTTTACTGTACAGCTTAATATGTGCTACGCGGAAATAATGAATGTAAACATAGGGCTTTTCACTTCTGCGTTGATACTTCGCAGATCAAATCAAGGCGATTGAACAGTTCAAGATGATCCTCAAATTTACCTGGATTGGTTTGCTCCTTCAGTCGCACCTTTTCAGATGGGCTTTTTTCAGTACAAGAAACGCTACCGAGTAGGATTAGTTGAAAACTCTTCGAGTTTACTGGATAATTGTTGTTTTCAGATACAAATCGATCTGAAGAGGAGCGCAATCTTAGTGAGTATGCGTTGAGTTTTTCCACCTCTTTTTCACATTCATTCTTCGTTGGTGTTGAACAACGCCATTTTAAATTTTTCGACTTTAGTTATTAGTTAAACCCCATAAGTCTTGACTTCAGTCCCGTTTTACTCACAAAAACGCCTTTATTATTATGACTGTCGGTGACGGCCACCGAACGTTTTGGGGCCCGTTAATTTTAAGTCAAATTACCCTCATACACACCCCGTGATTCGTCATTCTGTTATTCCTCTTCTTGACTGGCAACGCTATCATCAGGTCTCTCAACAACAACCCATAAGTCACACTGTAGCGACCTCGGCGACTTGAGATATATTGCACATCTCTTGTGCAATCGAGTCACCACAATGCACTTCACAACTAATTTCCTCAGTAGGCCCGCAATTTAGCTTATCGACTCCAACAGTCAGAAGTTTGTAAAGGCAGTCGAAATCTTTCTGTTGGTATCTCTGCATCTACGACAGAAAATACGAAAGAACAAATTTCGGCTAAAGTCCCAGTAGTCAAGCAAAAAGATTGACCAGTGATGAGAACAACCGCAACTAGCCAACCGCGACCCAGTCGCATCCTCTACACTCTAAACAAGCCCTGTGCTCTCCTTCCATTTGTCAATACGGACGATTAGTTTAGCGTAATTCCATCTTTAAAACACTGCTACCTAAAGCCTTTGCAGTTCCCACAGCAAACTGCAAACAACATTACTATAGATATGTTTATACCGTAGTCACTCAAGTTTGATATCGAAATAAGATGGCTTTGTCAAAGGGTTTTCATTCAAGTTGACCTTCTGCCGCCCATTACTGATGGTGGTTTCCTGGTAACGATTTGGTACTTTGACTGACCTAAAGCTTTGCGAGCACCTTGACATCCACAAATACTTTTCTATAATTTAGGTTGTAAACTCCAAATCTACGCGTAGGATTCACATAGATATCCCAGGTCAACATTTACAGACATTTTGATGCTCTCTCTGTACCTTTGTTAACCGTGCCAGTATTTGCACGTCCAGCGCAACTGAACGCCATAGTTTAACAACAGGAAAGCCCATGTTCGCTCATCTGTTTAGGCTACACGCCAAAAAGCTTAGACTTTTGAGAAATATATTTAAACGGTATGAGTCGAGGAACTGTTCCCCTTTCTCTAGTCCATAGGCCCCTTCGTTGCAAATAGCGCCTAATAAATTACCGGAAGATTGGAATCCACGTAGTGATCATGTCGCTGTGAAAATAGTTACTGCTTCAAGCCAATATTTCTCCCTCATGCTGTCTGGCGAAATAATATTTGAGATCTATTTTATGAGAGCATACAGTCCCATCCATGGGCTCGTGAGGATATCTGAAAAGACGCCATCATCTTAACATGTAGTCTGTTTGAATTACCTCACAGGACATTTTTGAGAAACTCCAGGCTTACTCGTTCCAACGTTTCAACGATAGTATTCTCCATAATCTTCCCATATCTTCGGTCACGCCGATGTCATACTCGTGAAAAGTAATTCGCCGGATGTACGCGCATTGCGTAAACGCCAAACTAAAACTATAGTTTCAAACTTAACGTCACAGCTGTTCTTTGGTGCCAGCGCTCAATTATATGGTGGTCGCGTTGACCTCATGAAATCGCTCCTCTCCCAGAGGAAGTGTGGATCATTTTATCTCTTCCTTCTCCAAAGACAATTCCATAGATACGCTGCTCCATTGTCGTTGTAAAATGCTGCTGACGCCTAATTATTAATTCTGTTCCTCTGACTCAGTTTACTTAGCAATCAGCCCGGAAAACTGTTCATGTATTGTCACCCTGGTACATTATGTCAGTCCTAGCCCTACTGTCCAAATAATTCTTAAGGAAGAATTTCAAGCGGTGCCGTCGATGCAGTCTAGCGTTTAGCGCCTCAGGCGCTTTTAAACATTCCGTCACTTGCGCCCACACCGCGCTAGGGATCATGTGATCAAAGCTCTCGAGCAGCCCCAATATGCGTACATAGAAACTTTGGACAACAAAGTTTCAAGCGCCCAAAAATTCAGCTGGTCGCCAATCAACCGCCACCTTGTGCCTCACGTCTGGGTGGGCAAAGAGGTAATTAATGGGAGGCGAATTAATTTATATTGATAGTGGATTTGCATTACATCTACCGTATTATCTCCACATCATCTTCATAGGCCCGGTGTCGTGAGAGAGGCATGAAGACCGGAGGTGGGTTTGGGCGCATTTTGCTGACTCCGCGTGAGCCCTTGATGTGGTATGGTCGATAGCATGAAGGTCCCCAAATAAGAAATCAGAAAAGACAAACATGGTTAGACCAGCTTTTACTGAGAGAAAGTGTCAACAAGGGGCTCTGCATGCAGTTGCCACAAGCTGTTTCTTCAGACATATTCTTTGTCTGTGTCGACCGTTGGAGTTAGTAACCCCCAGCGCGTGTGTATGCCTTTCACACTGTCTCAGTGATATCCGCCTATAGCAAGCCAGCGAACGTGAGACGCTGGTCGGCTTCAAGGTCTGGTAAGGCCAGCGACAAGTCACACGCGGTCCCAGCTGCGAGTCGACAGGGAGCGTGAGGCGGACAGGAGTGCAGTGGGACAAATCGGCAGCGATCAAAGGAGCGGACCGCCAGCACATCTTTTGGTCAAACCGAAAGCGGCGCGTAGATGTGCCGAAGGGCTTTGTTCAGGTTTTAAAACATGAACAGTCAAACTGTCAGAAAAGTATAAATGACGTCCACTGGGGAGGCATACATGGAAAATTGGTATGCTGCGGCTAGAGCACTGTAAATTAATGAGGAGTTCGGTGTTAGAGATAGCTGGCGTGGGGAGAGAAGGAGTTTACGGGAGGGAAGGATAGGGAGTAGGGGACCACAGAGCACATCTGGAGGAGTGTCCAGGACATCAGTTTTGAGACAGTTCACGCACACGACCTTCTCGGGAGCTCTGCTTCCGATGCGGAACGTCTTCTTCCCTTGGAAGACAGCCCTAAAGGACCCGTCGTAGGCTCCTTCTAGTGGCCGATGGACTCGATCACATCGGAATTAGACGTAAGAGGATGTCACAAAGCGTTCCTTGAGATAAGACTCCGAGACTAATTGCCTGGGTGGAACCAGGGAAAGTGTCCGCACAAATTGTCGGAGAGGGCGGTAAAGGTTAGCAGGATCCTAGATCCCACCGCGAAGGGATGGTAATATCTCAGCCGGCAGTCGAACGGTGGTACCAAGCATCAGTTCAGTGGCAGACCAGAAAAGGTTCGACTTGTGAGAGGAGCGGAAACTCAAATAGACCAGGAGAAGACGGTTCGTCCAGTTCTCCGGCTCATCTGTGACGCATAGGGAGGAATTCAACTGGCGGTGAAACCGCTTAACAGTCCCTTTAGGAGCCGGATGGTAGGCCACAGTGCAGATGCGTGTAAAGCCTAAAAAATAGAGAAGAGACCGGAAGAGGCGAGATTCAGACTGGACGCAGCCATCAGCCGTAATTGTGGAGCGAGCGCCGAAAGTGGCACCCCAACGACTGAAGGAGGCCATAAGGACCGTTGGGGCAGGAACAGCAGGTAGGGGAAGGATCGATCCACACAGGTGGGGAGATAGGAACAGCTAATGGACAGAGGCAGGGGGTCTACGATGTCCGGGTGGACGTAACTGGACTGTACATCCGCATTGGGGAAGGTACCTATGGGAGGTTTTTTGTGCCGTCAGACCTTACACCGTTGACAGTCGAAATCACCCATGTCCATGCTTTCAGGCCCTTATGCATCCGACACTAGACAAAGCGATCGGAAACCAGTCTACCAGTTGCTAGACTCTCAGGGTGTGAGGTAATGCAGGAAGGAAATGTCCAAGAGCGAAGGGCTGCGGCACAAACGGGAAGTGGGAGGGTTTGAGGCGCCTCCGTCACAGGTCGAACCAAAGCGGTGTTGTTCGGCAGTCATCTCAGCTAGGTCGATCCCTGGATAAAGTTGGAGGTGTGCGATTGGAAGCTTAGCCATTGCGACAGTCACCTCAGTACCTGACCCGTCGATGTGGCGGATGTCTGAGGTACACTGCAAGAGGTAGTACAATTGGCGAATTTCAGAGGGACTGAGCTTGTTGTGACATTTAAGCCCGTTTTGTTTTAATCAGTCACAATACGCTTTCTAAAGTACTTGACACAACTCTTAACGAGACATAGAACAAGCACGTGCATTTCTACCTGCTGACGACTTTGTACTTATTTACTAGTTTGTAACTGTTGGGAACTTGCTATCTTCGTTTCTTGGATAGCCTGCTCACTGTTCCCAACTAATGGGTTTATCCCTTACATTGGTGACCCTGTATCGTTCATCGCTCCTTCTGTTTAATTTCTGTGCATAACTATTTCCATTCGGATTAATCCTCACTCTAATTTTTATCGAGCAGATTATCCATCTAGCCTGTATTTGCTATTCACACTGTCTCACCCTTTCATCCAATACGAGCGCAACCCTTCAATCTCACTGTCTACGCGCCAGTCATCTACCCCATTTATCTGACCTATGACCGACATGGGCCAATTATGTCCGACGATTCTACTAACCAGCCGATAGCCGACATTCACACCTTTGACCTGACATCCGTGTGGCTCGGTGACATCGCGTTGTGGCTGCGCACCGTAGAGTCCGGTTTCGCCCTCCGCCAGATTACACGGAAGCATACGACATTTCAATATGTTGTGGCAGCACTCCCAATGGATATTGCCACCTACCTCCGCGACATCATAGATTGCGCGTCCAGAGAAACCCCTTATACTGCCCTAAAGGAGACTCATTTCCCGCATTTCCCTGTCAACGCAAAAACGTCTGTAACGTTTAATTTCTGAGGAGGACCTCGGGGACAGGAAGCCTACGCAGCTTCTTAGGCGTTTGGAGCAGTTGGCAGACGGACAAAGGCTGGATGACACCATGTTCAAACAAATTTTTCTCCAACGGTTGCCTCCTTCTGTGGAGGCCATCCTTGCGCCTAACATTCCTTCTTCGACTGTTCAGATGCTCGCAGAGACTGCTGACCGTATACTCGAGTACTACCAGCCTCCTGTTACGGTTGACGTTGATAGTCGAAGCACAATTGCCCCTGCAATCGAGGAAGTCATCAAACGCCTGGATGCCCTCACTCTCGGTGTTTCCCAGCTCCGAGCCACTCGTGTCTATAACCCTCGTAGTCCTGCAATTACTCGCCGCCCGAGATCTCCCACTCCAAACCAACCTATAGATGATGATTTCTGTAGGTATCGTCATAATCATGGTTCGGACGCCCATCGCTGTCTCTCTCCGTGCACGTTTAAGACACCTGCGTTGGAGAACTCCCCCGCCGACCAGTAGGGGCGACGAACGTGGTCGGCTCATCCTCTCCCAGTCGCTATGACAGACATTCACATCTATGACAGGACTTCCTGTCGTAATTTTCTCGTGTATACTGGAGCGGAGATCAGTCTAATCCCACCCATCTCGACTGACCGTAAGTCACCAAACTCTTCATTTTTCCTCCAAGCAGCTAAAAGGACTTCTATTAAAACTCTTGGTCAACGATTTCTTACGCTAGATTTGGGTCTAAGACGTTCATCTCGTTGGTTATTTACTGCAGTTGATGTTCATAATGCCATTCTCGACGCTGATTTTATATCCCTTTTCGGTCTTCTCGTTGACATTAAGTCCCATAAATTATTTGATCCTAAGACTTCTTTACACTGTAAACGTTAGCTCGTACCCTTGCATCAGCTAATTTATGCATTTAAACAATCCTTTCGTCTACTCCCTATCATAGTTTACTTTCGGAATTTCCATCTATCAAACGACCCTCACAATTTAACCAACCCATCAAGCATTCTGTTGTACATTATATTTCAACTACTGGATCACCCCTGTTTAGCCGTCCCCGTCGTTTCGCCGCCAATAATTTAACCATAGCCAAGGCTGAATTCAGTCACATGATGGAGATAGGTATAGTCAGGCCTTTCATAAGTCCATGGGCTGCACCTCTACATATGGTGTGCAAGAGGTCTCTCCTTGACTGGCGCCCATGCGGGGATTACCGACGTTTAAACACCTGCACTGTCCCTGACAGGTATCCACTTCCCCATCTCCACGACTTTTCATCTAGCCTAGCTGGAGCAACAATATTTTCCAAGATTGACTTAGTCGCAGCTTTCCATCAGATACCCGTTTCTCCAGAAGACGTTCCCAAAACGGCGATTGCAACACCGTTCGGTCTGTTCGAGTTTGTCAGGATGCCTTTTGGGCTACGCAACTCCGTTCAAACTTTTCAACGTTTCATAAACGAAGCCCTCCGCGACTCACCTTTCGTATGTGTCTACGTCGACGATTTTCTGGTAGCAAGTTCCAATGAACACGAACACCTACAACATTTGCGACTCATTTTTGAACTATTGAGCCAATTTGACGTTTTCATTAATGTTTTTAATGCGTTTTTGCTGTACAGACTCTGTCTTTCCTAGGACATCGCGTAGATGCTTCTAGTTGTCATCCCATAGATGCCAAAGTTTAAGTTATTCGCGATTTCCCTACTCCCAGTTCTTTTCAACAACTGCGTCGTTGTATAGGCCTTGTCAACTTCTATCGACGATTTATCCCTCATTGTGCTCAATTAATGTTACCAATTACTAACCTTTTACGCGGGAACAACCGCGAGTTTTCTTTTCCTGAGACAACTGTAGAGGCCTTCAATCGCGCAAGGAACGCGCTTGCGGATACAACTGTCCTTGTTCCCCCTATACCTGATGCCCCACATTCGATTGTGGCCGAAGTCGCCAATTTCGCTATAAATCCTTCCCTTCAGCAACAGACGCCCACTGGCACACAACACTGGCTTCTGAAATAGCCAGCTTGCAAGCCCGTATGTGGGTGTGCCTCGGAATAGGTGTTGCCCACAGGCCTGACTCAACAATCCGCCGGCAAGTGATGCGGCCGAAAGATCCGATCCCTAAGCAGGAGACGTCGGCCGTTGTCTGCCGACTTCAATGCAGCTGCGGAAGTTGCAACTACGTTGGGGAAACCGGCCGACGGCTGCAAACGCGAATGCACGAGCATAAGTTGGCCTTCCGAAGGTTGGACCCAAAGTCAGAGGTAGTAACCCATGCCGCGCAAATGGGACACATCTTCAACTTTGACGCCGTTGAGATTGTGGGCCGGGGCAGCGATCACACAGCAAGGCAAGTGCAAGAAGCCTGGATGTCCACCGACCGCTCTGTCAACCGCCACATCAATTTGCCTCCCCCTATCTGACTTTACGAACCTTCTTAGCGGGGGACAGTCACGGCGCGGGACAATCGGGGCCGTCAGTCATCACCGCGGCCGACGGGGGCGATTCAGGTCACGGTGACATGCGGGTTGGATGCAGCCACACAGGCGGCATTGGCGGATCACGCATTGGACAAAAGGCGCCATAATAAGGAGTGCTGTGCATAGGACCTCCCAGTCCCTGAAGATGGGTAGACGAATAAACTACCCGAAACGCTGGATCTCAAATAAACCCCTCCCGGTGAACGCCCCCTCTTCTTTTGATATGCCACCTTGGAATCGGATTTTCACTACTATTGATGAGTTTTGTATTTATATTGACCAAAAGCCTCTTACTTATGCCCTTTCTACTTCTTCTAACAACTTTTCACCCCGCGAGGTCCGCCATATCAATTTTATTTCTCAGTATACCACGGACATTCGATTTCTTAAAGGCCTTTATAATCAAGTTGCTGACTGTTTTTCTCGGCCTGGCATTAATGCCATCACCCGTCATTACATCGATTTGGAGCGCATGGCTGAACTACAAAACCAGCCGACTTTCACTGACAACCTTCCGCACACTAGTCTCTAGGTCGAGGACATTCCTCTATCCACCACCTCCTGTACAATTTTGTGTGACGTTTCGCGCGGTGCCTCCCGACCCGTAATGCCAGGCGAGATGAGGCGAGATGTTTTTGCCGCGTTGAACAATCTGGCTCACCATGGCATTCGTACTACCCAGCGCCTCGTCAGCGAGCGTTTCGTTTGGCCAAGCATGAACACTGATATCCGCCAGTGGACCCGTTCATGTTTGGCCTGTCAGAAGACAAAAGTCGGACGGCACAACAAAGCCCCATTGGCACTTTTTTCGCACCCGACGCACGTTTTGCACATGTCCATATCGATCTGGTAGGTCTTTTTCCGACATCTCGTGGTTGCAGCTACTTACTTACTATGATTGACCGATTTACTCGTTGGCCCATTGGAACTCCCATACGTAACATAAATGCAGATTCCGTTGCACATGCATTTTTGGAACACTGGATCTGTCATTATGGCGTCCACTCAACTATTACCACCGCTCGATGCCAACAATTCGAGTCTAGAGTTTTAACAGCCTTACCGACCTCCTCGGATATTTCTCGTATACGCACGACAGCATACCACGCCTCATCTAACGGCTTAGTCGAGCGCTTCCATCGGCAACTCAAGGCCTAACTCCGAGCGCATGACAACCCTTCCCAGTGGAGCGAACATCTGCCTCTGGTCATGCTCGGTATCTGCACTGCACTCAAGCCCGACTTGGAGTGTTCCGCTGCCGAACTTGTCTACGGTACTACTCTAGGGATTCCAGGTAAGTTTTTCGGGTACTCTCAAATCTCAGCCGACTTGGATCCCAGCGAGCATGTGCAAAGATTGCGCCAAGCCATGACTCATCTTCGAGCAACTGCTCCACGTGCTCCAACGAGCAAGTCGTTCATCGACCCGAGCCTACTAACATGTTCTTTTATATTTGTCCGCGTATATAGTTTTCGTCGGCCACTACAACAGCCCTATGACGGCCAATTTCGAGTACTATATCGCACGAACAAGCATTTTTCAATTGACCGTGCTCTCAGTCAATCGCTTGAAGGCCGCTAATACCGAGCCTCGTTCAACTTCCCCAACCGAACAACCTCCACTCGGCACATTGTCCTTTGCAATTTCCCAGACTCCACTTACGCCCAATAACCCTGCGTCTTCCCTTATTCCGCAGACTCCTCCCCTTATGCGCAGCGGTCGTCATGTCCCTTTTTCCGACCGTTACCATCTTGTACAATATGCATAACACTCTCACCTTTTCCTTCTGCTAACAGTAATTTTTTTGAACTCCGTTCTCCTTGGAGAGGGAGTATTGCAGTGACATATAAGTCACTGAACGTTTAAGTCCGTCTTTTTCCTCATTTTCAATACGCCTTTTAAAAAACTTGACTTAACTTTGAATGAGACATAGAACAAGCACGTGCATTTCTACGAGCTGACGACTGTTCTTATTTACTATTTTGTAACTGTAGATGAGATGGAACCGACAAAGACAAGGGAGACCGGAATGGCCATTTCTGGCTTATTAGCCGTCATCAGCCAGTCATACCCAACCCCAAGTGCGGATCACTTGAGATTCGAACTCGGGATCTTTGGTCATTGAGTCTGACGCTCTACCATTGAGCAGCCGGCCCGTTGTCCTGTCGGTTGTGATCGGGAATATCAATGATGACAGATGGGCGCTCACCGATCAGGTTACAGAACATGCTCGATCCGCTGTGCCTTGGGGCTCATACTAGAACCCTCGCAGGCAGTCGCACAGCGACTAATGGTAGATATAGATGAGATGGAGCCGACAAAGTCAAGGGAGACCGAAATGGTCATTTCTGGCTTATTAGCCGTCATCAGCCAGTCATACCCAACCCCAAGTGTGGATCACTTGAGATTCGAACCCGGGATCTTTGGTCATGGAGTCTGACGCTGATGACGGTTAATAAACCAAAAATGGCCATTCCGGTCTCCCTTGTCTTTGTCGGCTCCATCTCATCTATATCTACAACTATTCGCTGTGTGACTGCCTGCGAGGGTTCTAGTATGAGCCCCAAGGCACAGCGGAAGGAGCATGTTCCGTAACCTGATCGGTGAGCGCCCATCTGTCATTATTTTGTAACTGTTGGGATGCTGCTATCTTCGTTTCCTGGATAACCTACTAACTGTGCCCAACTAATGGGTTTACCCCGTACAGGCTTGTGGGAAATAGACGCAAGAGCGGAGAAGAGGAGCTTGTGATCCGAGAAGACAACGAAGTTCCCGCCCTCAAGGAAATGTCGGAAGTGTTTCACGACGAGGGAGACAGTAAAAAGCTCCCATCCAAATGTACTGTAACCCAATTCGGCAGGTGATAATCTCCTGGAGACTAAAGCTAAGGGTTGTGTGTGACCTACAAATTGGTGTTGGAGGACCGCGCCTGTAGCAACATTGGAGACATTAACCATGAAAGAGATAAGAGCATCAGGGGCAAAATGCCTAGCAAGGGCAGCGTCGGCCAGGGCAGGCCTGAACTTGTCAAAAGCGGTAACGGCGCCTGCGGAAACATCGAACGAACGTTAACGGTGCTAGAGAAGGCTCGTAAGTAACAGAATGGTGTCTATACACTTCAAGAGGAGCTGCGATAGAGATCCATCATGCTGGGAAAACGGTGCATTAAACGCTTAGAAGAGGGGTTAAGCGCAATTCAAACACCGGGTGTACATTTTACCTATGGCGAACGCGACGTAAAAGCATGTAGTAAGGCGTAGGGGTTGCCATTGAAGATGCGGAAAGACGACGGCTTGCAGTCTTAAGAAAACGAAGAGGATATAAGCGCGATTAAGTCGCTGCTATGTGTGCTGGGAATGAAATCCAGCTATTACGAAGGGGAGGTTTTAAGCATCCAGTCCCTTCCAGTTTTTCGTTCACTGTGGCTACTTCATGGGTCAGAAAAGAGGCCGATCCGAAAAATGTTGATGTGCCAACTGGAAAAGGCGTCCTAAGCACTAGGTTAGACAAGTTGGTCTAATCGTATTTATTGCAGGCATAAGGCG
Source organism: Spirometra erinaceieuropaei (assembly GCA_902702965.1). Classification (NCBI taxonomy): domain Eukaryota; kingdom Metazoa; phylum Platyhelminthes; class Cestoda; order Diphyllobothriidea; family Diphyllobothriidae; genus Spirometra; species Spirometra erinaceieuropaei. The sequence goes on from CACRXP010000077.1 coordinate 1,606,690, forward strand.
GTTACTCACATCGGACTAATTTGCCAATCGTTTGACCAAGAAAACTGCTCACCGGTTGTTGCGCACTCTGATGATGGACTGCTATGCTAGTCTGAGAACTCAGGCTAGTACATACACTGTCCCAGTTGCCATGCGTTCGTTGTGCTTGTAATAAGAACCTGGAACGCGTTTATTAACCTCCGTTTTTGACAATAGTTTTGACATCAGTCCAAAGAATTCGCATTACATTGCAGCCGATGAACGCAAATCAAGAGTACTTAGGTGTTTTCATCCTCCTCCTACTTGATCAATTATTCTGCTTATGGCGCCATAAACATTTCAGCGTTCCAGCGTGTTGTCTAAGGTCGTGGGTTCAGCATGTGAGTCAAAATATTGTTGTCATGAAGACCTACTGTGTAGACGTCGTAAGAACGCGTCTGACATCAGTGGATGCAAACAAAGGATTCTAGACCAGGATAGGGACAAAACGAATTACCGTTTCTTGTTCGTTCATGCCTCCTTGAACTGGCACAAATCTTCGGTGGACCAGGCTGTTGAAATGTGTAAATGCACAGTCTACAATTAATTAGTGTAGCAACTGTATGCAAAAAATTCACAGTACACATAATATCTACCAATTCATGTTAACAGAAGTCATTACTGCCTTGGTCAACGGTCACCTATTAAAACGCTCGGCATGTGGAAATATGCATTGGCACGGCGGTGCGTATTCTCCGATACGGGTCCGGTCTGGTCAACGCGTGTTGAAGCTCATATTACAACAGCATGTCCCAGACGCGCTGGGCTGAGTACTCAGTCATATTGACAGACATTGTTTGGCTTTCTATGCTCAACCAAGAGCCAGTTACCTCAGCATATGCGCATCCGGAGGAAACATACCTTACCTACGAATAGAAGAGAATATACACATCCCAGGTTCTTGTTGTAAAGACAAGAGCGTGATCACTGGGACGGTACCTTCATTAGCCTCGAACGACGACTCATCATCAGAGACTGTTGGAGTGCGTCAACGAGTTTAAAATTATGCACTGGTACCTAGAATGTATGGGAGTGGTTACGGTCAAGGCTCGATCCGGTTCGCGCCGCCTGTCCCACATTGACTTTACTGGGTGGAGACGGCGTTTATACTAGATGGAGATGTGAGCTGCGCCACCCGTATGTGCGATGTGTTAATCAAAATGTTTAAAGAGGTGTACGACGAAACGATTGGGCCCCTAAAATCCAGCATCTAATTCGACTCCTGCCAACTGACCCTTTTACCTTCAATGACAGAACATACGACCGAATCGAAGGAACACCCATGGATTCCCCAATACCCAGCCTAGTTGAGGAATGCGTCCTGTAAGAGGGGGAAAAGGCCCATCTCGAGCCCTACTAGTGTGCTTTTTGGCACCGATACGTGGACTCTACATTCGTAATTATTGAAGATGACAGGCTTTCCGCTTTTCAGGGGCTGCTTAACAGCGTCTTCCCCGAAATTCAATTTACGAGGCAAGAAGAGAAGGCCGAGAAAATACTCTTCTTGGATGTGCTCGTCACGCGCATATCTGATGGTAAACTAAACACTACAGTGTATGGGAAGGCGACTAACGCAACCCAGGTCCTTAGCCGTCATAACAACCACCCACTGGTGAACAACCGGAACTGTGTTAGGGTGGTCTTCGATCAAGTTAAAACTAACTGTAGTGAGTCCGAAGGAAGAGTACATGGACTACAGCATTTCAAGGACCAGTTGCCAAAAAATGACTATCCCGAGAATTTTATTTGGCGCTGCATACGCACGCACTCGTGACGAACAAACGGAAGAGAGAAAACAACGATTTGGAAATCGCTATCGTACATGAAGAATGTGTCTGAGGCCACAGAACACACTGCAGCAGAGTAAGGCATGGGCATCGTCCACCGTCCGGCGGTTATCATGCGTACCAGGATAATGAACATGAGGGATCTGGTGGACGCAAGTAGGCAGTCGGATGTAGTTTATCAAATCCGGAGCCATAACTGTCATTGTATTATACTGGTCACGTAGGGCTGTGGTCGCGAACATTCGGGCAAAAACGGGTTGTTCGGAGAGGCGACCCATTCTCTCAAGTCGCTACTCACATGCTAGGGGAGGGCCATGAGTTCGTCTTCGCCAGCACGCGGGTACCGGCAGGAGGTGACAGCAAGACCGGGCGGGAACGGTTGGAGGCGTGGGTGTCAGACACCGATGCCATTCCTTGCTACGCCCACGGAGCCAGGTGGCGTGGCTCACTCCGCCACAAAAGACAAACGTCGTCATCACGCCGCGAGGCTATTGCGAGACAGGCGGCGAGAAGTAAACCTAGCCGCGGAGTGCCGGTACTACTGTATAACTGTTTACTCCTTGTTGCGCTCCAACAGTCTCTGATGATGAACTCCCATTCGAGTTCGAAAGCTCAGGGTAATAAAGGTAACGTCCCAGTGGTCGCGTCTTTGTCTTTTTTAATACGCTACCTAGATCCTACACAAAAAGTCGCAGAAAACCTAGACACCTAATTCAGAGACCTAGCTTAGAATAATAAAACTAGGCCTTGCTCTTATCAAAAGATCGCTTTTTTAAATGGAGGCTTAGAGTGCTTTAGGGTGCTTTCGTTGGTCTCTGTCTTCCGATTGTTCGTCGCAAGAACGTACGTATGCAGCGTCTGATAAAAATCTTTGGATAATGGTTCTTTGGCAATTGGCCCATGAAATGCTGTCGTTCGTGTACTCTTCCTTCGGACTCACTACAGTAAGTGTTTACTTAATCGAAGACCGCCCTAACACAGTTCCGGTTGTGCACCAGCGGGTGGTTGTTATGACGGCTGAGGACCTGGGTTGCGTTAGTCGCCTTCCCATACACTGGGGTGTTGGGTTCACCATCAGATCTGCGCGTGAGTAGCACATCGTAGAAGGGCATTTTCTCGGCCTCCTCTTCTTGTCTCATGAATTGAATGTGGGGGAAGACGCTGATAAGCAAGCCCTGAAAACCCGAAAGCCTATCATCTTCAATACTGACGACTATAGCGTCCACGTATCGGTGTCAAAACGCACATTAGTAGGACATGAAATGGGCTTTTGTCCGGCACTTATAGGACGAATTCCGCAACTAAACTGGATGATTAAAGTGCATTCACTGCTTTAACTGCATGCTCGCCTATATTATAGGTATCTTATTCGTCGTTTCTTGACACCTTAATTCGCCGGATACAGGAGACACTGACAAACCTCACTTTGGAATCTCCATTAACGGACCTCATTTATGTTATCATTGAAGAAGTGAAGTTTGGTAAACTTAGGTTTTCGATTACTCATCTTTACCCTACAGTAGTATAAGGAAGACAGGGTTAGAATGCAAATCTAAAACTAATGGTAAACAGCAGTAATGGGGGACAGAGCTGTGTGCGTTCAGATATGTTCGACGTATGACTCTGTAGCTACAACGTCGTAGGAAACCGAAATTGCAACTCCCAGTTGGTGAAATGTTGCTTTAACAAAACCCATTAGAATCCGTCATACCACGAGGACGCGTCCGGAAATGATGAAAAACTTATGTCAGCACAGTTAAACAAGCCGACCAAAGGTTCATCAAGTCACCTCATAAGGCCAAGACTTTCTTAATGAATACGATTCTGAATTCGTTAAACTCTCAGGCACAAATTCCCTAAGAATATATGTATTACCACAGACATATAAATCCCACCCGCAAATGCGGTTAATCTTAGAGATGTGTTATTCACCTTATCACACAATTACAGAGTGGCTGAAGGAGGTCTTTCACCGTTCGACAAAGTAACACCCTACGAGATACTTTTGATTTCATTGGTGTTTATGACAGATTTAAGTAATTGGTTTAATCCAATTTTCCTCACGTCTTGCACATGATGTCTTGGGTTCGAATCCCATCGAGTTTGGTTGGATTTTCACAAATGGTTCAAAAGAATTTCTGATTCTCTCAGTTTCGTAAGACGCAGGGAGCTCAATTGAAATACAATGTTGACCTCACATGTATCACCCTTTTTCACTAATATTCTCCTCACGTAGTCGGCAGAACATTTATGTGACGAGATTGCTTGGCAGGAATCCCTAATTGGCATGTCGGTTACGAGTGCGCTAAGCCTTTGTTCATACACGGATTAAATAATTTTCCTGGCGTACGAAAACACCCCTCCGAAAAGACACTATGTTCAGAAAGACGACTTTGTATCCGTGACCGTTCAGTTTCGGGGTGTTTAGGCTTATATTTGAAGATCGATCCAAAATGTCCTTCCTTCAAATTCATTGAGTGGAATACGGATCTCGTCAAAAATTGGAACAGATTCTGCATCTGTATCGGGCAGATGAGATTTCTTGAGCATTTACGTATAAATGTTGAACTCACACTGTTTGCTATGACATTTCAAGCATAGGTGGTATAATCTGTAAAGGATGACGCTCCCACACATCCAATACTCTCAGTTAGTTACCATGAGCCACCGGTCGACTAGTAGCCATTCATCTGAACAAACTAACAAGAAATAATCAGGCACAAGTCTTTATTCCGAGTGTGTAACTTGATGCTAATCATAAACCACAAAAGGTCTTCAATATTTTCTCCCGAGAAGACTTTCGGTTGCCTGACAGGCGTGTCCAGGGTGTAGGCCTGCAAACCCGTAGGATCCTTTCCCTACTCATGTGTGGTACGTGCGCATGAAATTCTATAACGCTTCTGGCTTTCCTGTGGTTGGTGGAACTAAAGCGGTTAACTGGGCCGTAATTGGCTGGTTAGCTGACAGTAGACACATGCTGAGCCAGAGCAGAGAAGAGGTTTGTGTTTGTGTGAACAACCAAATAACCTTGTTAAAACACACGTCAACATACTGGTGTCCATATAAAAGCTCGTGGTGCGTAAAGCCCCACTCAAGTAACAATAACACAGGACCTGCGTGACATGTTTCCCCCACGATGTACGAGAACGTTGAATTTACTCTTTTATAGGTAGCGGTGGTGGTCTGTTCGACAAGAATGGCACATTACTCAAGGACGTTCCGTTAAAGGAGATATCTGTTCACGCCGAGGTGCACAACTTGGTTGCTGACGTTACATGCAAACTTGTCTACAAAAATGACTCCAAGGACTTGGTCGAGACACAGTTCGTTTTCCCAATCGATTCGGACGCCGCTGTTTACCATTTCGAAGCAGAAATTGCCCAGAAGCGTCTT
>CACRXP010000077.1:1614542-1660149 GCA_902702965.1 Spirometra erinaceieuropaei
CCCTCCGACGGAGATACCGTTAACTACTGTGACGGTGCCCTACAAATTCTCATTTGCTGCAGACCTGACTGCTCAATCTCCTATTATATCTGTAAATTCTGCAAAGGACGTTTTTGAACTGAAGTATCAGACTGAGGACAAAGAATCTGCAACGGTAATTACGTGCCCTTGGAACTCTAGAAACTTGCTGAGGCATTATTTGTTTTGTGAACTTATCGTGGAACTCAGGGGATGGAGGAGGAATCCGTCCGTCAAGTTGAAGCTGCTGATTTCTCTCATTCTAACACTAGCTGCATCGTTTTGGAAACTGTCAGCCTAGTTAAATCCTTTTGACAAATACTTATGTCCAACTCTTAAACCGCATGCATAATTAATTTTCATTTTAGATTGCCCTACAAAGTGATTTCAAGTTTGACCACGATTTGGAAATGGAGATCGTCTTGGCAGGCCCGACTAAGTTAATGATTGCGTACGAAGAAGGCGATTCGAAGGAAAAGAGTGGCATTCTCGGTTTGGACTGTCTGACTGTGAACTTTTTGCCAGTCTTCAAGGAGGACACCGATACGCGTAATGAGGTCATTTTCCTCATCGATCGCTCCGGTAAGCAGACTATTTCTCTCCATAGAAGCAATCTTGCGTAAACGCAACGTATCCGACTAGCGGGCACACGGTTTGTTTGGATAAAAACAAATCAAACCCAATTCCTTATTAGAACCTGTCATAAATCCGCGGACATGCTTTGAGAGTTTATGAAAAAAATATCAAATGTCATGTTGGAGAATCAGCAGTTAGCTGGGGGAGGCGTTTCGCACATGAGGTGCAAATGCGCCAAAGTTTCTGAACAGTACAGTAGTTTTAGTTTTTGCTTTTAGCCTTTTGTCATTGCTAACTAAAAACCATTCACCACAGTTTGTCTAACTGAATTGTTTTTTTCGGTTGTCATTAATTTCAGGCTATCTATGAATCCCCACAAATCTTTGTTTGTTTCCCAAGTCCAGTCAGTATTTTTTGCAAGGCAGAAGAAATGGCCAAATGTGTTAAACTTTTCTTGGCTTCATCATGGAAAAGCATAAAGTACACAGACATTCATCAACGAAATTCAGTAATAAAAAATTGCTTAAAAAGGTAACTTAATAGAGGTTTCCTAATTAATCGAATCCATGTTCGCTGTTGATTTCTCTTATGGAGTATCAGTCTATATATTTGCAGTAAACGACACAATCCCTTAAAACTCCATATAAACGGTATAAGATGTGGATAAAAATAGTTAAATTGCAAAGATTTACATGTAATTTTAGAGAGTGGAACGCAAAAATCTAATGGTGGAACATAAGGCGGGAATACATTGTCGCAACACATAAGAAAACTTTTTCCCCTGTCTACTACTACTACTACTACTACCACTACTACTACTACTACTACTACTACTACTACTACTACTACTACTACTACTAATAGTACTACAACCACTACTACTATTAGTACTACTACTACCACCATCGTCACCACGACTGCCAATGCTACTCTACCAACGCTCACAGTATGGGTAACTAACTGCAATAATATTAGCATCAGTAACGGCAATGGCTACAAAGGTTTTAATAATGAGCTAAATCCTAGCAGCAGAATGTGATTAACAATACCGTAAAAACATAACTAAATGGATAACCTCTGCAGGGGATAGTAGAATCAGAAATAAGGGTAAGTGATTGTACTGCGCACAAACGCAAGCACTACTTTGGAAGACATACGCACGCACGCCAGACAGGAAAAGCAGAAGACGACGAATGTTTAACAAATGTACCTACTTAATTCACTTAGTAGGCGTTTATTTTTAATTTCGCAACACTCCGATTCGCGGCGAATCCAACCAAACATAAATATTAAAAAGGTGCGGTATTCGCGAAATAACGCTGAAAAATAGTTCCCTGCATCCGAATTGTAAACACTTTCATCCCGCTCATGGTTAATGTACACAAGAGGATCTTTTGAATTTATGCCAGTATGTCGGCAAAGAATTTCATCGTCGAATGACTCTCTGTGAGAAAAAGGAGGAACGTTGATTTGTGTGGCACAGCTCCTTTTTAAGCTGGTCATCGTGTCGTCTCAGATTCGTCTTCACTGTCATTTTAAAAAGAGTTTAGCAGTCAACATCTAGATGAAGTCCTCTCAGAAAATTAAATGTTGCTATACAATCAACTTTGTTCTGCCTGTAGTGGAGCGGATAGTGGTTCAAGTCCGTCAGGCGCTGCCCGTACGTAAAATTTTCGAGTTCATGAGCAGCTCTTGTAGCACACGGCTGAACACCTTCAAGAATATGTAAATCCCTCCAAAACCACAGCTGCCAAGCCTGTACCGCATATTCAAGTTTCGGCCGCACAAATCCCCCACATTCCTTGACAAACACATCCGTATTCAAGTTAATAAACCTTCTTCTTGTCGCGCTCATGGTTGACATTGTCCGCGCAGCAACTTCAGAATGCTACGTGGTGGCGCTTAAGTAGTCTTTCGCGAATATGCTAAAGCCGTTTTGCACATATACGGTCCTTAGTGGTCGATTGTCCAGAAAATACTGTCGTGAGGGTGCATTTATTGTTCGCCTTGCTGACATTACGTGCATTACCCCACGTTTTTGTCGTTGAATTTTATGCATAGTTTCTCGCTTCATACGGGCAAATTCTCTGCAACCCCTTATAGCATCTTAGCGTCTTTTTAAGCTTATATCACTCTTTACAGTTTAAGATCATCTACAAAGAGCGTTACGTTCGATTTCACTTCCCATACTAGATCACTTAAATAAATAATGAATAGGAGCGGTCCGAGGACTGACCCTTGTGAGACTCAACTTTAAACAGGCGCGAAATTCTGAGCAGAGGCTACCGGACGTAACTATTTTGTCTACGGCCGTTTAAGAAATCATGAATCCAGTTCAGGTGGTTCCCTCTTACCCGTGCTCGGACAGTGTTTGAACGAGGTTCTTATGGGGCACGCAATCGAAGGTCTTGCCAAAGTCAAAGTAGATGAAATGTACTGGATGTCCTTCCTCCATGACCTTTGACCTATGTTCAAGCGACGTAAGCATGTTTGTGAGGTAGAACCTCTTTTCACAGGAGCCATGTTGAACTAAGCTGATGTGATAGCGGGACGTATCGAGCGATGTAATTGATTTTCTCAATAATCCTTTCCATCAGCTTGCAGCGAACACATGCCAGACTTACCGGACGGTGGTAAGTGGGATATCGCCGTGATCCTCCCTCATGGCTACGACGTTTGCCGAATTCCATGTGTCGAGAAGTTTGCCAGCTTCCAGCGGTTTTTGGCGATTATACAGAGTGGTTGTGCTAATTCTTCAGCTAGTTGACGCAGAAGTATACCTAGAACCCCATCTGGTCCAGATTAATTAGCCGGACCCAGCATATTTGACTCGCCAAAACAAGCTGCGGTGTGAACAATACAGGAATTAAAGGTGGTTGGTTGACTCGCTGTGGCAAAAAACAGGAAAAAAGGGGGATTCCGTGTAATAGACACTTTGGAAAAATTTTTGAAAATGGCTCGGCTTTTTGAAACCCATTGCTTACAATTTAGGTACTCTTGTCCTTTAAGGCTGTGAAATGGTCGAGATTTTGTATTGCTCCTGAGGTATGAATAGAATGCTATGGAATTTTTCTGCACCTCTCTCAGGAGCCTTTATGAAAAGCCTTATTTTGGTATAGAATCCGTCTTTGTGGGCGATTATTTGAAAACGCTGAAAATCATGAAGTATTCATCGATATTTTGAGGCCGATCTAGAACTCTTCGTGGTCCAAAACAAGGGAAAATCGCAAATTAGGTTAGTAGAAGAAAGGTTCTCTTTATATACGAAACATGGCATGTTTACGATTTCATCTGTTATATCTACTTAAATGTATTAGTCACCGACCGGCCTGGCAACATGTGAGCTTATGAAGACTATTTTTCTTAAGATGTCTCTGTCAACGAAATCAGGCAAAATGCTGTTTGCCTCATTGGATAGCAATGCACTTAGTGCAAGAGCGTAGGAGATACAACGAATTCTCAGGAAACAGTTTTGAAAACTATATATAGAATTTAGGCTGTCAGTAAACCGACGTACCTGACATAACACTAATTCTTAAAGTATATTTAGGCGTCAACTTCATTAAAAGACTATTGTCAAACATTATTGCACGTGTTCTTTCATATTTCTCAGCTTTTTGCATGGGCAGGTCATATGTGCATTGCGTGACCGATCACATGAAATGTTGGCCAAAATTCTGGAAAGCGTTTCCGATTAGGAAGAATTACTTAAGTGGAGTTGTTACACTGATTATCATGCAGCATAACTCTATAACATTCCGGACTTGCCAGGATGTCGGCTTTTAAATGCACTTTTCTTTGACCTCCTCCAGAAACCACACTCGGTCAAAAACGACTGCTTAAGAAACATGCATTTTTTCTATTTATTTTCGATGGGCTTATAAATTCAAATATATTTTATAGGGAACATGCATAAAATATGCGTTCTTTTGCTCATTTTGTGGGAAATCGCATTGTCTTTATATTTCGTGCCCGAAGAAAACGTGGGTTAGGTTTTAAAAAGGTTTCTTATTATGCCATTTTTAACACAGTGCGATGACCATGCATGCAAGACCGCTCATGTCCGTTTTCTAAGTTTCCTCATGAAATGTACAACACAGTCCGAAACCATAGCAAAATTTTATGAAATCTATGTGGCATCTTCTTAAAGACATAGAGGAATATATGATCTTTCTTACTCGGAAAGCATGCACCTTGTGGACGGAAATCGCTTACCACTGATCAGGCTTGAAAAATATTTGGAAATTGTGAAACTTTTTTAAAACCTAAATATACAATTTTTTCGTGCACAAAATGCGAAGAGAATTTTATTTTTAACCAAATGAGTAGAAGAAAGTTTATTTTCCTGCACGTTTTAATAAAATATTTTTGAATTTTTAAGACCATTACAAATCAATACGGAAAGTGCATACTACGAAAGTAGTCCTTTTTACCGAGTAAGGTATCTGCAGGCCAAGAAGGAGTTAATTCAAAAACCCACATCCTGGCGAGTCCGAAATGCTATAGGATTATGCCGCACGCTAATCATTATCATAATCCACCCTAAGTATTCCTTCCTAATCGAAAACTAATTTCAGAATTTTGGTCAAATTTAATAAGGTCGGTCACGCACTGCATGCCTACTCTGGCGGGGTGTATCAGTCGAGAGACCGCCTTGACAGCAATCATCCTCCGTTGCCCAAACGCAGCTATGTCCGCAGTCTATTCCTAAGAGTCTAAAGACGCTGCACCACACCAGAAGATAAAAGATCCGAACGACTGAAATTGCTAAACGCTGATGAAGTGGCAGATCAGGCTGAAAATATTATGGGAATTAAAAAACTTTTTAGAACCTAAATACACAATTTTTCGGGGATAAAATATGAAGACAATGTGATTACCCACCAAATGAGCAAAAGAACGCATATTTTTGTGCATGTTCTCTATAAAAATATTTGAATTTATAAGACCGTCGAAAATAGTAAAAAATGCATACTACTTAAGAAGTCGTTTTTTACCGAGTGCGGTTTCTGCAGGTCAAAAAGAAGTGCATTCAAAAGCCGACATCCTGGCGAGTCCGAAATGTTATAGAGTTATGCTGCATGATAGTCAGTATAACAACCCCAGTTAAGTAACCCTTCCTAATCGGAAACGCATTCCAGAATTTTGGTCAAAATTTCATGAGAGCGGTAACGCACTGTATATCAAAAACTGAAGTTTTCTACCTAAAAACCACTTCTGATATCCTCGGAATTTTCCTTTTTTCTGATTAAAGCTTTTTTCTAAAGAAGATAACATTTCCTTTAACATTTCTTCTATGTTTACAATTCTTATAGAATTGTTGTATGCTAATATGGATATTGAGTCCATGCATCAATGTCGATCTGCGAGTGATTCGCAATCATTCAAAAATCTCGACACATTGCATCTGTAAATCACGTACTGTATAACGGAGGTCTACAAAATAAGTGTAAACTTACTTGTGCAATTATTTACCATACTGAAAACACTGGTAGAAGCAAAAAACACAGCCACGCGTGTTTCGCCAGTCTTGTGCCGCTGTCTGACGCAGCTGCGAGTGGTTCGGCACATCAGTGGGTCTTCCAGCCTTCCTCTGTGTTTTCTGGTATATGAACTCCATTTAAACCCTGATGTTTTCTTTTCCAAGGAAAGTGATGTGCGAAAAGGAATTAAATCCTTCAGAACAGACCTCTTCAGGCACGGTCCGAAATTTTATATGAATAGTTGAGCTGAAATCAATAAGGTAGTGCGGAATAAGCGCGTAATATTCACAAACCGCCAAGAGACAGCTCAACCCAATTAGACTACTAAATATTACCTCACACATCTTCATTCATCTTCGATCGCCAAAATCTACGTCGTACGATTATTATTCGGTTGTATGTCCTATGGCTTGTTTGTGCTATACAGACTATCAAGACGATCGAATAACGTTAAAATTGACTAAATCACGCTTTGTGACGTCCGTTTATTTTTGTCTAAGTCGACCGCTACTCTTCGTTACTTCAACTAGGTTCTCATGAGGCTTTATGTTTAACGCGCACACCATGACAACTTTCATTGCAAATTGCAAGCCTTGGCATCATGTCGGTCCGTAAAAAGGGTACAATGTTTGCAATTCCTTCGGCTTTGTTATTGCCCTAATTAACCTTTTTTGACGTTTCGTTTCGAATTTGCTAACATGTCCATATGTTAGTTCCCGTAGTTATAAACTAGGCTAGACTAACCCATGGGCGAGTTTGGGGCTTCAGACGTTATTGAAAATGCACACGCATTATAAATACCAATATTGGTGTATCGCGGCACGCCCCATTTTAGGCCTACACCGCGTCGGTTTGGATCCTCGTCGCCGCCTTTTTTTCTTGTTGTTTAAAGACTGTTCAATGTAGGTTGTGGACCAGTGCTATGATTGTACGTCCAGGTGCAGGTTTTCGCCGTGCCATTTACCTAAGACTTCTCCTTATTGCGGTCTTCTGAACCCTGTCATGATAGTAGTCGCTCGGCGACATAGGTTGGAGGAAGGAGGGGTGAGTGCGGTTGATGCCGTGCAGGTATACTATCACTATATATAATTCAGCAGGAAGTCGATGTTCCTGCTCTCATCTTGCTGTGAAGCATACGGTGGCCATCGTCGGAAACGACTGTCAAGCATACTCATCAGCGTACTTTTGCCCATTTTTCACCTAACCTCCTCGGCGAACTCACGGTAGCTCTTAAATCCCTTGCTTTAAAATAACGAGGACTTATAAACTTCTTGGTCATTCAGAAAGGCGAGTAAATGTACATGCAAGTATTAAGGCTTTGGCAATTTTCTCAACAGTCAAATTATCCAGATAGGAACATCAGCACTTAATGCAGGGTAAGTGATTTTCCGGAAGATCAGATTCAGTGAAGATCCTGAATAACATCTAGTTTTTAGTTTGTTTTATAGTCTCTAGTTTCATTGCTGTTAAAATATATATCCTAACATACCTTGAACAAAGAGTTCTCTCTGGCCGTCACTAATTTGAGCAGAAAGATTTACTGATCTGGTGCAAGGACCTTGAACTGTTTCATTTTCACAAAAAATCCTACTATATTATTATATTTACGGTCTGTCAAACCATCGTCATTTCGGGAAATCATCACCTGGTTTGTTAATTCACATAGTGAGTCCACACCTGAATAGGCATTGGCGAACGAAATGACCAACTTATCAACTGCCGTCTGCTTATAATGTTACATCGATTAATGCGTCTTATATTTCGGAAATGCTGTAGAATCATCTATTGGGAAGGGCGTTTGCCAATGTTATCTCGCCATTTATCAAGTCTGTATTAGAAATACTTTGGTTGCAAATTTGTTGGCACGATGAGTTGGGAGACTCGAGATAACATGTCTCGGTGAATACTTCATTTGGAAAACTTATCCTGCGTAGAATAACATGTAAACATCCGCTTTTTGAACTTTGGCGATGTCGAATGGTCTTTGCAAACGTTTCTGCCACCGAAACATTCATTTTTACCTGCAATTACGCAGGAAAACATAAACGGACTAAATATCTACTTCCTTCCATTCTGCAGGAAGCATGGCTGGGAAAAACATTAGACAGGCGCAAGATTCCCTTCTTCTGTTCCTCAAATCTCTGCCAACTGATTGCCGTTTTCAAATAATTGGCTTCGGAAGCAGGTTTTCTGCATTGTTTGACGAGTGAGTGTATATAGCCACCATTATCAGATTAATGTTTAGACAGGACTAAGGTGCGCAATTGTTATACAAGTTTTGCATTTTAACTTAAACAAATGAAGCTCGAATGCGTGCTTTGAATCTGTCAGCATTAGAACAGTTTCATGAGACAGTTACTAACACTCGCGTTTGCCTTTTCTTTTAACAGGCCACGGGACTATACGGAAGACGCCATGACAATGGCTTTGGAATACCAGAAAAATCTGACCGCAAATATGGGCGGTACGGAAGTGTTGGGAGCTTTGGAGAGCATTTACGCAAAGAAAGTCACAGGATCCGGTTGGCATAGGAAAATTATTTTTCTTACCGACGGCGATATAACCAATCAAACACAGGTAGACATGTCGTGAAACTTACACCATTAAACCGCGGTTTGGTTGGTATATCATTTGAATTGGGGGTTAAATGGGCAGTTTTAATTCGGGCTTGGCATGAAAGGACAATTTTATGGTAGCCTATACGGCGTTATTAATCATAACTACGGAGTAGCGTTTCTGTTCGTCTGAAAAATGTTGTTTAAAAGTTTATCTTGAGGTACCTGAATATAAATGACTTGATGCTATTGAATTCTTCCGTTCTACGAATATATTAGGACAAATATGCAGTCACTGATTTCTTCAAAAGCCTAAGCCGCTTCGGAAGCAGCAATATGTTTAACTTGGAATGAAAGCGAGACGTAGTATTAGCAACATGATGCGTATGATCCTACGTCAGGTTTCTTCTGACTAATTCACTCTCAGATATCTAAAAGCAGTACTGTTGCCTAAAATTGCTGGATTATCTTTTGGTGATGATATCCTACTCATTAAATATGTGATATTATTCTAGCGTCTCATCGTCAACATAGACAATCAGAGAATATATTTTAACAGACGTTATGCATTAGCTGTTTAACTGGGAAATAAATTCATTGACAGGGGCAGGGAAACGACGGGATAACCCTTTATGCCACCGTGGAGGTCCTAAAATTAGTGGCTATTTAGATGATCACAACTGCAACCCGCCTGCTTTTCATTACAAGTAATTTTGGATATCGTGACTATAATTCATGCTGTGCACTTTCCTGTTGCAAATGGATCGTTCATTATACTTCCTCTGCAGGTCATATCACTTGTACGTCGTAATGCGAAAACTACACGACTGTTTGCAATTGGTCTCGGAGATGGCGCCAGCACATCCCTTGTTACTGGTGTGGCCAGAGCCGGTGGTGGGAAGTCTGCATTTGTGCGAAACGAGTAAGTCAGAATGTAAATAGTTATAAGGACGCACAGTTCCTTTGAAAAAAAGATTCTCGTCCTATGCCTAATCAAATTTTATTGAAGTCCTACTGGTCATAGTACTTATGACAAACAAACAAACGGTGAGCAAAGTACATTATGTGACTGGTCGGTCTTTATGCCACTGAAGAAAACCTCCCGATTATCCACGCCCTTTAGAGCTTCGTTTTCGTCATTCACGTAGTTATAATTATTCATGCCTGCACCTTATAGTGTGTCACGTGGAGAAAATCATGAACCTGCTTGAGCGGGGCGTGGGTTGAAATAAGCGCCGCGGATAAAATGGATCACGAAAATACACCAGCTACTTACAGTAGATGTGCTAACTCATGAAATGTCAACCAAAATTTCGAAATGCGTTCTCGTTTCGAAAACATAAATTAAATAGTGTTGTAAAACTAATCATGATACGGCATAAATCTATAATGATCCAGTTACCTCAGGGTTTCCGCTTTCGAAAAAAATATATTTTCGGTTGCATGCAAGATCCATACGCTGCAAAAACGGCTACTTACGTAGTATGCAATTTTCTCATTGATTTTCGATGCCCTTGAAAATTCAATTATATTTTCTGGAAAACATGCATAAAAATATTCATTCTTTTACATATTCGGTAGAAAATCACGTCTCCTATTTAAGTCATACTCAAAAAGAGTATAATTCGATTTTAAAAATCATTTCTAATTCCCGAATAATTTTGAACCCTACTTGCTGTTACACTTGCATTCAGGGTTTCAAATCTACAAGCTGTATAATTTACGTGTACGGAAAACCATGCAGTTC
This sequence comes from Spirometra erinaceieuropaei, assembly GCA_902702965.1. NCBI lineage: Eukaryota > Metazoa > Platyhelminthes > Cestoda > Diphyllobothriidea > Diphyllobothriidae > Spirometra > Spirometra erinaceieuropaei. The sequence goes on from CACRXP010000077.1 coordinate 1,624,922, forward strand.
TCTACGGTGTTAAGGGGAGACCATATGAGGTTCATAAAATTAAGCAGTGGATTTGAGCAATATTGTTAACTTTAAAAGCCACATTCGTAAATGTAGATACATGACGTTTCATGAACGGCCATTTAACGGTGTTAAAAAATCTCACAACTAGAAACTTTTTTAAAACGGAATTATGCTCTTCTTTTGAGCATGAAATTGGAAGAAAACGTGATATTCTACCGAAAAAGTAAAAGGATAAATATATTTATGCATGTTTTCCATGAAATATAATTGAATTTTCAAGGGCATCGAAAATCAATGAGAAAATTGCATGATTCTTAAGTAGTCATTTTTTGTACAGTATTGATCTTGCATGCAGCCGAAATAAGTTCTTCCGAAAGCTGACACCCTGAGGTAACTGGGTAATTATAGATTTATCCTGCATCATGATTAGTTTTACAACACTACTTAATTTATCTTTTAGAAACGAGAATGAATTTCGAAATTTTGGTTGACATTTCATGAGTTAGCACATCTACTGTAAATTCAGTAAGTAGCCATTTCAAAATAGTCTTCAGACATTCACTAAAACGAGGTTACTTTTTAGAAATAATGTCTACACAAACTTTCCTATTTCTTATAGAAAATATGCGAATAGAACTAAGTCCCAGGTCCTTAACGGCGCAAGCATTGATTAATTCCAAAAAAACCCCACTTAGGGACCGAAAAATCGTGGGTGACCACGCGAAATTCTCCTGCTCCACGTTATAGAAATAATCCGCACTGAAAGCTTGTTTGACCATATACCACTGCATGTGGACGAAATAATGTTTGATGGAGACGAAGAGTGGATTCCCAAGGCACCGTAAAGCCAGTAAACTGTCTTTCGACCCCGTAAAATGCCCGTACTACCGCTCCCGATCAAACAAATTTCTCAGATACAGTGAAAGTACACGAAGGATATGATAAGCCGTCTCAAGGGCCATTTTAACGAGTTTTATCTTGGCGAAAGTACCCTTGAAAAGCAGCTGTGCCTCAAGTTGTGAGTCCTTTACATTCCCGTCCCTGGTTCAGCAAAAATGAGATACACATAAACTTCCGTTAGGAATCACGTAAATACTTCAACTACCCCAAATTTGAAACCGTTAAGGCTACTGACTGAATCTAAGTAGCTGGTTTATCTTCGTTATGCATTTTATCCGCGACTCTTATTTTTAGCCAAACCCGTTTGAGCGCAGTTAATGACGACGCGCGTTCATTTCCAGTCATATGAATACTTCATGCCTATGTCTGATCACGACTACTTGACAGTAGTTGTTTCCACAGACTCCTCACCGCCTTATATCTTTCTATGCACTTGTATGCATAGCGTATCTGCCTATTGATGCTTTCTCAACTGCCTTTCATTGTCCCCAGTTAAATGTGGAAGAAGACCTTCTGGGTTATATATCAAAGTTTTGTATACAAACCACTTTCTTTAATCACACTTTATCTTGACATGGAGCGGCTTTAGCGCAAACACACGGATTCACATGAATATTCGTTTTAGAATAAACCGGCTTTGATTGATCGCAGACTCTCTCTTGACTAGTTTTTCTCTTGAATCATTGGGCTTTTCATTAAATTAGCGTGGGTTGAATGGATATTATTTTTTTGCGAGAGCGAATGATTATTTAACCGTATTACGGATAGTTTCTCAGAAGGACTATTCAAAATGCACCGAGAAAAAATATCATATTTTGTGAAGATGGGCACCTGGACAGACTGTTTATTAAGTCAACTCCCAAGCATATTTCTTCTGTACATAATACAGAGTTGTCAGTCGGTTGCATTTTGCGAGAACAGCTAGAATCGAAAGACTACTATCAACCTGGAGAATAAACTTGGGGATGAAAATAGAAGCGTTTAGATGCTTTTGGGTTACAGTGTCGATGTTTCCGCAATTGATACATGCAACAACAGAAAACCGGCGAAACAAATATTTGGACTTNCTTAGTCCAGATGACTTTTCTATAAGTTAACGTAAGCATTTTTTAAAAACCGGAAGGTTGAAAAAGGAGTTTGCTATTTGTGGCAGCGGCTGTTGCGAAGGTAGTGAAATGTTTAATAAGGAAGCCCCCCTGTCCCATGGAATTGAAGCAAGTAAAATAAATTTCTCACGTGATTTCTGTCTGTCTATGGCCTTTTTGGACAATATTCTGCTTTATTTTTGTACACAACATAGCAACAATGTTCCTGCCCATTGAGGTGCAGTCTGACGGGCATATACGTTGATCGTTTATAGATATGTATGTGGGTTCAGTTCCTATAATAATCATCATAGACACCACTTAGCAACTGAATACGCGTAATTATGGTGAGGTAATTCGGGGAGCAATCGCCTGAACTGAATGCAGACATTACAGTTCTCATGCCGGTCCAAGGGTTTTACCAGAAAAAAACAATGTGGAGCGAGCAAAAGTAAGACAGACGTAACGGCGTACGTTGACAGCATACAGAGGAAGATAAATACGATTAATAACTTGAATCATATTTGGCTTACGATGCTATATGATGGTGATAAATGTGCAGTCACGGTTTCAATAGCTAAAGCACATTTGTGAAATTATAAGAGTGACAAAGAATGCACTACGAAGGCAACGGGAGTGTAGGACCCCAATTAACTAGAGTTAGTCTGTGGACAGGTAAGTGGTCTTAAAGAGGGTTTTACAGTGGACAACACGTAGACCGGAGAGCAAGGAAACACAGACAGTCAATTCATTCCTGCCGAACGTCCTCTCGCGCTGTTATTTGTCACAGGAAGTGGGTGCGCGAATTAAAAAAAAACTTTTTAAAAAGTTACTGAATATGAATTAACCACTGTTGGAAAGTTTACATTTAATAAGAAAGGGAAGGAAACGCAAACGTATGGAAACAGTGAGTAATAAGTGATGTCCACAATCAAACTGATGTTTAGTGCACATCTTAGTGTTGTCAGTTACGTGGGTCTTACACCATACCGTTAGTGGAAAACCCTTGTGGAGGACGGGCACATTAAAATGGCACCTGGCGTCGGGCAAAAGTTCCCGAATTAGACGCACGTTTCATAGATTTTACTCGAATGTGAACTTGTCATGCTAACATCCGCATTTTTTTCTGACACTGGACGTAGTCAACTAAATGAAAGCACTTTTACCGATGCTTGTGAGGCTGTTGCAAGCTCAACAACCATTGCTGACATTCTGTGCACTGTCTACAATAGGCAACGCCTTCAACCTGTCGTTCTGCACATTCTGCAATTGGCCCTTCAACCATTCGCATCTGAAGTCGAGCTAACATGGTCAATTACCGGAGGTGACGGAAAAGAGGTCATGCCTGTGGTAACCATTCCGGACCAACTTCCGAACCTCTATTCGGACAGTTATGCAACTGTCATCGGATTGGTTGACAATCGTGAGTTTTAAACACATTAACAATGTGCTATTTCACGACGCCTTCGATTTCGATTTCCGTCGTAGCATTACTCACTTCATGAAATGCTGTCCGAGTGTTTAGTGTTTCATTCCCTGACACGCGGTTGAGTTTCAAAGGCTTAGATCGCAGGAAGAAATGAATTAAAGCTCACAGACTATCAAACGCCGATACTCCAATGACCATCCCCTTCAATGGGACCTCCGTCTGATCTTTTCGAATATGCTGACTGAACTTACTGGACATGGTTTTCATAAAGACAACTCACTGTAAAGTTCGACCCAAACATTCGACGTACGGTAGACGGTCAGATTGGTTAGAAACTTTCCCCTCTTCTGCCAGAATGTGACAACACACAATTAGGAATTCTCGATGCTTTAGTCTTGGTCGCATTTGCAGCTCAAAACTAAATGAGTCTGGCGTTGAAAACTGTCTTAAACAATAAACTCTGTTGAATCTCGGTGAAAATGAATGTACCCAGACGGTTGTACTGACATTATTGTTTTATTTCTACCCTTAAAGCAAAGAAATTAAAGCTTGCTGGCACCATGACGTTGAAATTCGAGGTTAATGGCCAAACCTACAGCAATACTGCCAATGTCGCCGAGGCTGAACTACCACGTCAGAATGCGTCTGGTGATTCTGGCCTCGTCTTCCACCGACAAGCAGCAAAAATTCAGATCCTTGAGCTGTCGGACAGACATGCATCACTTGTGAAGACGGGCAAAGCGGAAGAGGAGGAGGAAAAGGAGGCTGAACGCATACAGAAGAAGATCGTTGCACTGTCGGTCAGCACCAATGTGATCTCAAGATTTACCGCATTTGTAGGTGTGGATCCCGAAAAGCTAGGTGAGCGCCGTCGCATGTAATTAATACTAGAGCCCAGCTAGCGAACGACAAGCAAACATTCATATTTTTCTACCTCTTCAAGTGAATTGATTTTAATCTAATTTTAATACCGCGATAGACAGTTTTGGATATTTCACCGAACCGTCTTTCAAAGGTGGGATAAATTCGGTTGCTGGAGTCCCGCTGAGTAATTATCAACCACCAACCATATAAGTACAGTCTACAGCCTTCTGAATCGAGTCAAAACCCACTGATCCGATGAAACAATTTATCGAACAGAAATTAAATACCTCTACAAACTGTTCTCCCAAAATGGATACCCGCATGACTTCATACGTCAATGCATGAAGCACCAGCAATTGAAGAAAAAAGGTATTGCCAATGCTACGGCCGCTTCGGCCCCAAAACTAATTACCTGCCGAACTCTCCCATACGTGAAAAATGTACTTGAACTTGTCGAAATACAATTAAAAAGGATCACATACACGTAGCACACCAGCTGGCAACTACTTTGCGCACACAGCGTGTACACTCTAAGGACAGGGATCGCTGCCTCGAAAGAAAAGGTGTTGTCTACAAAATCCCGTGTTCCAGTTGTGATGCCGTTTATTGTGGCCAAACTGGGAAATCTGGCTCAACCCGTGTACATAAACATCAATTAGCGGTAAAGAGACACGACCATCTATCCCAGTTGACCATGCACACATTGAACACTGGGAACAAATTTGCATGGGAAAATACTCGCATTGTGGGCGCCTGCCCAATAAGTATAGGCCGCGAATTCCTGGAGGCAATGCACTCAGACGAAGCATCCGCCAACCGGCCTATCGACCTAGATGTCACATACGAAATTGTTGAGGACAGTTTCAAACTGGTCCAACCAAGCCCGAGAAGATGACTTTAGCCGATCATAGAATCCTCTGTCAGACTCGGTCTAGAAGGTAACTGTTTTTGCACGCCCATTGTCTGAAGACGAGATGGGGAACCAGGCTCAAAGATTAACACAATAAAGTTTTCTGTTTCCTTTATTATTCCATATTTCTAATGCACATATATATATTTCGCCTCTTGCTAATGATTTCTGTGTGGGACCAAAAACTGAGCCTATGTAAACAGTTTATAAGCGTCTTGTCCTGAGCCGGTTTTAAGTTATTTTGTCTGCATATGCGCTGGTCCCAAATAGGACAAAGATCACAAGTGCGCGTTAGCGGAAAACATCGGGGAGGACGGTGGCAGACTGGGAGGCCAAAATTCGTGGATCGTGCACGGATATACTACTTGGCAAGCCGTAGATTTGAACTAATCTAGACCACCTATCCCACCAAATTCACTGCTTAGATGGTTGAAGCGAGGAAGTTTCTGAATCGTCAGTACAGATGCGATTAAAATGATTGTAGATAAGTGGGCCTGTATTCGTCTGGATCAGCGTCGATGATTGAACATGGAGGTTGGGCCCAATGCACCGTGATCACAGAACTTCATTAGAAACGTCCAGGTAAATTTGGATGGCCAGTTCTGTTTTATTAATCGTCACCATACCCAACCCCATAAGGTGCTCAGTCATCACATTATGGAGCGTGCTCCTCCCACATTTCCTTGGGCATATTCCAGAGATTACATAAGCAGTCGCACATTGACTAGTATTATATGCCTACAAAGAGATTGTAATTGAGATTTTCGTTTAGGTTATCAGCCATGTTCGATCAGATTCACTTCTCCACAAGTTTAATAGACACGAGATTCGTAGCCGTGTTCACAGGTTAAATAGCCCACTAGATTGTGCTTGAACCATAAGCAATTTTTTTGGTTGTAATAGATAAAATTAACTTTTCTACACAGAAATACAGTCCAGACTTTGAGGTGCAGGCACGCTGTCCTACGATTTACTATGACTGCTTTAAAAAGGCCATTACTCGAGCCGTGTCGATTGTGTTAAATTACGTTTCCTCAGTTCCGTTTGGTTCACTGATGATTTCTCTTCAACGTGCGCTAATGGTTTGGAAGTGTTTTAAGGATTGTTGGTGAAATTGCTTGCTGACCGTCACTATGTCGATGTGGCTGCTCGCGTAATGATAATAACACTTAGGTGTTCTTATTTTATTGGACGTCAGTTGTTTAGGCATAACTTTGTGTTTGGTGTAATCTTGATTGTCTTAACATGTGCCTTTTCCTACCAGTAATTTTCTCATAGTGCAGTGAACTCCTGACTCTAGCACTTTAGATGTTTTTTTTCCGATCGGCTACCTACGAGTCACTTAATGCGTTAGCCTTAGTGAAGCTTATGCGCGTTTTGTTCTCTCTGCTGATTTTTTCCTGGTATACTTTTATGCAAATGCAGCTATACGTTTTACTATTTGTAAGGAGGTGTCTGCTGCATCCCTATTTGATCTAGTTTTAATCTCTGTTCCTAATGTAAACATGCCTTAACATAAAATATATGCGCGACTGCTAGGCAGACATAATGCTTTTTGAAGTTCAATGCAAATTATAACCTAATTGGTTTGTTTGTTTTTATAGACTGCGCGGATCTGACCAAGATGTTAGAGCAGATTCCTAGATGGACGGGTAAGTTTACACTGCATTCATAAATACACCTCGACGGTATTGGATGATACTTTTAGAAATCCGTTAGTAATCGGCCTTGCGATGCATTATCATGCTTGTCCGACGGTGCTCTGGCTACTAGTAACTGGTCACAAACCTCAAAGAAACCTTCAAATTCGAGATTAATTCGTCCGGTGCAAATAATTGGCATTCTAAACAAAAAGAAAGGACCTACGTTGTTTTTGAATATCCGACACCTCTCTTCCTCCGCATAATAAAATGAACCTCAATCTGTAATTTAATCATTGAAAATTTCTGCTTTTATATTCTACCCTCTTCACGATAGCTGAAATCCCTAAGTAGACATTCTTCAATTTGATACGATAATGCTCCACTCTTGTTGAATTCTTGACTGCAGCGAAGGTACCGGTTCAACCGATGGGCATTATGCATCGTAAGTTGTGACGGATCCTGTTTTTGAATTGTGTCCCCAATTAAGTAGGCTCTGTCCGATGTTTGGCAGTGTCATTTGCAATTCAGTATTTTCAGGGCTTTGTTGATCTTAATAGCATAGTCGCTCCTGATTTGTCCGGACGCTAAACTTTGCAAAAAATGCCTTTTCAATTAATCATATTTTTCGTCATTCTGACAGCCTTAAGTGCCACAAGAAATATTTTAACAATGTACTATTGTTACAAAAGGTTTTCCGGGGATTTAGCTCCCCGATTTAATATACAAACTGTCATAACCGGCAGTAAATTGCGAATAATATTTCGGCCATAAAGCGTCCGCTATTTTAACAGATCTCTTTACCTATAAGATTGCAGTGTGCTCAGTTGACTTCGTAATAATATTTTCCGTTACTTTTTACGAACTTAAGTTAAAACAAAAACTATCTTCGGATTACATATTGTCATTCTTGTTGTCAAACAGAGACTGGCCAATAATTATCCTACAGAGCATACCCAGATTTTCAAGTTACTTTCGGAAAAACAACTTTACGTCACTGATGCATTGCGACACAGATCTCTGTCATGGTAAATAATGCACATTTACATCTAACAGCAATGGCGCAGTATTCAGGATATCTGTTTGAGTCTGCCTCGTTTGGTTCAGGTAAGCTGTAAATTGCAGTATTTGAACATGTTTGACCGGTTTTGGACTACTAGATGTATTTTTTAGAAGGCTTTTATTTAAATCCTACGAAATTACCTTAATAGTTAGATGAGATTGATTATTTTGACGGAAAATTTGATATCTTAAGAGAATCTTCACTTCTACCTGTCTTCCAATGACTCTGATCAAATTCAGCAGTGTGTGATCCAATCGAATTCGATGAGTATGGTTTTTCCTGCGATTTTCATCCGATATAGGCCTCGTACAATATACCTTTGAGTTTGGCCTTCCGCAAAGGTCAAACCCTTACGTCGCCAGGAGTTTCAGACTATTAGGTGTTAAGCACGCCCACCCCATATCACTATCCAGGTCACCATTTGGATGAAGAGTGGCGAACTGAGTTGCCCTTATAAATTATGAAAACTCAGATGTTAGTGCGCAAACTGCAAGAGTGTAAAGTGATTGTCACCTGTCTACCTGCTTCTAATTAATATCGACAACTAGGTAGTGAGAGGTACTATTGTGCACCATAACGAATTTTTTGATTGCATTTTGGAGGCGCGTCTAACATGGCGCTCAATGAGGTTTGCAGTATGTCGTAAATGATTTGTCTTATCTTTTAAACGTTCTTTCTAAAACCTCAGGTAAGTAAAAAAGCTATTTATTTTTTGCCCAGACTTGAGAGAAAAAGGCAGCACATACTACACAGTAGGCGTGCTAACTCGTGAAATGTTAACCAAAATTTCGAAATGCGTTTTCGTTTCGAAAACATTACGTAAGTAAGATTGCAAAATTACGCATTCTGCAACATAATTATATAATAATTCAGTTACCGTGGGATGCCGGCTTTTGAACGAATTTCTTATGCAAAAAATAGCTCTGTAATAAACGACTACTTATGTCGTGTGTATTTTCCTTTTGTTTTTCGATGATCTTATAAATGTAAACATATTTCATGGAAAACGTACATAAAAACATTCAAAAGTCTACTCATTTCGCAAAAAATTGCATCTTTTTCAATTCCTACCTAAAGAGATGGTACAATTTGATTTTCAAATCTTTTTCAATTCCCACTTAAATTGAATCCGGTCTACCCTTAATATTGCATTCAGGTTTCCCGAATTGCAAGTTATATATTTTTCGCGTATGATAAACCGTGCATTTCTCTACGGTATTAAAGAGGATCTTATAGCGTTCATAAAATTTCGCAGTGGATTCGAACCAAAGTGTAAACTTTACAAGCCACATTAGGAAATACAATGACACGATGTTTTTCGAACGGCATTACGCGATACCAAAATATCTCACAATATGATACCCTTTTAAAACCGAATTATTTCCTTTCTTCAAGAAGGACTTTTAAACAAAACGTATTTATTCACCGAATATGTAAGAGCATGAATATTTTTATGCGTTTTTTCCATGAAACATAAATAAATCTCTAAGCAGGCCGAAATCAATGAGAAACATTTATGCTTTTCAAGTAGTCTTTTTTGCAGATTGTGATATCTGCTTGCTTCTGGGCAAAAAAAGGTTCCTTCTAAAGCCGGCATCTCGTGGTAAAAGAATTATTATAGAATGATGCCGCCTGATGACAGATTTTTCAACCCTACCTAAGAAGACTTTTTAAGACGAAAACGCATTTCAGAATTTAGGTTAACATTTCAGGGGTTAGCCCTCTTACTGTATATTTTTCTTAAATTCGCCGTAAGTCGATTACCGCCCCAAGTGAGTGGATGCTCAGCGTTTTTCAAAACATACATAATTCATCTGTACTATCCCCACAGCTGCCTTGGTTTCATATTATGTGATAATTTTTGCGTCATTGTCAATCAAATTGGGGCGGTGAACCACACGACCGATGTTCTCTAACTTCTATAACTTCACCGATCAGTTACACGTACCTGCCAAACGATAAAGTGTTTCTTTTCCGCTTCCATATAAAAGCAAATCTAACTAATGTGTACCAACTGAACCAGCAGTCAAAAGCTCATCGACATACCTATAATTTGAGTCTTCAAAGATTTGGATGTAAAAAATCTTCCGGGTTTGATAAACTGGAATTTCTCTATAGGATCTCATAGCTCAGGTGGGTGGCGATATGTTTTACTGGAACCACGCCTTCATTGGCACAAGGCTACACTTCCAGACGACATTATTAATACGTAGTCGCAAACTACAGGAGGGTACTGTAAATAAAAATGTTATCTGATAGTAACCAAATAAATGCACTAGCTTGTTCGTAATTAGGTATCTGTATTTCACCTCTTCGATATTTGGTTGATAAAATGCATCTTAGAGTAAACACTAAATTTAATATGTTAAGGTTCCTTTATCATGCTGTCAGATCTTCATCTCAGCTTACCACGGAAGACAAAAAACCATATTTAGATTTACTCAGTTGTCGTCCATCACACCGAATATAATACATTTTAAGCATTTACAGAGATAACAGTTTCGAAGAGCATGCAAAATGATTTCAGATTTCGGCGAAAATTCATACCCGTAAGCAAGAACACAGACCCTAGTCCCCAGGGGTTAAAAAGCGTCAAACACAAATGTAGAAAGAGGATAATACACAGATCGAAACTCGGGGAAGAGAGAGGTATTGAACAAACTTTACCGATAAAAAAGAGCGTACAGGATGATCGACAAGTAGTTTCGGTCAGGCATCATCTATTCAGACTCGTCACGTAGGAATTTCCGCTGCCAAAGTTCGCTGGCCGCAGCGCGTATGTGCTCATTTCCTCTGTCTGAGCTGTGGCCGCCTACAAAAAACAACGGACGAGCAAAATCGATTGGCTATTGCCAAGTCGCGGACGGCTATGGAAGCAAATCGGCCAGTAGCGTACGGAGGGCGAAAAGGCTGCTGGAAGGATGCGACAATGAAGGCGATCACGAGGCAGACCTGCACACATTCATCCTAAACGGCTTCGCAGAGCCCCACTCTTGCTCTGACGAACAACGGCGAACTAAGCCTCCCCGATGCCAAACCTGGGCTATAATGAATCAAATTCCGCTGGCGAAAATTGACTGAGCAAAACACGCTGTTGTGCTCTTAATGTGACTTCCCTTAACGCCATACTATAGTCTCGCGATGCGGTTTTATGTGGATAACCACCATCGCATGCCTACAGCAAAACTGTAGAAAACGAAGTGGATAGTGGAATACGTTCTCCATAGTAACGGTCTGTTAGCACATTTCGGTATTTAATTAAGGCACATGAATTTAATGCTGAGACCGAAAGTGACTTGATGTAATTGCGCTCTATCCCCCCAGTTTTATGCTTTAATTAAACAATTATATATAATTACATTTAACCACTGCATACCCTTTATAAATGCTACAAGTTGATGCTGCTAACTGTTTGTTTCAGCTGCGCCGACTATGTCATGTGCTGGCGGTTTCGGTAAGTACTAGCACATTGGCTAGTTGCGTCCATGAGTTCGTTAGCAGTTAGTTTTTGCTTATCATACCTTCGTTTTGACAGATAACGCATCGGCACGCTGATTTAATAGATACCTGATTATAATTCTTCTGTTAGTTTTATTCATAATTATTAAGCAAGATTTGCCTATGCAAAGTGTGTATGGGGAGCTCAGCGGGCAGTTGCGTTCAGTAGTCGCTTCAGGCTTGTCTCGTGTGAATGTCGCCTTGATATTTTTTGCCCCCAGCGCGTATTTACTCCTCTGCCCTATCTGAATCGTGTCCGCCTCCAACCGACCAGTGAAGGAGCAACGTTGATCGGCTGGTGCTAAGTCTCAGACGGCTCTACCAGCATATCCGTCAGGAACGTAAGGTGGACGGAAAGTGAATGACAAAAGCGGCGACGATGGCGATCACGGGAACGGGCAGCCGTCGTACCCCTTGCCTGACCAGATGCGGCTTGTAGCGACGCCGAAGTAATCGTTTACGCCTAAAAACAGGAGTAACTAAACGGCCAGAAAAAGGGGCGTGTGGTCGGTGGAGAAAGAACTTTATTAACCTGACGATTCGGGTTTATACTCGAGTTTGTCATCGTAGACAAGGCAGATAATTGGAATGGATCACCTAGTTGTTTTAGTACTTATAAGACGCAGTTGCTAGGCACTGAATGCCTGTCAAAATCGGTAGCTCCAAAATGCCTCAGAGCCCGTATGGTCAGGTTTTTTCGGCGCGAAATTACCACTCAGCTGCTATGCGCCTGTGGCCTACCAAAGTTACTGGCATCCACGCACACCACATGCAACCGAGGAGCTAACTACCGAACTCGTGGGCGATTTGGCTTGCCGGCATTATCACCTGGAACAATGGTCGTCCCATGCTTCCCCGTGTCTAACTAAGTTGCCTGAATACCACTTATGCTAGGGGGGGCGTTGAACTCAACCTCTTTAGCGGTTCACACAGTTGTTGCCTCCAGCGAGAAGTTCAGTATCGTCAAACTTGGATGTGCGTTGCAGTCCCGTCGAATGGACCACGATGTAGTAGCTGGCGTCGTTCTTCCTTACTTCTGTTACATGCTCAGCCATGCGTGTTTAAAGCTGTTTTACAGTTTCCCTGACATGGTTACTTTGCCTATGATTGCACCAGGTCAAGTAAACGATTCCAGATGCTTCTTGCTCTGTCGCATGAACTGGTGCATTGTGGTTGCCTCCGGTCTGTGTGCGATTCTAAATCCAATGAATGAAAAAAGGTTGCTTCCTAGACATTCCTCATGCATCGGAGAATTCGCCAAAATGTGGGGCTGGTCGAATTTTGTTTCTCGTCTCGTCTGCATAGCCACTGGTTAACGAAGTTGCACGTGTAGTTATTCGCTCTGATCATATGTCGAGGATATTGTAATTAAGCCACCTTTTCATTTCGTCCACAGTAATGTGTTTGCAAACGTGGATTTGCGTATTTACACAACTGTGTTTGTGTCGGACTGTGTGATTACCATTGTAGCTCAGTACATGCCTCATGTTTGTCGTGTTCTCGAACACTTTGGAATTCTTACCTTTAAAATTTTGTTGCAGGTGAGGGTATAAAGAGAGACCAGTTAAGTGTTTTCTTCCTCATCAATCGTAAATTGTATGCCAGGGAAGACGGCGTTGAGATGATCTCTGAATTTAACGCCACATTCCATTCGATGACAACGAAAATATCATCATATACTATGTCCAGAATTTCGGTCTGTGGTTTGGAAGACCAGCGACTCTAACTGAGGTATGACCGTCTTCACTGAGCCCGAAATCGGTGAACACGTTGGCGTGGCTTTCACCTGCTCGTAGGTTATTCCGTTCAACGTAAAGCACGTTTCGAGACAGATTTTCAGGAGTTGGAGGGGTTGGGTATGACCAAAGCGATCCTTTGATTTACAATATTTTACTCGTAGCAGTAATTCTTGGAGATAAGGAGAAGAGTGTGTCCTGCAAGTAGAATGTGGTTATTTAATGGGGAATTTGCCGTTCGTAGCTGTGGGGATGGAGGAAGACGGAGTACAGAGATGGAGGGACGTTGTGTTGGGCAGGTGAGGCAGCATTGAGTAATATGTCACAGGGTCCGTCCGGAGTAGAGAACAAGATAAAAGCTTTGCGGTTGCCCATCCTTATGACCCACTAACGAATTTCGCGTTGTAAACGGATCGTCTTCTTCCGTCGAAAGAAGACACGGAAGAGGTCGCGGTATGAAAATTCCATTGACCGACGGAATTGATTACATCGGAAATAGACTTTTAAGGTGTGATGGTATGATAAAAGATAATTCCTATATCGCAATCCAGGGAAGACAAAGGTATTGGACAAGCTTTACTAATACGAAAGATCGCACAGCGAACGTAGCAAACAACTGCAGCCAGTCGCCTATTTACGCGTATCGCATTTGAGTGTCGGACGTCGAAATTGACTGTCCCCAGCGCATATGTGATACTTGCTCGCTCCGAGCTGTGTTTGCGAAGAACAAATTAGCGAAAGAGGAGCGTTGATTGGCTTGTTTCAAGTTGCAGACGGCCACAACAGGTAATCGACTGTTAGCGTGAGGTGGACAAAAAGGATAAGGGAGAAAATGGGCAATGACGGCGATCGCGGGTGCGGACCGGCAAACACGCATCGTAAACAGCCTTTTAGGTCCCCGCTCTGGCTCAGACGAGCAATGGTTAATTTGTCAGTTCTTATGCCTAACCGGTGCTATACCCAATTAAATTCCGCTGGCCTACTTTGACTGATCGAAGCACGATGTTGTCCTCTTAGTGCATCTTTCCTCAACGCCATATTGCATTCTTCCGATGTGGTTATTTGTGGATACTCACCATTGTATGCCTTTAGAAAAACATCAGATAATGGAGTGGATACCGGACCATAATATTCATACTGAGGGCATATTAGCACATTTTCGAACTTATTTAAGTCACCTGAATTCAGCCCTGGGATCAAAAGCGGGCTAAGGTGACTGTCCCTTTTTGCTGCAGTTTCATGCTCTAATTAGGCATTAACATACATTGACATCCCACTACTACATGTGTTTTATGTGTGCTCGATATTGATGCCCCTAATTGTGTGTTTAAGCTGCGTCGCCTATGTCATATGCTGGCGGTTTCGGTGAGTGCTGCCCCGTTTACTTGTAATTATTTTGTCTACCACAGTGGCTAGTTACATGCATAAATTAGTTAGTTTTAAGCATTCCATTCCTTTGCTTTGGTAGTTAATTAAACTGCACATCGATTAAGTAAATACTTGTCGGAGAGCCTTTTGAGAAAAACGGTTTTGCTGTTTTCTGATCGTTGAAATTTTCTGCTTCTTATAAGTTTGCTTAACTCTGTTTCATTTCATATGTCTCTGTTTGTTGTCTCTTTTTGTATATGCTATATTTTGCGTCGTAATTTATCTCTCGATTATCCCGCCAATTGTTTTGCGAAAATAACCGCCATCCGTTTAACCTCAAGTTATTCTCATACACTAAATTTTTTTGCCTGTTTCTCTTAGTCTGTCGTCACCGTCGCTTAATCTCAAGTTCAAAATGATAAGCATTTTTTAATTTCGCCACGATACTTAGCTTCAAAAACTTGAGTTGTTACGGATTTAAAGCGTGCCCGCAAGAACTTTGTACGTGCAAGGTCACTAATCCAAAAAAATATGAATGTCACGGTTAGTCAAAATTTATCCTCCATAACCTCCAGTCATCAACGCATGCATTCTTTCAAAGCTGAAATCATGACGTGATTTGGATATCTATCACAAATTTTATTGGTTTCCCCTTGTGCTATCTTTCATTACCAGGGCTACGTTTTAAAGAATACTAGTTTTGTTTTGTAATCGCATATTTATATGAAAACAGATTAATTATCCATTATAGGAATGGCACCCCCACCGCCGCCGCCATCTGATTGCTGTGCGTTGAAAATTGTTATATATTAGAACTCAATTTGACCCAACAGTGAAAAATTCGGTGCCTCGGTAGGATTCGAGACCATGACAGAAAGGGGAGGCTTTAATACACCTCTGAAGAGATTAGAACGTCAACGATCCATTAGTTGTTTGATAGGCACGCATAACGATGCCAAGACAGTACGCAACTAAATTTCTGAGTCCTTGTCTTTAAGGCAATAAAGGAAGCATTACTGTTTAACTCTGGCTGAAAATTATGGGTTATTTTTAATCTACAACTTCTGGCTTATTTACTATCAAGATTTGACATCGTAATTTCGGCTACACATAACATGATTGCCTTATTGGACTCCATGGTTTTCATATCTGCCAACTGTCAAGTCTTCCTACGTGTATGTGAATAAGAAAGATTAAAGTGTGTTTTCATCGAATGCCAAACAAAAAGCCAAGATCGTTTTTAGTACGCAAACATCTGTGCACCCCTGCTGAATGCAAGAAACATCTGTACAAGGCGTGGTAGGAGACATTATCTTAGGATTCCATATTTGTAAAATGACGAAATGTATTCCCACTTTTTTGTTGCGAGCAGTTTTCGTAAATATCATAAACCTTAATTATTGGGTGAAAGTTCTCACCGATAGTAACATTCTCAACAAATTTTCGGACAATGAACAACTTATTCTTGGATAGGTACCTTGAAAGTTTACATAATGTAAATTAACCAACTTAAATAGTCGACAAAAATCACATATTTTAGAGGGCTCCATTTGAGTTTTTTATTTGACTTCTCCGCCTAATACTTATTGGAGGCATTATTTCTACAAAAATAGTCGCGAAATCTTGCTCTGCGGTTTGGCAGCCGGGACCAGTTTCCCCTTTGATAAGGAAAGACGAAGTACCCAAGGACATTCTGGTAGACATTGCAGAATTGCAGAACCTGAACGGATTTTGGAATCTTGAGTCGAAACTGGCAGATCTTATTGGCTGTCAGCAGGATAAGTTAAATTCCGCCAAACCGCAGAATGGTGAGTATACGGTTTCTGTGACGATAACATACTAACTTTTGCACGTGCGGAAGGCTTATTTTATTTTGGTTTAATGGATTGTTATTGCGCTCTTATTTCCAAAACGCGTTGCGGTGGTGACCGCGTATGCTTTATAAGCCTTCATTCAATTGTGTGAATGGCTGATTATTTCTCATCTAATCGGGTGTATGTATGTCTTTATTTTCGAGGCTTTTCACAAGTTTGCCTAAATTAGGAAAGAGAAGTTAACTTAGATGTCTTTTTGCGCACAAAGAGAGTTGACACAGGCATGCTTATTTATGGCCTTATTTCTTCCATGATGAGCCAAAATGAAATCCCGTTTAAAATGTCCCGAAAGTTGTGCTCGGATTTTTCGAAAATTCAAGCGGTCTGATTCGAGCGTTCAGAACGCCTTGCTCAGCGACCAGTTTCCATTGGTTGATATCTGAATTTTTCAATGTCCCCTCTGAGTAATTTTCATTAAATTACTCATTTCGTCGTAAATCACTACCAGATGGCGAAGATCGTCCTCCTGCGCTTGCCAGCTTTATCAAGTAAAAGTGTCTCATTTGAGTGCTGAACCAAGTGGTAAGCGCACGTTAGTAGGAAATATATTTAAACGTCATTGTCGGTAAGTACCTCCGTGCTCAGTTTCCAACGACTGTTCGGTTGGTTTCAACAAGTTGAGTGACAGTTATGTTGGGCATCTGCTTACTTTTATTTAAGATGGCATCATGGGCCAAAGAGGAACATCGTTAAAAATTGAGCTCTGTGTCTTCAGAACGTTGGAGACTGGCCGTTGACTACCCAGAGCCAGCCAGACAGTCGGCGGACTGCAGGAGTCCGTTTAGAATTTTCTTGACATTCACTCCAGCATGAGGACGAAGATGTTCTGAATCGTCATCCTAAAACCGGTAACCGTATAGAGAAGGACCACCATAAATTTCAGTAGACCGGGTCGTGTCATATGGGGTTTTATCTAGGCATATGTACATTTGCAGGCTGTTCCAGAAATTACACCGCCAACAACGATTGCTTCCCACGACCTCACATCTTAACTCAAAATCCGTTATTTTAGGAAATTTTGTTTTTTTGCTTATTGCTTAGTTACTTTTCCCATTTCCGTTGTCGTACAATAGCATAGGACAAGACTTTCGGCATGAATCCAGTCAATTTGTGTGTTTTTTTATTTTATCGGCTAACTATTTAGCGTGCTGCCCCACCCATAAAAGTTCCTTTGCCATAAACCCCGTATGGCACGATTCACAGTCTACTGACAGTCAAGTGGGTCCTTCTTTATACCGTTGCCGAAGATTCGGAATGATTACCGAGACAAAGTAGGGAAAGCTAAACTACTTCTATGGCCAATTTTCCGGGAAAAAATTCCCTCCACACAAGTTCTAAAAAACTGTAATCATCAGTATCCATGTCATGCTGAGATAAAAAACGACAATGAAACGATACTTTTGTGAGATTCAATAAGGGGCGCCTGTCTAAGTGATTATTTTACGGCGATGGCTCTCCGGTCCCTTGGATTCCATGAGAGCTATGTTCAGCGTTTCTTTTTGGCATGGTTAAAACTAGTTCTATCGAAGGAGCTTTCAGTTGTTTAGCATAAATAAATTCATCAGGATAATTGCCAAAAGCGGTGACAACAACAAATGTATCCTACAGAATTGTGAGTAAAAGATAGGCGGCAGTAAGAAAATGCTCGACCGCATACTGTACTAGATAAGATAACCTGAAAAATGCGCAAGAACAGGCGCAATAATAGTGCTTACCTATTCTACATATTTGAATTTAGATACGTCATCCCACCCTTCAGTAAAACTCTACAGGAGAGATTTGCCATGCCTAAAAAGGAAATATGCTTAGTGCATGCTAAATCATTGCATAGGAGGAGCTAGAATAATTCACACTTACTCTTTGCATATGGATCCCGGTAATTACATTGTCTATTCTCGGTGCTATTCCACCTGCAAGTAGTTTCATCTGCCTGTATGTAGAATCACGTGTACGTCTTCAGCCGGTAGAAAACGACCGCTGTCAAACGGACTAATGCCTATGATTCCGGTTCCAAATATGATTAATCAAGGAGGTCCTTTAAAATTATTCAAAATAATGACAGGCGGTGAATCCTGTAGAGTATTCTCTGAGACGTTAGAGGAATTATTACCACAACTATATAGTGTGATGATTACTCATCGTGGCGGACGACGTGCGGAACCCTAGTCCAGGGCTTGGGTATCTGGACGTAGTCCTCTCTTTGATTGGTAGCCACACAATGCCCTAGTTTTCCACCCCGCCGTCGCCGTCTTTGTAGACACATCTAGTTCAAAATCTCTTGTTTAACAACGTGATCTGATAAGCGAATTATGTTTGGCAGCATACCAATAAAGATTCCATGCTGTTTTAGAGAATATCGGAATAATGTCTGTACAAGTTACGCTTGGTTCGTCTCTTGTCGAAATAGTACATCGAACCAAGACTTCAGTAAAAATAGTGACACCACCAAGCGTGACAGTGTCGAAAGTCGTGTGGTCGACAAGATAAAGATTCCCAATCAAAATTCAGGGAAGACGGTTTGAGTTGGACAACCTTTACTGCCTGAGAAAGTGCGTACACAAGGGCTCTGTAGGCAGTCGCCGCGAGCGCGCTCCAAGCAAACTGTTGTCTGTGTCCGCCTTCGAGGTGTTGTGTTAGCGCGTGTGTGCGCCCTTCGCTGTCTCCACGTCGCCAGCCAATCAGAGTGGGGACAGCGTTGATTGGCTTCGAGCACTCGCGCGGCCCAGCAGCGCATCGACATGGAGTGTGAGGCGGACAGGACGGCAGCATGACAAAGGCGGAGGGTGAGGAGACGCGAACTGCTACAGTACCCCCCGGCTAGACCGAAGGTGGCGCGTAGCGACGCCGAAGGAGTTGTTAGTGTCTAAAAAACATGAGTAATCAAACGGTCAGGAAATGAACATGGCGTCCACTACGGGTGATATATACTGGGGGCACAGGAGTAGAGTGAGTATGGCTCACGGTTACAGTGTTGTTGGTTGATGAAGGGGTAGTTTCAGTTGTGGGTTGTGGACATGAGGGCAGAGGAAGTATACGGAACGGAGGGATAGAGGGTCGGGAAGACGGAGCAGGGGGTAGGGGACCACAGGGCTCATCCGGAGGAGTGTCCGGGACGGCAGCTTTGAGATGTCCCACGCTCACGACCTCCTCGCGAGTGCCGCGTCGGATGCGGAATTTCTTCGTCCCACGAGAAATAATTTGGAAGGGGCCGTCGTAGGGTGGTTCCAGGGGCCGGCGGACTCGATCACATCGGAGGTAGACGTGGGAGCACGTTGCCAAGTCCCTCTCGAGATAAGACGGAGAGGCGGAGGACCTGGGAGGAACCGGAGAAAGTGTCCGCATAAACTGCCGGAGGCGATGCAGGAGGTTGGTGGGATCCTCAACTGCACCTCGCGGGGTTGGCTAGATCATCTCACCGGGGAGTCGGACGGTGGCGCCGAACACCAGTTCAGCTGCGGAACAGTCAAGGTCCGACTTGAGAGCGGAGCGGATGCCCAAGAGGACCAGGGGAAGGTGGTTCGTCCAGTTCTCCGGATCGGCCGCGGCGCGTACGGAGGCGTTCAGCTGGCGATGGAACCGCTCGACCATCCCGTTGGCTGCCGGATGATAGGCTGTTGTGCGGATGCGAGTACAGCCTAAATAGGAGAGTAAGGACTGGAAGAGATTATACTCAAACGGGGCACCACGGTCAGTCATGATTGTGGAGGGTGCACCAAAGATAGCAACCCAACGACTGAGGAAAGCCTGGACCACCGTTGGAGCAGCAATTTCAGGCAGGGGAATTGCTTCAGGCCACCGAGTGAACCGATCCACACAGGTGAGGAGATAGGAACAACCATTGGACAGAGGCAGGGGGCCTACAATGTCCAGGTAAACGTGGCTGAACCTTGCACCAGGGCCAGGGAAGGTGCCAATGGGGGCCTTGTTGTGCCGCTGGATCTTGCTTCGTTGACAGGCGATACAAGCCCGTGTCCATGCCTTGAGGTCCTTGTGCATACCAGGCCAGACGAAGCGGTCGAAAACCAGCTTGTCGGTTGTTCGACTCCCAGGGTGAGACAGATTGTGCAGGGAGGAGAAAACTTTACGGCGGAGGGATGGTGGCACAAATGGACGATGGAAAGGGTTGGATACGTCGCATAAGATGGTGCCGTTGCCAGTTGTCAGTGGTAGTTCCTGAAGTTGGAGTCCGGAAACATCCTCATCACAGGGTGGACCGACAGGGCGTTGTTCAGCGGCCATCTCAGCGAGGTCTATCCCGGGTGAAAGATGAAGATGAGCAATGGAGGGCCTGAACAGTGCGTCAGCCACCTCATTGCGTGACCCGTCGATGTGGCCGATGTCTGAGGTAAACTGTGAGATGTAGTCCAGTTGTCGGATTTCCCGGGGGTTTAGTTTGTCAGTGTGGGAACGAAGTGCAAACGTCAACGGTTTGTGGTCAGTGAAAACGGTGAAGTCACGACCTTCAAGGGAATGCCGGAAATCCTTCACAGCCAGGTAAATGGCAAGTAGTTCACGGCCAAAGGTACTGTAGCGTGTCTCAGCTGGTAAGAGGATTTTGGAGAAAAAGGCAAGTGGTTGAGTCGAACTAGCAAGGTGTTGTTGAAGGACTGCACCTACAGCTACGGTCGAAGCATCCACCATCAGAGACAGCTGAGCTTCGGGAGCGGGATCTGTGAGTAAGGTGGCATCAACAAGAGAATTCTTGATTCTCTCAAAAGCAGTCAGTGCTTCACCAGTCAGCTCGAGGGGACCTGTGGGACCAGAAAGCACGTTAGTGAGCGGCAAAATGAGATCAGCACAGTTCGGTAGGAACTGGCGATAAAAGTTCACCATACCAAGCAACCGTTGCAACTTACGCTTCGAGGTGGGGGGTGGAAAGTCCCGAATGGCGGCAAACTTTGAGGGAAGAGGCCGAATGCCGTGGGAGTCGACCAGATGGCCGAGAAATTCTAGGGAGGGCACACCGAAGACGCACTTGGACGGGTTGAGAACAACGCCAAATTGTTGAAGTCGGTCAAACACCGTTGTAAGATGTTCCATGTGTTCTTCGGTGGTGGAGCTGGCTACCTGAAGGTCGTCGATATAGGCCTAGACAAATGGTAGGCCGCGAAGCACTCTATCTACAAACCTTTTGAAGGTCTGGGAGGCGTTGCGAAGTCCAAACGGCATGCGCAGGAACTCAAAGAGGCCAAAGGGGGTGGTAACGGCCGTCTTCGAAACGTCCTCTGGGGCTACGGGAATTTGGTGGAAAGCACGGATCAGGTCGATCTTCGAGAATACAGACTTGCCGAATAGGGCACCGGCAAAATCCTGAAGATGTGGGACAGGGTAGCGGTCCGGGACAGTAACGTTGTCCAGGACCCTGTGAACACCGCAGGGGCGACAATTACCAGTGGCGGCCCTTGGGACCATGTGGAGGGGTGAGGCCCATGGGCTTTCAGACTGACGGATAATGCCCATTTGAAGCATGTGGTCGAATTCGGCCTTGGCGGCAGCAAGACGTGTAGGCGCGAGACGGTGGGGGCGAGAAAACACGGGAGGGCCGGTGGTCCGAATGTGATGAACAACGTCATGTGGAGGAATAGAAACGTTGAAGTTGGGACGAGTGAGGCCGGGGTATTTGGCGAGGAGTTGCCGAAATGGATTGTCGGGTTCAGGGTCACCAGTGAGGTTGGTGGTCTTGTCGTGTAGACGTGACTGACGGCAGTCGACCAGAAGATCGAAAGCGGCGAGGAAATCTGCACCGAGAATTGCACAGGGGATGTCAGCAACGACGAAGACCCAAAGGAAGAGACGCCGGAGACCGATGGCCAGAGAGAGGGTGCAGGTGCCAAATGTGGTAATTGTCGATGTGTTGACGGCCTGTAGAAAAAGACCGGGATTGGGGCACCGACGATCAGCTGGTGTGGGTGAAATGACACTTAGCTGGGCACCAGTGTCAACCAAGAAACGTCTGCCACTCCTGGTGTCGCGGACGTAAAATGTGCGACCAGGGTTAGAGCTGCCGGGAAGTTTGGCTGCCAGACCTTCGGGCTGACCGGTTTTACCCGTTTGCTCTGCTTGGAGGTGAAGGAGCAAGGGGAGAAGCAGCGACGGGCTTTAACACCAAAGGTGGTGTGGTACCAGCAGATGGCAGGTGCGTTAGGACAGGCTGAATATGAAGACTGGAGATGCGGGGTGGACGGCTTCGGTTGGCCTCGAGATGAGGTAGAAACTGCCTGCTTCTGGACTGAAGCTATATCATCGGCCAGCTTCAGAAGATGAAGATGCGATCACTGGAACAAGAGGTTTATTTGCCTGACGTTTCGGATTCTCACTCGAATCCATCATCAGAGACATTCGCAGATAGAGTTGAAGGTGGCACCAGGAGTGCAGTATTTATGGCACGTGGCTGCCGTGGGACCGTATGCGCACTGCAATTAACAGTTCTCGCAATCGCCGCTGGGGTCGTAATCGATGCGACGGTGGCTTGGCGGTCCGAGTCCGAGTTGCTAATTGCCGCGATTTCGTCATCCGTGCTCGATGCTGGTGTGAAGATTGCTCGGCAAACTGGCCCCCTGTCACCGTGATAATTGCTCACCCGCGCCCTCCCCACGTGACTGATTCTCCTGTCCAGGTAAAATCGCAATACGGAATAGGGTACCGGGAGGTCATTGTGTTTGTTGATGGATTGCAGGCCTGAGAATCATGACTCGAGCAGCTCGCGGCTCACGCGGTTGTCACCCCTTGCGAGGATTTCGGCCTCTTAAAATTTGAAAATATGGCCGAGTCCCGTCGAGTGTGCCGCCACTTGAGAGTTAGCGTCTCCCCGCCTCACTGCTGCTGCGTGCTCGGCAAGTCGCATACGGAGTAATCTCCCAGTTTCTCCGACATAATTGTTTTGTCCGCAACTACACCAGATCCGGTAAACGACTCCAGACGTTTCCTGCCGTGGCAGCGGGTCTTTTGGCCTCATTACTTGGCGCCTAATGGTTGCTTCCGGCCTGTGTGCAACCCCAACTCCAAGTGGAGTGAGAAGACGACTGACGGCTTCCGAGACGTTCTTCACGTACGGAAGAGCCCGCCAATATTTGGGGCTAGTTGGATTTGGTCTTTGGTGTCCTTCTCGTATGCACTGGTTGACAAAGTTGCTCGGGTAGCCATTGGCTCTCATTACCCGTCGAAGATATTGTAATTCAGCAACCTTGTCTTCCATTTCACTGCAGTGCGTCTCAACGCGCCGGTATAGCGCCCTTACGCAACTGCGTTTGTGACTGATCGGGTGGTTGCTATTGAAGTTCAGTATTTGCGTCGTATTTGTCGCTTTCCTGAACACTTTGGTTTTTAGGCCACCACAATCTTTGCGGCAGACGAGGACATCCACGAAGGCCAGC
Source organism: Spirometra erinaceieuropaei (assembly GCA_902702965.1). Lineage (NCBI taxonomy): Eukaryota > Metazoa > Platyhelminthes > Cestoda > Diphyllobothriidea > Diphyllobothriidae > Spirometra > Spirometra erinaceieuropaei. The sequence continues at coordinate 1,648,665 of CACRXP010000077.1, forward strand.
TGATTGTTTTCCTCCTCCTCCATCGTAAATTGGATGTACGGGAAGACGGCGTTGAATTGTTCTTTGAAAGTCAGCACCTGATCCCGTTCGATGACGACGAAGGTGTCATCCACATACCGAGCCCAGAATTTCGGTCTGTGGTGTCGGAAAACCAGCGACTCCAGCTGTTGAAGGATCGCCTCGGCTATGAGTCCCGAAATCGGCGAACCCATTGGCGTTCCCTTCACCGGCTCGTAGATTGTTCCGTCGAATGTAAAGTACGCCTTGAGGCAGAACTTCAGGATCTGGATGATTGGCCAGCTTGCTGAGCTCGATCTCCAACTGCGAAATGGGAGACGCAGGAGGAGATGAGGGAGTTGAGAGTGCTGCAATGGATGGATTGAAAAAATCGTGCATCTTCATAAACCGATCAGCCATCTGATTAAGTTGCGTGGCCGAAAGTATGCTGAAGGCGGGTGCCAAAATATGCTGCACTTCCGGTGGAAAGTTGTCCATGATCAGCGCCTGGCTTTACCGTAGATTAGGAAGAAAGATTTCTGTACGCAAAGGGGTCACCAATTGTCGAAAGTCGTGTGGTCGACAAGATAAAGATTCCCAATCAAAATTCAGGGAAGACGGTTTGAGTTGGACAACCTTTACTGCCTGAGAAAGTGCGTACACAAGGGCTCTGTAGGCAGTCGCCGCGAGCGCGCTCCAAGCAAACTGTTGTCTGTGTCCGCCTTCGAGGTGTTGTGTTAGCGCGTGTGTGCGCCCTTCGTTGTCTCCACGTCGCCAGCCAATCAGAGTGGGGACAGCGTTGATTGGCTTCGAGCACTCGCGCGGCCCAGCAGCGCATCGACATGGAGTGTGAGGCGGACAGGACGGCAGCATGACAAAGGCGGAGGGTGAGGAGACGCGAACTGCTACAACAGCCCCGCGTGTAACTTTCGTTTGATTGTCTTTGCCAAACATTAGATAATGTAGTAACGTTTTTGCTTTTCAGTGGTTGGACTTGACGACTCTGTCTGGGCAACGGCACTTACGATTGCTTTCCTCAAAACCAAGGTCGCCAACCGTCAGGTGGAGTGGCAGCTTATGTCAAAGAAGGCACAAACTTGGCTAATTGGCAAACTGAAATCCGAAGTATCCGTAAAAGATTTGATCAAAAAAGCCACATCTGTGCTGCTAACAATGTGGGGCACGGAGAAGGAGAAGAAGTAAAGAACGCATCCGAATTCTGACAAAACGACAGTTTTTTGCTCGATCTGCTACAAATAAATGGTTGAAAATTTTCAAAGATGGATGTGTTGGATGCACTGTACCTCGAAATAGATTATTGAAAACTTCCTCTATACCAAAATACAGTGAAGACGACGATTTTGAAAAAGTCTTCCCCTATCCATCCCTCATTGTTTTATGTTTGTGTTATGAAGCTAGGGCATGTGACAGATTTCATATCTGCCAATTGCTCAAACAGAATCATGTTCACCATTCCCCGATTAACAGAAAGCTTGCCTGAGCTACCCACACACGCATTCGGTGACTGCGATCTGCCGCAATTCGCTCTAATAAAATCTCACCGCGAGCGGACAGGGAACTACAAGGATGAAACAATTGTGACAAAGTGCATAGTCATGTGCGTTATCCATAACTTATTTCATCGAGCTTCGGAGTAGACGGCAGATTAGAGCAGGATTGGAAATTAGAAACGCGCTAGATACTTCAAAATACGTACATATCAGAGAGGCCATATTTATATTTCACGCTTAAAATAAGGTCATCCAACCAAAGGTCCACCCTCAAGTCGTATTGCCGTTACTATCAATCGGCGTTTTCCATACGCTCTGATGCCCACCACGAATAATATACATTCCATTCAACGCCGTCGAAGTTAGTAACATGGCAACAATATTTTGCACATTTCCCAGATATGGCGACGCTAAGCTTACCTTCCTCCGTGTGGTATCGGCCAGAAAGTGCGTGAATATGAAGTTAACAGTAGTCCGGAGATGCTAAGTCATTTCTCTATACGAACATATGCTAGGCTCCCACCCTTGACCTTTGCAAGTTGTGTCCTATACAACGGTGACCGCGGAATAGCCATCTAGGCTTGGAGGCCAAGTGAGGCCAAATTGCCTTGTGTGTATTAGTTAAGGTGACTTGTAGCAAGACGTAACATTACTTTACCTCCAGGATGCCTGTTTTGTGTAAATGCTGGTATTGGAGTTCATGAGTGGTGACGGCCCCCGTGATCGACATTTATAAATTTACTAAACCACTAGAGTTTTCTCAAAATTCAGCAAGAACTTTGTTTGAATGACCTTGCCTTAAAAACTAGACTAGCAGTTAGTTCATGTGATCGACAGTATAACAGTAAACAAACAATTCATTCGCTTGTGACATCTGATCAAACCTGACTGTCTCAGTAATCACATGAGCACAAAATTCGTCCACCCGTCATTTGCAGCGATAGCGACAGATAACCATTTCGGTTGCTAATTGCTGTCGCAAACAAAAACTGGTTGGCGACTGTCTTTTGTTTGTATTTTTCATATTTGCACTAGAGTTCCGTTTTGTAAAGCTCCTGATGCGGTCTTTACGGGGTTCTGTATTTTAAGCTAAAAAATGAAACAGATTCCTGGGTCTGTCGTATCCATGGCTGATCTTCGTAACGTGGGGCATTATGTATTGCATATCACATATGCTTACAGACTCACTTTTAGACCTCCACGTTATTCTGCAAGTACCCTTTAAATCTTAATTGAAATGCGCACTATCCGTCTAATCCCAAAGTTGACCCCAGGTTTTAAGGCTTTCCCTAACCCTGAGCCTTAGGTTTAAGCCATACGCTTGCCCAAATTCAATACCAATTCTAAATCCTAAGACCGAACTCCTATCACAAACCCTAACGCGTAAAACAAAACCAAAGCATCATCACTAGGCTTAGAGTCTAATCTTAAGTCTACCCCTTATCTCTGACGATAGGTCATTTCTAAGACATAGGCTTAAGCACAACCCTAACCCATTCACCACCTACTAATCCAAAGACTTAGGCCTATCCAAGAACCGACATTATTCCCTATTTCCTAATATGAATCTTAACTCGTATTACTAGCATAATGCTTAACCTTCACTTGTAAATATACATATGACACTTAACCGCGAAATAAACATCTCGTTTAATTATTCTAAGTCCGCGGTTTAAGTCTGACAACTATCAAGGTCTAACTTCAGAGTTCTGCTTCCTTATAAACGTTAGCACTAACCTCATGCCCTATAATTAAAGCTACGCATAATAATACGCCTACAACTTGTAGCCGATTCTAACGCTTAAAAGGGATTTAAATCTGAACTCCTAAGCGATAGCTTAGTCCTAAAGTTAGCTCTGCTGTATACTGTCGCATTCGTTTTCGTAGCTATAAGAGCCAACTCCAATTATTCACCTCAACTACGCTTCCTTGTAATATGGCGAATACAAAAAACCAAGTATGAACCCAAATCATCAGCCGTAGTTATAATGCTGCTCTTAGCAATCCTTCGATGTCCAGAATGCAGGAGAAAGAAATCCGTAAGATTAATTCTATATTTAGTAACGGCTGCCAATCATCACAAAAACAGGTAAACTTCAGGGGTGCGTTATCCAATACACATCTATTATGGCTGACCAATATAGACTGTCGTGACCTGTTATCACCACGTTCTGGGAACCTGAGATGATTTTCGGACGCAACCGCAGGAGATATTGATCCACATCTTGGTGTGGGATCCTCTTCGTACCATGATTACACTTGAGCAACTGCCGAGGTATCTTTATGATCTACAATATAAAAGACTTATCAGTCTTCGGCCCATTGCTGTTAATCAATGGTTGTACTCATCAAAAACCTGTAGCCCATTTCAAACCGACACCCGTTAGTCATTATGGACCTCTACAAACGTATATTTGTTGACGAGAGTAGGAAGTCGACCAAACAAATTGAATGAACATTCAGCGGATGTCTGTTACCTTCCAAAGATCAATAGATTCATGAACCGAAGGATGCTAATTCGGGTCGCTTTTCTTAGCCTATTTTGAGGTCCCCAGTTTGACAGTCTACGAGAAATGAAAACTTCAACTACATGTGTTTAAAACCAAATAAGTGTAACAGGAATCGATTTCTTTCACTGGGCTTAAATCGATCGCGACTTTGCCATGACGCTTGTAAAGCTCCCTACTTACGCGACGAGTTCGAATCTATATGTTCCTTTTAAGTGGACTTCCGTTAATAATCGGTAGTAAGAAGTATGTTCATTTCAGAGTACGCTAGAACGTATTTTGCAGACTGTGATTAGATGACTGTCACTTTTAAAAAAGATGGTAAAAAATGTAGCAAAATCAGCCTGCTAAAGTGATTATTTGTTGCTTATCTGATGGCCTATTTAACACGTCAGTGTTAAAAACGAGCTTGCTATTTTAATTAATTTGTGTCTTACTCGCTTTCGATCCCGGGAATCCATAGTGATGATTTTAATGCCTTAGATTAGGGATTTCTTAGAGGGACTCACTGAAGCTAGGCTAGCTGCTTTGACGTAGACCTGTTAATTGACGTACGAAAGTTGCGGAGACTGTTGGAAGATTGATAGGACAACCTTATGACATTGGCTGACCTTAAGCTTATTTTGGTTTATTTCGAAAGTTTTTCACATCGACAGCGCAGCGTTAATCTCACAATCAATCATTGAGAGTTGTCCTAGTGAATGGCGGTTATTTATTCGTTGTCGACGTCTTCCATAGTCTTTCGTTACCTTAAGAGTACAGTCGCAATTTTATGCCAATTTTGAAGAGTGTGGTCTGCTTTCTTCGCTTTAGGTAGTTTTGGACTTAAACAAGTACTTTGGTTTTGAAATGGTTTATGATTCCTGCAAATTGTGAAGCAGATACACCCAAAACATAAGATTTTGAGCCTTTATACCAGACATTTTGCCAGTGGGAAGTATGCGTTAAGCGTTGCGTTTTTGTGAGATAACCTACTACGCACAGATGATAAAATATGCATATACTGCTGAGACTTTTGCGGAAGGCTAGGTCTTCGAATGTTGAGTAAAAACCCTGTTAATAGATAGACATGTTTTGCAGAGATTACCTTTCTTTGTATATAAGTTCTAAAGGCATTGCTGTCCAAAACAATATGGTAAATGATAACAAAGTCTTAAAGAATTTAGCCAGCAAATGAACTATCCTGGGTTGCCTAGGTGGAATGTGAAAATGACAGAGCATAGCATACAGGTGTAAAAAGGACAAATATCAGCGACGGCCCATAGCGAAAGGTGGATCTGACATCCGACTCGGCAGCCATGCCGGGAAATTAGCGCGCAAACTTGAAATAAATCCAATGAAACAAAGCTTTAAGCTTGATTTAAGAGCTTATATACGAATAGTCGAGCTAAGCCCCATTAGATATTCTGAAATAATCGCGAAATATTTAAACGTTGCCTTTCAGCAGCCAATAATTTTCTAAACGGTTATGCCATGTTGATAGCCCAAGTGCCAGCCAGACACTACCTATGCTGTCAGTATGGCAAACCATTCTGTTGTTGAAACCTATACGTATAGGATAAGGATCCATTTCGGACTCAGGTTTGGTGCTAAAGTTACGGTGGATGTTAAAGTTGTCCCTAGCGCTGTCGCCAAAGTGGAAAGCAGTAAAACCAGCTTTGTGCTTGCTGTTGTGCTTCAGGCAAATTTACTAGGGTTAGGCCTGCAGCACCCTTGATCAACTGCTTACGTATTAAGAACATCGTTAAGTGAAATAATAAACAATGTCAATGGTGAAGGGCACCAAATCGTTGTCGCGGGACATATATTTTTAAGTTCAAATATGAAATCCTGGGCCAAAAATAATGCAGTTTTCCGAAGTAAATGGGTTTACAAAGTTGTGATTTAAAATCAAAGCCTCTAATTAAGGAGACGAAATCAAAAATTTGCCGATTTTCCTACGAAAACATAGCATTCCTGTGATTAGCTCCTAGTGTTTTGACATTTTGCCGGGTGGGGCGGTTATGATCATAATGAACTTTGGTACGGACCTATTGATGACGTTGGTGATTACCTCAAAACATGTTTATGAAAACACTCCGACATCTGCAAATAACCTGCTGTATTTGGTATTGTTTTCGAAATGTAAAATAAAACCCAAGTCTGCCGACTAGCTCATTCATGTCATGTGGTAACCATATGCTCCGGAAAAAAGCCTATCCGGGCAAAGGCGTTACACAAAGTGAATGTTATGCTGGACGCTTTGCTGTACTCACACATTGTGTAAGCGAAAGGCGGTTTTTTCTTGATAATGTCCTCCGTCTTTTCTAAAAAGTAGGCTTTACCAAAGTAGAAAAAAGTTGTTTTCCTCATATGATGAAAGGAATTTGTAGAAGTGTCGGCGTACAGACGGATTCGATGCTTCGAAGGCCGTGACGCGTGTTTAGAAGTCCCTTGAAATTAGCACCCCATTTGAAGCTACTCTAACATTATGGCAGGATTTCAACGAGTTACAGCATCATTATCATGAAGTTATCAACGCATTTTGATTATGTTTGGCTTCCCACAGCAAGTTTAGAGTGCAAATTAAGATTATTCATGGTAAATCTACTTAAGCAAGCACTCAAACCAGTGACAAAGGTGCTAACAGTTATCTCGATTTTGCAATCTCTTGATCAAAAGACCGCTCTATTAATTAATGACGGAAAATCCATCGTAGGTCTTAAAGCTACGAATGACCGTCGGAATTGCCATTTCCATTCACACGTCAAACGAAATTTACTAGAAACAAATAAACCCAGAGCGGAGAGAATTTTGTTTAAGGGCTAGATTCCCAACCTGCAAAACAAAGTGAAGAGCTTACAAAGAAGGAGGTTAAAATCCACTAGACACAGCTTTGTGCGTGACATAAATTCTGCAATTTTTTTAAAAGTCCATATTGCAGCCTTAGAAAAAAAGATTATTGGTGGCTTTTTGAAAATGAACCTGTTCGTTAGTTATCGAAGCACGTTTAGGTCACTATAGGTAGGATCAATCCGGGGAGTGTCACACAAGAGCTGCAAATGTGACTCATGAAAATGCGTGATCTGCAGAGTGATGTTCTGGCACTTCATTAGACTGATGATTGAGTTTCATGGTCATGGTTTAGCTGTAAACGCGCTTCGCAAACCGTCGACTGAACTCCAAGTCACCAACTGCTTTTTTAGGGCGTATGGGCATACCTTTTGTATACCATATAACTTTATTGTAGTAGGGGCTCACTTTTTGCAGAGCCGAGAGTTTTAAAACCGTTAGCAACTCCTAGATATTATTTCAATTGAATGAACCAACCAAGAGCATTGGTATCGGATCATTCCTCGAAAGTGCAGATCCCCGTCCGTGTCTACGGCTTCTTTGTGTGCACACGATTTTGAGCAGCCAATTTTTCTGCTTTCCATTCACATGGGAATTTTCACACATGTACATCCAGTGACCTATTTTGCTGATTACATGCTGAAATTATCTTTCGTTTGTTTATATGGACTACAACAATGAAGCCATATGCACATTACGCCATTACTGGTTTGGAGTAAGTAAAATCTGACGCGGATATTGCAACTTATTCATCCACGATTATTCACGATATCCGCAAACGCAGTTTTTGGCCATTAAGTGCAACTTTTGATCTTCCGGTAAACCAGTCGATATATGATGTTCGGACCATTGCAAACGACGACGTCCACCGTGTGCGACATGGTAAGTTGAAGCAGGCCCGGTAACTGGCGCGTGCAATAGCTTATAGTGAGAGTAGATTACGCTTCATCTACCGCACTCTCTCCTCTTTACCTGGGCCCGATATCAGGACGTAGTTAAAAGGACCGGAGACGAAAGAGGACGCAGGTGGCTGACACGGCGGGAACCGCATCTAGGCCTATTAACACACGCCCTGGTCCACGACAAAGGCCTCACTCGGATTTCAACCGCCAACATCACAAACACAGGTGAGAAAGAGGAGGACGACCTGAAAACCATGAACATGACCCGGTGGGAACGCAAGCGCATCTATCGGCAGAGAACAGGGCACCAGAGATCTGACAGTGCACAAAAAGCTGCTAAAGTAACGGTTCTTTGAATAATGACATAGTAGACGCTCACAAACCTTAAGATCCAGAAGTGTGTTACACAGCCCTGCACTGAGCGGAGCCAACACCCTTTAAGGGCAGGGTAACCGGTCAGTCATCGACTGAAAGGTACTATTCATATGCACACACACTTCAGGCATGCGTGAGAGTGCATTCGATTGTGCTCCATATCAGCAACCTCTGTACAAATTCAGCCAAACATATCCATGCTGGTGACAGATAGTCGGCGGAGGTAGCGTTTGGAAACGATGCTCCTCAAGGCTCCGTTCTTGATCCGACCATGTTCGTTATTTACGTAACGACTGCGTAAATGAACTGAGTTGTGATGTCGCTATATTCGCTGATGATTTTAAGCTTTGGAGCCTCATCCGAAATGAATTCGACGAGATGAATTTGCTGTGAAACCTAAAGCTGCTTGAGAAATGGTCATTGAACTGGCTTTTGCGAGTTGATAGGACCCGATATCCAAACCGCAATATTTGCCATCCAAATAGCATACCATAACATGAGGTAGACAGTCAGAAGGACTTTAATATGTTTGTTGCTGTCTTACTTAAACTGTTGCTGCGCTGCTTCATGATAGTAAATTCCGCGATGTCAGCCATATACCTTGACAAGCGGACTTTCTCTACTTTCGATGATGACAGCTTTGCTAAAATCCTTCGGAGTTTCGTGCGGTCACGGTTAGAACTCGGTCTTAAAGCATGGAAAACATCAGCCGCTCAAGACCTCTGCATCCTCGATGAAGTTTAATGGCGTGCAGCAAAGCTTCTTTGTGAATATCCACTTGACGGTGGAGAAAGAAGAGGATTGTCATTTGCCGTTTCTCGACCTGCTGGTAAACGGAAAGGGAATGGCGAACTGGAATCAACGACCTAGGAGGGCGACGAACGCCTGTCGTATTTTAAGCTGTCTTAGCAAACACCCGCTTTCCCACAAACAGAGATGAGTGAGAACACTTAACTAACTAGTAGAAACCCTTTGCACTGAGCCAGCCGACAAGTAGGCCGATGTCCATTTTCTGTTAAACTCTTCGCAATGAACGACTACCCTGGAAATTTAACATTTACGCAAAGTCCCACATCAGTATGCAGAAGATGAGTTAGCGAGCATACGTTGCTTTCGATAAGTTATCCTCCGGCCAGTACAATTATGTGGGTACGTGTTACAGTCAAACATGTAGATAAAAGTTAGTTTAAAAATATGCTGGTCGAAAGCAGAAAGGCACAGAAAATTGCATGTGGTTCATTAACTTCTGACCGCTGTAAGCGCGGGGCGTGAACGACAATCTTCGAAGCGCATAAGGTCAGTTTTGGTAGCTTCATTGCGGCCTCTTTTGCTTTTGCCAACAGGCGCTTGTCCACTAGCTTAGGATAGCTCAAAAAGACCTTGCAAATAGCCTGAAAAGTCTTGCCGGTGTCCGTACGATGCCCTGAAACAAATGCGTGCGCGAGAATGGTGCTGCTGCTAGTTTCGCATTTAGCCAACCATGCCGACAGGTTCTCTTGTACTCTTTTCGACAGACGCCGACTCGTGCAACCAATATAACCCGTTCCACGGGGACAAGTGGAGGTTAAGATGCACATTGAGGTGGTCTGAGGTGGCAACCTATCCTTACTTTCTCCGCGTAAAATGGGATTAACAGAGAATTATGCTAGATAGGTCGGCGTCCAAAGGAGCGTTTATCGGAAGAAAACCAGGTCCGGAACATACACGAACTTTGTTAGTCTCGTACCCCTACAACGAAAAGGTATCAAGTTCACTTTTTGGCGCAAGGAGCTACAAAATTTGACCTGCAGATAGCATCGAGGAGGACCTTAGAAAACTTTCGGAGCTCCCTCGCGAAAACGGGTATCATGGCAGTTTCATTGTGAAGAACCTAGCCGAACGACTGGCAAAACCCACCACGGTGACTTCCGAAAAAAACTTTGTTCCCCAAACTTCCTTTTCAGGAAGACCGCCAGGAACACCTAAGATGGCGCTTTGATTAAACTCTCTCGCATCTTTCCGAGCAACAACGATTCGAAAAAAATCCTTTTCTAATCCTATTTTACGCGGAGAAGCTACAGATAGGCTGCCACCTCAGACCACCTCAATATGCATCTATTCCTCCCCTTGCTCCTGTGGAGGAGGTTATCTTGGTTGTAAAAGTACACGTCCATCCAAAAAGTACTAGAGCACCTATCGGCACTACTGGCAAAAGGCGAAACAAAGTGCATAAGCAGCGTCCTTCTTACGCATGCAGTTGATTCAGGGCATCATGCAAATCCGAGTAATTTTTCGCATGTTTTATAAAGTCCCATCGTGGTATAGCAAACATGAGTTACGTGTGAGACCGAAGGATAAACTTTCATTGGTTGCCGTGCACGCCTTCTCAGTGTGGCCCAGGTTTGACATTGCCCAGTTGGACATCCGGAATTTGTTTCTGCTGCACAAAGCGTGGCACTCAAATAAGGACTCAATTAATCGTCGTATCAATTAAGCCAATGGTTGCCGAAGCTCAGCGTGATCAGATACTTCGCGCAGCTGGGGGTTGTCCTTTGTAGGGGTGAGCAAATACATGATGGCATACAAAGACTTCATTCCTATAAACGGGCATCCTGAAAGGAGAAAGCCCAAGAACAAAAAACTATTAATGAAAGACATCGAGATCTCCCGTGGCGTATGCAGAAAATAAGGGCTTGGCGTGTAAGAGTTAGAGTTGGGGTTACGGTTAGTGTCAGGGCTGGGGGTCAGGGCTGGCGGTTAGGGCTGGGAGTTAGGGTGGGTTAGGGGATTGGAGGTAGTCTTGTGGATAATATTGGGGTTAGGCGAAGGGTTAGGTTAAAAGGTTAAGGCTAGGCTTAGGGTAAGGAATAGGCTTGAGGATTAGGGTTAGACGTGACAGTTAGTGATGAGGTCAAGGATAAGGTGCCGGGGTATGTTAAGCATTAAAGAACTAAGGATATTGTTACGACTAGACTGTTAGAGTTAAGTGGTTAGGGATGGATGTAAGGGTTAGGGTTAGGGTTAGGAATTAGGGTTAAGATACTAAGGCTAGTGTTATAGTTAGGTTGCCGGTGGCAAGGGTAGAGTAAGCCTGTTGCGGGCAGGTATTTCCGGACAGGGCAAGGGTCAGCGTAAGACTGCATGGGATGAAGTTAGATAATAAGGGTAAAGGATAGGTCGACAGGGTGAGGTTGTCACACTTTGGGTTAGGGTTAGGTTGCTAGGGTTAAGGTTAGGGTTAGGGTTAGGGTTAGGTTGCTAGGGTTAGGGTTAGGGTTAGGGTTAGGGTTAGGGTTAGGTTGCTAGGGTTAGGGTTAGGGTTAGGGTTAGGCTTAGGCTTAGGGTTAGGTTGCTAGGGTTTGGGGTTAGGCTGTAAGGGTTA
>CACRXP010000078.1:5967-49225 GCA_902702965.1 Spirometra erinaceieuropaei
AGGGTAGTCGTGGCGTCACACAGGTATCCATGCGCTCTTAGTAGCGTAGGGGCAGAGTTAAATTATCAGTATCATCCAAAAACTGCACTAAGGTTGTGGTTCGCCCCCCCCCCCTCCCCACACACACACACACAACCACAATGAAGGCCATTCGGTCATTATGACTCAAATGACACTCGGATATGTATCCGAGTAATTCGATGCCGTTTTAAGATTACCACCCTACCAAGCTGACATACAACTTCTGTTCAACAAGTCATAACCTGGTGAGATTTTGAGCGACCCGAGACCTGAAGTTTGGCAGAATGGAGTAGGTTCACGAATGAAGGCGAAATTTCGAGTTTTAGGTGTATGCATAAGTGAAGAAGAAGAGTCGAGCACCGGAACACTTCGTTTATTGTCCTGAGCTTTCAGACTCGTACAGGAGTCCATCGTCAGAGGTAGTGGCAGAAACAGGACAAGCGACAGTTATAAGGCACGTAGGCCCAGTCATCGACCGACGTCGCACGACTGGGGGTGACTACGCAGGGCTCTGTACGCCGGCGCCAGATCGATAAATCGATCGATAAATCTGGTACCTTTTGGATAGTACGTCATACAATAAGAGGAAAGGCTACATCAAGTAGCAAACAGAGAAATCAGTCTCACATACAAATCGCGAAACCCAGTAGCACCGGGCGACAGTGTATGATTAACATTCAGCACAGTTAGTGTTGTTGGGACCCCGGGATTATTCTGGACCCACTACCCGGACCGGAGGAAGCAGTCACTGACTACTGAAGCGGAAAGCGGTGTGGGCGCGCAAGGGGTCAGGATTGGCGCGGACTTCTGCACAAATCCAGTGAAGAGACATTCAGCTGGTGGCTAGGCGGGAAACATGGATCAGGCCTTCCTACTTTGTGCGAGCTTCACCAGCCGACTGCACTAGACAGGCAACCCCTCCCCACCAGCGCCTGTAATTATAAACAACTGACACAGGATTAAGGCTCCCTGGTCCGTGGAAGCGGAAGGGAATGACAAGCAGCAGTGGAAACACAGTCCCCAGACTACATGTCGTGACATGACCGCTTCCCCTCCCTCCCACTCAAAGCCAACTTCTTGTTTGCACATGTGACAGTTCGTTTGTTGTGTTTGATGACGACCCCTTGGACTCATCAGTGGGATGATGTGCTGGGCGTGATCTTGGTGTAAAGAGTTCTGCAGGCTAGCCCTTGCCTCGCCGCCTAATCCACAGCAGTGATCTCCACTAGCAGGACAGGCCCTAAACAATCAGAGATGAGAGTGGGGACTATGGACGATCGGGACACATTCCGTTCTCCGCCATCAAGGCCGCTGAACACGTACTGAGCCAGCCCTAATGTGCGCTGTTAAGCGTAACTGTAGCGAAAAATAACAAGCAAGAAAGGGGTGAAGTAGATACTTTGGCGTTCCCTTACGGCCCTAGCAGTTACCGGTATGTGTGGTCACTGAACACACATCAGCTTTCTGCAGTTCAAGATTGCAGTCAGGTGGCTGATAAGAGCGATGAGGGACTGGTGGCGAGCACGCGAGATTACCAAGCTCCCTCACTCAATTGTCAGTGTCGGTAAGGGTACGGTTTGTGATCGGGGTTACTTACTTCGGGAAGCATTCGTGTTGAACATCTAAAAACTCTTGTGGTATCACAAACTGCGATCCTCCATGCTATCCCCAATTAAAAGGTGACACTATTTCTACCATTTAATAATAATAGTAAATGAAGTTATTGCCCCTTTGCGACCATCGTCAAAAAGGTATACATTGTCGTATTTTTACTCCGATGCCTACCTTAAAAAGTCTTGACCACTCTCACGCAACTGCCGCCAGGAGGTCTTTTTACTCCCTTCTCGGGCACGTACAAATAAATATCGCCAGTCATTTTCTTTTAGCACAATTTCTCCTCGGTCATAAACCATACCCTTGCCCTAGCGTCCACAGCCAACCGTCGCCGACCAATCAACTGCCCAACTGGCGTGCTCATGACGACTCCCACACCCACGCAGTCACGGCTGGTGGCATCCAGAGACGGTCGGGACTCGGCGCCTCCCAACGCGGTCGCTCGCGTCAAATACACTTCACCCTCTCTGCTGTCTGTCAGCCCTGAAACGATATAGCCTTCAGTCATGATGCCTAAAAACACGGACGATGCCCGGTGCTGGCACGTTTCCCTGAAGAGGAGGAGGGGTGGTCGAGCATCGGAATATCCTGTTTATTCAATCGGGAATGGGCGCACACCGATCTACTGGCTTAACGAAACAAACAAACTCCGTATGGATGGCAAAGGTCACGAACAGGCAACCAATTACCAGGCCGAAGTCGGCCAAATCATAATAGCTGCGAGGAGGGACCAACTGCGCCAGGTGCGTCTGTGCGCATGTTTGTGTTTCTGGTCCCAGCTGCTGGTGGTCAGGGTTATGATTGGCTGAATGAAGGCACAATAAGCCCGAAACAGTACTTTATCAATCTACCCGCATTCTCTGTCGTCCCTCCTCGCTGCTATTCTGAGCTTTCGAACTCCTGTAAGAGTCCATCGTCGGCAGTGAGAGGAACGGTTTCATTAAACTGTGACACAAAAAAGGATCTCACCCTCAGAAGCACCAGTGGATTTTCGTTCTGACTCTGTACAATCAGTGGATAAGCTGGTACACGACGCCAGTCAGCACAAAAAAATGACGCGACGGCAGCTGTGCGTGCGAGTGGTTCATCAAAAAACGTTCGCCCATAGAACAGGTCGAGCCACGAAATTCTAGCCACCCAGGAGGACCGACAGGATTTATAGGTCGGTCGGACGAACGAGACTGTCGCAATAAAGAAAGACGAAAAACCTGCGGCCATCCGGTTCACCGGCCTGCGCGCTCCCCGAGTGGTTAATTACTTCGGCCAAACTATTCCTCAGCACGGAATATGGAGTGGGGATGTCTCTGTACTTGTTGATAGACTGAGGTCCCGTGAACCATGACTCAAGCAACTCGCGGCTCACACGATTATCCCCTCTGGCAAAAATTTCGGCCTCCTGGAACTTGAATGTGTGGCCGGGTCTCGTCGAATGGGCCGCAATCTGAGAGTGGGCGTCAGTTCTCCGCACCCCCAAGCGCCTGTTCGGCGATTCGCGTCCGGAGCAGTCTTCCAGTTTCTCCGACGTAGTTGCTTTACCCACAACCACACCAGATCCGGTAAACGACTGCAGATGTTTCTTGCTGTGGCAGTGGGTCTTTTGGTTTCATCACCTGACGCCTTATGGCGGCCTTCGGTCTGTGTGCAACTCCAACCCCCAGTGGTGCGAGAAGGCGACTAACGACCTCAGAGAGACGTTATTGATGTACGGGATGCAGTTGCTGCCGTGACCATGATGTGAAGTCCACTGAGTTCAAATGAGTCGGCAACGACGAACGGGCGAACCGTGGCGTATTCACACAGGCTTGTAGCATGATGTCAACTAGGGAGAAATGAGGGTCGGAGAACAAACCATCCATAATGCCTGAGGTTGAGCCAACTGTCAACTCTCAGGCGTGATTTATCAGGACTGAGGAGCCCGGTTGGCAGATGAACAGCTCACCCATAATTTCCGGTTAATCGCCCTTCTCCGCCCCCGCCCTCCGGAAAGACTAATTAACTTTTAAAAGTGCATTTACCACAGTCTGAGGCAACCGGTCGCGAAGTAGAGCCATTAAAATTTGCATTGCAATGATCTACTGGTGACAGTTCGCACAACAAGCAAGTAAAAGATGCGAACACGGAAATGGCTAAACTTGTTCATACTACGGGTGACCAAGAAACTATTCAGCCTTTATGGGTTTTGAAAGTCGGCGGGATGGCTAAATGTGTAGAAGGTTTGACAGCCACTAAAATTTCTCCAGATACCTTCGACAGGCCTCAGACCTTAGAGTCAAGTCTAACTCTTCACTACCAGACAGACAATATCCCGACCATCACGAATAATGAGGTCTACTGCTGACCAACGAGGCAGGCACTCAAGTAATGACTAGTGCGCGAAGCTGTTTATAGTAAAACAGACTTGCGATGCATCTACCTCACACCCTCCTCCCACAACCGACCGAAGGTGACAGGTCACAGTGGCTGATTAGTCTAAACAGGCCAGGATTAAATCGCAGTTGGTAGCCAGGAATGGGGAGACGGACAGCCAGGTCCCTGTCGTACGGGAATGGTGGGAAAGGGGGTTATATGGGTGGGGTAAATGAAAGGGCTGGTAGAGAAACGTAACCAAAATCCTAAAACCCAACGCTTACCCAAAACCTAGCCATGACCCTAACCCTAGCCTTGACCCTAACCCTAACCTTAAGCCTATCCCTAACCCTAACACTGAAACCTGGCCCTAAAACGCAAACCCTAGTCCTAAAACTTAACCTACGTCTAACCCTAACCCTCACTAAACCCAACAATCTGGCCGAAACGGGCAACCTGCCTAACTCAGTAAGGGCACACATACTGATAACAAGTACGTACGTCGGCAGTATCAACGTCTACTGTCTGGCTACCAACTGCGATCTTGCCCAGGCCAGTTTGCACGGCAATCGCGAAGCGTCGGTCGGCGCGCTGAGGAAACGTACTCGTCGTTGCAATAACCGGTTGAAATACCCCCGGCAGTGATCGGCTAATTGCTGCCGAGGACTACAAGGCCTGGACGGGGCCCAGGAGAATATTCAAACAATCGCCTTATCGGCTGCCCTGAAGTTGGCTCTCGATTCGCCAATCAGCTGTGGGTGTTTGTTACCGACACAGATCTCCGGCACTGCTGCAAATATCTGCTGACCTGGTATTCAAACAACGGTCGTACAACCAGCCAGGCTGACTGTATTTTAGTCAGTTCACAAGGTGTCGCAACCGAGTTCATGTTAGCGAATCGATGCGCGACCTCGAAATCGGTGATATATTTGGATCAAGGCATCTCGCTGCTCGCACATTTCTGTGAATTTACCTCTCAAACTCGAAGTGTCTGGCGTATGACGCCTTGGTATGAAAACTCAGAACAGCTGATCATCTTGGTAACGGAAGACCGGGTCAGGATTTGCGAACCCTGTCGAAGGCGGCAATCTTAAATCTGCAAAGGCAGCTGAAAGAAGTCCCGGGTATACTTAGTGCTGCCACAATGACTGAATCATCTAAAGGACCTTACTGTTGTCTGCATCGACACCTCGAGCGATGTCTCGCAACAAGGATTCCTTCGGAAAACGCCTGAATTTGGGAGAGAAGTTGGTTAGAAATAACCGCAAAAGAACTGATGTAGTGACATCGGTTGACTAGTCTTCAAATACTGACAGTATTCGAAAACTATACAAAGTAGGCCCTCAGCACTGAGTGAATGCGTGAGATGGCGCTGGGGGATTTCTTTATGACAACTCAGTCAAGGTTGGTTGCTGGCATGAGTCCTCGAGCGCACTCTCGACTACGATGACCAAATCACCAACCGCCTCTAGCTGTAACGGAGTCCAGTGCTGCCGTTCTTCACCCGGTGCAGTTACGCACCCGGAAACACCGAAAAGATGATCAACTGAAACCAAGACAAGAAGATGGTTCTTAGGACTTTGGTTTTTGGTCTCCGCCAGTGGAGAAGATCCCCCGCTGCAGATCGTCATGGATGGAGGGATAAAATGCGCGGCAGCATTGAAGCCAGCTAGAACAAACCTAACCACAGACGCTCAAAGTACGTGTCGCTCCCTTAACCTGACGAAGAAAACTTTCTTTACTCGGCATTTAACCGAGAAGAGTTGCCGTAGCAGTCACATTAAGCGAGCTTGCAGCTCTACCGTCGCAATTGACATCCATCGCGCGCTCAACGAAATGGCTGCGGTATCTGCCGTACCCTATCTTAATTTGCCTACACTCCACCAATGGCGAGACAATGTCACGACGACCGGAAATGTCCATGAACGCAAAGGGCTAACAAGTAGAAACAGCCGTAACACGTGTTACACATACTCCTGTCGTACCAGGCTAGTCTGCGAAAAGTCTACTTATGTAGCATGCATTTTTCTCATTGATTTTCGATGCCCTTATGAATTTAATTATATTTCATGTAAAACATGCATAAAAATATCAATTCTTTTGCTCATTCGGTAGAAAATTACGTCTTCTTCCAATTCTATACTCGAAGGGTATAATTCGGTTTTGAAAAAGTTGTGAGATTTTTAATACTGTGCAACGGCCGTTCATAAAACGTCTTGTCTCTGCATTTACCAATGTGGCTTGTGAAGTAAACAATATTGCTCAAAGCCACTGCTAAACCTTATGAACCTCATATGTTCTCGTCTTAATACCGTAGGGAAATGTATGGGTTTTCGTACGCGGAAAATACACGGTTCGTAGTTTGGAAACACTGAATGCAAGTGTAAAGGCAGTATTCGGGAATTGAAAATCTTTTTAAAAACCGAATTATACCCTTCCTTCGAGAATAAAATTGGAAGAGGGCGTTACTTTCTACCAAAATATAATTTCCATGAAATATAATTGCATTTTTAAGGGCATCGAAAATCAATGAGAAAAATGCATGCTCCCTAAGTAGTCATTTTTATAGAGCACAGTTTTTGCATGCAGCTGGAAAGAAGTCCGTTCGAAAGCCGGCATCCTGAAGTAACTGAACTACTATTATAGAACAATTAAAATTATTATTATTATTATTAGGATTATTAGTAGAATTAGAATTATTATAGAATTAGTTTTACAACCCTACTTAATTAATCTTTTCGAAACGGAGACGCATTTCGGAATTTCGGTTGACATTTCACAACTCAGCCCACCTACTGTACTATGGAGGGCACAGAAAGAGAGAGACACTGAACTGAGGGTGATGGACGTGCTATCCGGGGAGTTGAAAGTCCTCCAAGTAACGACTTTGATGCGTAATTATGGCCCAAGGACATGTCAGACCAATTTGCAGTGGTCGGGCAGAATCGGCCTCTCTCTTTCTCCCTCTTTCCTCTCCAGTCAAGAGGAACACTTGAATTAATCCGGCCGGAAATGTGATCGGGTGAGATGACTGACATGGCATAGAACCTCATCCGCGTTCGGCCCTCAACATTTGTGGACCAACCGATGACACTATAATGAATGATGATATAAACAACGATATTCAGGAAAAAAGTTGTGGCAGTTGCGGCTGGACAGGAAGCTACTTCAAAGCTAACCAGACAAAAGATGGAAGGAAGGGACGGGCGCAGAAAACTCACAGAATTTGAAAAGTTCTCCAATGCGCTATTCACGTGCGAAGGAACCTGAGAGTAAGCAGTCGGGATGGGGATTCCGCAGTCCTGTGGTTGGTGCCCCTGCTGTTGATCCAGCGGCATCGACGCCGAGCCCGCACAAGCGCTTTCCGTGTGCAGAAGGGCATTAAAACGATCCAAGGAGGTGCTGATCAGGTTCAATAAGTCAGAACCCTCAGTGTCCAAATCCTCGCCCGGGATGAGTGCTGGTGCTGGTGGCATCGATATGGTCAAGTTGGCGGCAGACAACCCGTGGCCCCCATCCTCCACCTCGTCCTCGTCCTCCTCGCCCTCCTCCTCGTCCTCGTGGGCGTCATTCAGGCGCAGAAGATTCACCTGTTTTCCCAAAACTTCGGGTGTCCAGAAGTAATCCGTCTGCCGATGGAAATGGGAAAGGAGAAAGTTGGGTGGAAAGACTAGTGCATTGGACCCGGAGAGAGTGAGAGCAGTGGGAGTGAGTGTGTAAGTGAAGACTGCCGAAGTGAACACTTAGCGCGAGAATGCTATTTACTTAACGGAGGTGAGAGTGCAGTCAGTAGACGGTGTCTTTAATTAAAACGAATAAAAAGGACGAACGACCGGTTCCAGGTGGGGCCGACGATTTAAGATCCCCTAAAGACTGTCTTTTGGTTAAATATGCTGATGATGTGGTTGTTGGACACTCTCTCAAAAGTCAGGCACCCCTCCAGTCTCTAAAGGATGGCCTAAACCGTGTCCTAGTATGGTCGGAGGAAAATGGTCTTCTACAGTTCAGTGTATTTTCCGACTGCGAGCCTATCCTAGTCCTGAATCCTCTGACACCCTTCCTAACGAGGTATCCTCTTTCAGATACCTTGGCGTTACTTTTTCCTCAAATCTCTCATTTTCCCTCCATATTGAGTCCCTTTTTACTAAAGTTCGTAAACTTCTTTATTACATTCGTCGGTTACGTTCTTACCACACACCTCAACTCTTAGTCTGGCGATTCATCGATGTCTACATTCTTCCTCTTATCCTGTACTACTCCCCCCTCATTTTTCCTGCTTTGCTCAAAAAAGATCTTTTAATTTTAAAACGAGTCCTCTGAATGCTCTCTTCTGTCGCTGGTGTTTCCTATCTTTGTTTGGTCGACAATATCCTACAACGACATTTCAATACGGTCAAGCAATTTGCCGGTCGGATTATAGATGATGTTGCCCATCCCTTGCATTCTGATCTTATATTTTGCGAAGTCTTCCCGCCCGATGCGCTGCGGCTTCCGACTAGTGTCTTGTCGCACATCGGCTTGTAGGGCTTCTGTATCGCCATTCCTTGCGCGCTATCTTACGTGTGAAGAGATAGAAGTACAGAAGCTAAGACTTGAAACGTCCTCATAATAATCGTTTCTTTTGTGTTAAAATTTTTGACTCTGGAATAATCTACTAACTTATTTACTGCCCATAGTGAACGGAGCCAATTTTTGCTGAAAATTTGGAATTTATGATTTCAAAATAAGGCGAGTTCCTCTCTCTCCCTCCCTCTCTCCCCTCCTCCCTCCCTCCCTCTCCCTCTCTCAAAGTAATTAATCTACAGTGGTAAAGTAGCAAAAAATTTCAGAGGAACTGAAAAGACAAGGATGACGCCGAATCAAAGGTTATAATGCTTCGCGTTAACGTTAAATGATACCAATCACCCTGCACTGGTACCTACACTCACTCTGGAGTTTCATAAGAAGTACTCCGAGAAGACATCGCCTCCTTAGGACAAAGGGGGCACAAAAAACGACATAATGTGTCTTCGTCCCAGGAAATACGGTTGAATTTTCAGGGCATCGAGAAACAATGGAATAAATAGACACACCATTTCGATTATGTATATATGTGTATACGCATGGCCGCAGGTGAGCAGTGAAGAGGAGGGGAGGGTGGTGTATGTAGGTGGAGTTGTCGAGATAATTGTCATGTGGCCTGACCCGTAGTGTCTTACGGGTGGCGTCTCGTGGCCACGTGCCAGACAGGTACGTAAGCGTCTGCTATGTTAGGATCAGCAAACTGTGGCCCTCGCAGCCTGGTAAGCGCTGGCAGTTCTCCGACACCCGATTCCCTGTCCAGGGATGCGCTTGCGCTCCCGTTGGGTATACAGGTCGTGAGCATGGCTGCCGTCCAGTCATCCTCGTCCCCTATACGGTCGTGGTGTTGCTGTTACTGTTGGCTAAAACCCTGGTCAACTGTTGTGTGGAGTGGAACGCCAATGTGCAGGCTCGGCCGCGCCATCAACCGGCACCCTCCCTCGCCTCCAGTCCTCTTGACTTTGTCTTGACACTGCGGCCAGGTGGGGGAGGAGGAGAGAGTGCGGTAGATGCAGCACATGTCTACACTCACTATGAACTAATTCACGTGCATGTCACCGTGCCTGCTTCACCTTGCTGTGGAGCACACGGTGGACATCGTCGAGCTGTCATACAAATGTTATTTCGGACTGTGCACCCGCAGCGCGCGCAGTTGCGTGCGTGTAACCATGGCCCACAGAGCCGCACACTCGCCTGAACTACCGGTCGTGATATGCAGCGCGCTGAGGCGACGCTTTTGATACCTTTTTGACATCCAGTATTCGTGCGTTTATGCGAAATCGGCAGGGGTAGCAGAAGCCCTACCGCCGTGGCGGCCATGTAAAAACAACCCGAAATCACGACTTGCACGCGCGATTGGAGCGGACTGACGAGTGGCTCTGCGTGAGCCCGACTCACACTGATGACGGAGGCGATTTGGAAGAGCATCGATATAGCAATATCTCGACCGGCTAGTAGGAAGAAGGACAGAGGCCGAAAGATCTAAACAGCCCGTCTACGCGTCCCACACGCGAGATGGTACTAGCTGCGTGCACCAGGTCCCTGCAAGGGCAACTGCGGTCTGACAGCAGTGAGTTAAAAGGAGTCACTGCAGCCTGTATCACAGTCCTCCAGCCACTCACCATGACAGAGCCGTCCTGTCAGTTGCCACGAGTCTTACCGCATCGTGGTAGGCTCAAACGCGCAAGACTGACAGCACGGCAGTTCCATAGCAGAGCGAGGGCAGGGACGGTGACTTGTACGTGGATTGGTTTATAGTAGACTTGCGCTGCATCCACACATTCTCTCCTCCTCCCCCACACCTGGGTCTGGTGTCAAGACTGAGAAAAAAACCGGAGGCGAGAGAGGGTGCAGGTGGTTGGTATGGCCGGAGCCACCCCTGGGCGTGCCGATACACCCGGCTCAGATCCAACGGAGTGGAGGTGCCATGTAGGCCACATTAAGAAGGAACCATTGTGTGAGCTTGACTCTTAGTCCACCAGTTAGCCACTCAAGACGCAACCACACACTGGGCCAACTGCGAGGTTAGAGATAGTCTGTCAGTTGGCAACCTTCAAGCGGGTCTGATTGTTTACAGTGAAGAAGATGCGGTGACCTCACTCTCTGTTCCCATTCCCGGCCCCCCGACCACTGTCCGGGCCGGTCACATGTCTGGTGGCGTGAATGGGCGCAGTGGCTGCTGACCTCGTCCGCGCGTGTCACATACACGGCCTGACCCCCTAAAGGTAACTACCACAGGGGGTGGGGGCGGGATGCATCTCACATGCGCCAGACTGTCAGAGGTCACTTGAAAGAGAAGCCATTGCAGCCTGACTTCCCGTCTACCAGTCAGCCTCTCGACACACAAACACACACACAACTGAGTTGACAGCGCAGACTGAGAGGTGAAGCGTCAGTTGGCGCAACCGCGCCGCGATAGTCTCAGACTCGAATCACACATGCGACAGGGGAGCCAGATGGAGAAGGGGCCCAGAAACAGACATCTCATTCATGCGAGAGCTGCCAACTACGAGCTTGCGTTGTATGACGATGATGGCCGATATTGATGTGCGTTGTAGGTGCTGGTGAGAAGAGGTATGTGATGGAATGGTATAGCCGGCGGTGTTCTACCGCAGGTTCTCATGAATGCGCATGTGACCGAACAGGCCAATGCGGGCAGCTGAGGCGACGGCTCCAGCACACCGGCAGCTAATGGACAGCGGTTGGATACCAGTGTCGCAACACTCCGTTACTGATGCTAGTATTATTGCAGTTAGTTACCCATACTGTAAGCGTTGGTAGAGTAGCATTGGCAGCCGTGGTGGCGGTGGTAGTAGTAGTAGTACTAATAGTAGGATTATTAGTAGTATTCGCCGTATCAGTGGTAGTAGACGGGGGAAAAGTTTTCTTCAGTGTTGCGACACTGTATTCCCGCCAGTGGTAGTAGTATTAGTAGTAACAGCGGTAGTAGTAGTAGTAGTAGTAGTAGTAGTAGTAGTAGTAGTAGTAGTAGTAGTAGTAGTAGTAGTAGTAGTAGTAGTAGTAGTAGTAGTAGTGGTAGTAGTAGTAGTCCGCCCGTAAGACAGGCTGGTGGGGGAATAGACAATTCTAAGTGTTGCGACACTGTACTCCCGCCTGGACAGCAGTCGTACATACACACAAAAGGCGCTTGCGACCACCGGTTCACACACGCTCACGCACAGTTACGTGATCGGCTAGGTGATTTCCCACAATACGCTCTCCCCAGACCATCAGTCTTCCACCTCCGGCGCGGCGCACCGGAGCGGCAGGCAGTGCAGCTTCGGATGAAAAAAAAACACTAATCACCAGCCGTCAAAACAGCCTAATGCGAGCTCGTAAACAAGTCTAAGGCTCAAACCTCGAGGCTTTCCTGAATGTGGGACAGGGGGGAGGGGGCAGTTTTTCACCGAGACCGTTCTGTCAGTAGATGCGTACACAAGTGCAGGCTTGGTACTCGTGACATGAAAGGTCCACCTTACACACGCTGGACCACTCTAACAATCAAATATATTTGGAAAAAGTAGCAGTGGTGGCAAAACCTTACAGAAGTCAAGAACAGCCTTAATTTCGTGACCGGCTACAAAAGCTCACCGCATGTCTATGAAGAAGCGGCGGCACAATAAGAGTACAGCCTAGTGCAACGACAATTTTGCCGTAAAGACAGGTGCGGGGCTAATTCGGCTACCGGCTGATAATGGACAGTTCTCATCAGCTTGGCGGTTGTACACGAAAATCGGCGCCCACTGTCCCAGTGAACATTTTTGTGCCAAATTGCATGTGTAAAGTTCTTGAAATCTACTTTTACGGTGTCCGATGACCGATCTCATGAAATGTCAACCTTCGCGTGCGGTTGCAATGCAATACAACAATGCTGACGACGGCTAATAAGCCAGAAATGCCATTCCAGTCTCCCTAGTCTTTGTCGGCAATGCCAATCTGCCTATATCATGCGCCGCTGTGCGACAGCTGGTTGGGCTCGAGAGAGAGAGCCCGTAAGGCACAACGGAACGAGTGAATTCCGTAATAACGATCGGTGAGCGCCCCCAACCACAATACAACAATGCAGACGGCGGGTAAGTCTAACAATCAAATATATTTTTAAAAAGCAAAGGTGACAAAACATGCATAAGTCATACGTTTCGTGAACTTTTCGATTGCGTGCGGTCACTGCATGTTTATGTAAAACAAGCCCTAAGGATTGTATGCAGCTGCTATGCCACACTTCAGCAAACTATGGACCTCTCAGTCTGGCGTGCGTTGGCAGTTCTCTGACGCCTGGTTTCCTGACGGTATATGCCTCTCCCCCACCGATAGGACGACGTCCGATGTCCCATCATCTGTCACCATCACCACCAGCAACCCACCTCTAGCGACTTGGACTCGGTCCCAATCTGTCCTCATTGTGATCGCGCATTCACCTCACACATCGGCCTGGTCGGTCACTTGCGAATACATCGGACAGAGAATGGCCAACCAGTGCCTGGAGCATCCACATACACATCCGCCTCAACTACCTTCACTGCCCCCCCCCCCCGCACATTCGGCCACAGCATGGTCCTCTTAGGTCACATGCGCATTCACGAAAACCAGCAGTAGACAACCTCCAGCTATACCACACCAGCATACCCCTGCCCACAAGCAACTCCACCACACGTCAACATCACCCATCTCCACAAAACGCAAGCACTAGGTTGACGCCTCTCACGCAAGTGCCTCTCAGCTCCTTCACCATCCGGCTCCTCTGCTGCATGTGTGGTCCGAGTCCGTGACGGTGGGCCAAGCGCCGTGGCTTGGAAAGCCACGCAGTTTGCCCAGTTGTGTGTGTTTGTGTGGAACGGCAGACTGATGGGCTGAGAATCAGGCTGCTACGGCTCTTTCTTAACGTGACCTCTGGCACTCTCACACATGTGACGAGTTTGTGTGTATATGGGTAGCGCCTCTCAGTCTATGATTGACTGGTTAGCCGGCCTTTGAAGGGTAATGCCCTAGACCAAATGCGGGGCTGCGTCTCACTGTTCTGAGCTTTAAGGATTGTGTGCGTCCGCTATCCCGTGATTCAGCAAACCATGACTCTCGCAGTTCTCTGGCACCTAGTTTCCTGACGGTGGATGTGTTTGCGCTCCGCTGGGTTTACAAGTCGTGTGCGTGGCTGCCCAGTGACTTCTGTCCTCCGCCTCTATCTGACCCGCTCTTTGTTGTTGGTTAAAGTCCTGGTCAAGTGTTTGTTTCAGACCAGGGGATGTGGTGGTACGCCTAGGTGCGGGCCCGGTTGTGCCGGTCACCTGCGCCCTCTCTCTCCCTCTCTCCTTCGGTTTTCCTGACTACGTCTTGACCACCAGCTCAGACGGGAGGAGGAGAGAGTGCGATAGATGCTGTGCAAGCCTACTACCGCTAAAAACTTAATCAGGCACAAGTCACCGTGTCTACTCTCACCTTGCAGCGGAGCACACGGTGGACATCGCCAGCAACGACGGTCGAGCTGTCAGGTCTTATCTGCAGAATTAAGTCGAGTCGAAAAGATTGGACGCAACGGCTGACGTGGCGTTGCGCCACCCTTAACTCCGCACCACACGCACACACGTGTTGGTTCTAATCTCTAAGCTTTATCGGAACAGCCTCCGTCCGTGAGAGAACACATGCTGCCATAAAACCTGACCGTGGCGAGTGTGACGGCAAACGGTGAGAGGCTCGTACACCCCATAAACCACGTCATTGTTAGGTTCTGACAGCTACGACGGTACGCTGGTGGGAACTTCAATGCGTGGCAGGACGAATGCGTTGGCGAACTGCCCTGTCTTTTAAAAGGTTTTGTTCAAAATTCGAGGTGAGATTTTGTGTCGCACCTGACGGCACAGCGGGACAGGCGCCAGACACCTGCAACGTGGCGACTGTCACAATGGTGGGCTTAGATCTGCAGATACTTTGTCCAGATTGTAAAATTGTTAGATCTGGGACAACAGGCCGCCGGGGGCCCTACTGAGTAAGTAAGTCTGGTGTAGGAAAGGCGCGAGAGTCGGTTGAAGGGGAGAGAGCAGGAGACGGGTCTCCCGACTCGTATGGAGTAAGATTCGACAAGGTTTATTTATGGGTGTAAAAGGCAGACGGTGATCAACCTCCCTAAGCGCGTAAGGGAGCTGAAATGTGAATGGAGGCTGGGTCAAGCCTGCGGAATGTCAGCTGTGATGGTCAGAGCGGAAAATGCGGAAAGGACACAATATGAGACCCAACTTTGCACATTACTTTTTACTGCCTACTGATTCTTCCGAAAGTAGCGTTGTTTAGCTTGAGCATACTGATGGTCCTTTTCCAAGAAAACATAAATTTTCGTTTGAATATCACATTCGGCTTATTTGTCGGCTGGTATACACGATAATTAGGTATACTTTACCTTTGCTGGCCACCTTGGCGGCTTCCCTGTGTTCCGCTGTTCTGTCGTGCCGTTGGGTCAACGTTCCTACTTAACTCTTATGGGGTTCGTCAACGTCATTCGTCCTTGGACTTCTATTGGTCATTTCGCTGCCTTGATCTCAGAACTTGGTGTCTTACTGTGCAGGCGCTGTATCTAGCTTCCAGTGGTTTTTGTCGTTAAATTTCGCTAATATTCAATTTAGCGGGTCACTTTCAAGGTTATGCACGGATCTAATTGGACCTATTCACGGAATTAGAACACTTTCCCAAAACTTCATCCTCTTTTTTACCGCTCTCTTTCCCATCCATTAGCCACACCCATATAACCCCTACTTTCACCGGTCCCGTACGACACGATGACCTATCCTCCGCATTCCGGATTGGGTTGCGCTTTGCGTCGCTGCCGAAAATGCACTTTAAACGACAGCGCAATGTCCGTGATGACTATTCCCAGTGTGAGTGCAGTCATCAGCCGACTACAGATCAAACCGGGTCAGAAATACCGGCAGTTCAAATACAAACCAGTCGCCTGGGCTGACGAACAGTTAGGCAAAGGCACGTGGAACGATTTCTTTCCACTGTGACCGAAGCCATTTTTTCATATGGATAATGACGTCCACCAACCGGACCTGTTTGCGTGGCGCAGTCTGCTAGCTCTAATCAGGGCTCAGGTTCTCATAGGTGGCAACAGAACTTGCTGAAGGACACAGCAAGGACGCGGCCACTATCAGAACTTACTTTTTCATTGTTGTGGGTCGATCACCGTCTGTCGGGTATGAAAGTCGAATGGAAAGCAGTCTATTGGAGAGGAGCAATGAGAGACCAACGCTCTGTTGGCGACACTAGAGACTAAATCGCATGTCAGTGTGATCTGCCGGCAAGACATGACATCCTTCAGTTGGCTGTTTTCAATAGCTCACATGCTGTGCTTTCGCAGCTGACATGGTAACAACACACCTAACAGCTGGACGCCATACAGAAGCGTGCACCTCACGCAATCACACACACCACTCAACCTCCTTCAAATATGATGGCTGCAATGGGCAGAGGTAGCGGGGAGAAGAGGGACCAGTTCGGACTCCCAAAGGAGCGACTCCCATCGTTGTATGAAACCCCATCAACACCAAAAGGGCTTTACACGTCCTGCATGGGTTCACCGAATGACATTTCAAGGACTGCGCTCCGGTGGCATCAAGATTCACGGTAGGGTGGAAGGGAAGGTGAGGCGGGAAAGTGAGGGGGGGAAGAGGAAGCAGAGGGTGGAGGGTGAAGAAGACAGAATGGGAGAAGAGGAGGAGGAGGAGGAGGAGGAGGAGGAGGAGGAGGTGAAAGAGGGACGAGTTTAGGCTACAAAAGGGTACGCGAATTCTTCTACTTTACCCCCCAGAAAGTTAAAGAAAGGCGTGACCAGGCAAAAGTGCCTTAGTTTATAATTATTCTCTAATTGGTATGTAGCACAGTGCAATTAAGGCAGAAGAGGAACGGCATACGTACCAACTCGGGGCTACCAAAAATGACTTCGTCGGCGGTTCCAGTTGACATTGGGGTGACGAATCCTTCAAGCGTTGTTGGCAAGACGGGCGAACCAAAATGGATGAGAAGGACCACGACGCGAACTCGCTAGAGCAGCGGATCAGGCAGCATTTTGAAGATGGAGATGTCGAAGTCTGAAATATTGTGAAAATGTACGTGGTTAGGCAGCGATGATATCATCAGTTCGCCAGTTCAATTAATGACGAGATAAGTCAGGCCGTCCAATGGCAGGCAGGAATCACCTCATCATCACGGCCACTTCTGGGCCTGTCTTCGAATCTCTGTGGCGCACAAGACAGTAGAAAAGAAAGTATATGCAGAAAAGGTGTGAAGATGCTGCATTGCATGAAGGGACAGCTAGCGTGTCATGAGTACCAACGCCAGAAGTGAGGAAAGACATCAGACACTTCGATTGGATCCATTGTCACGAAGGTTTCCGACACTAAACCTCTGAGCAGTGTTCCATTCAATAGCGCTTGTAATGGCCATAATCATCACTAATCCAGTCGACCTCAAGAATGTCTCTTAAGAGGTCCCTTTACAATCGGCAACCTACTGCACTCCCCTTCCGTAACAGTATCACCGCGTACTGCTAACAAGAAGAGTATTTTCAAGGCCACGGAGAATGGCCACATCGGGTATGATGTGGTTTGATAGCCCTACTGTTGGAGTTGGGATTATAGGTTAGGGTTGGGGGTTATGGTTAGGGGTTCGGGTTTAGGACTAGGGATAATAGTTAGAGGTTAGGGTTAGGGGTTAGCGCAACTATTTCTTAACCATTCAAAGTACAACCGCGCATTCCCAATAGCTTTTCTTTTGCACACAATTACTTGACCTCGTCGCCCGTGCGTTCCCCGGCTCCACCGTTAAAAACACCTTTGACCAACGGTCCCGTAGCAGAGGTGACTGGGGTTTGTTTACTTCAGGTGGGGCTACATAACCACACCTGACCGGCCAATCGTTCTATTTTTTCGGCTGACTGCCTAAACTACGTTTCAAAAAACCGCGCAGTTGAGTCTGGAGAGTTAATTCGGCTGCAGAGTTACGGTGTGACCTCAACGAGTTCTTCGAAGCTACCCATAATGGGAGCAAACCGCCATCATAGTTCAACCGTTGCCAACCTACAAGAGGCACGGTTCAATGCAAACTGTGATCTTTGGAAAGGCTGACAAACAACCCGACGCGCGCAGAATTCTGGAGACCAAAAAAATCGAAAATAAGAGCACCTTCAGAGGGTTGGAAGCTAAGGGTCCCCTCGATATGAAGACCACTGAGACGTATGAGGCCTTTACCGCAGTCGGGGATACAGTGCCGAACATCGCTCACCAGGGTTTAGTGCAGTTAGCCGGGTGTATGCAGTGTCTGGAGGGGGGGGGGGAAGGGGTGAACATGCACTTTGACACACTGACAGTCGGCCGCATTGTCTGCCTGCACGAGGTGATTATTTCACTCCCGTTTCATTTGTGACTCGGAGCGGTGACCACATGCCCTCGTAACCGTCTCGACTGGCGGGTAAGAATGGATGGGGGTAGTTAGCCGGCGTGTCTCTCCAGAGTTGGTAAAATTTTGTGCGAAGCTTGGTTCAATCATGGGCAAGAGATACGGCGCGTTCACGGAGACTTTTTTTATAGAGCAGTCATCACCAAGCCTATTGTACACTAGTCGTTTTGCCATTGGATGATGACAGGATTAAGACGGTGGTGTCGATTTCGCGCAGTTCCTCAAAGATGATGCTAAGGGGGTCGCACGGAGGTTGTCAACGAGCCCGCAGTGGATACGATCGCTGTCGCGTTGAACAACTGAAATAACCCAGTTAGGCCGTCAAGTCGTGGCCAAGGTTTCTTGACTCAAGAACCAACCTGATGCCCTTAAAGACCCGGAAGGACTTATTGGGTGTTGAGTTGTCAAAAGAAGTTGACGGGATCAGAGAGAGGACATGGTTTTCTCGTAGCCCGACATTGACACCAAAAGGTCCCACGCGGCTGTCGTACATCATAACTTGAGCTCGGTTTGAGCAAAGCAAGGCATACATCCGGACGTTAACATTCCGCATCTTTCCCCCAACGCGACCAACGAAGGCTGTGCTACAGATAATTATGGAAGCTGCTGTTAAGAAAGGGGGGAGTCGACTACACGTAGAAGAATGAGTATGCGTTTGAGCAATGAATCTATTCTGTGCCCGAAAGCCGGCTTTCATCGATCGCATGCCGTCTGGTTCGCGAAAATAGAATTGGTCAGATGACATACCGACCGCCCTCCTGCCGATCAACACTCACTCAGGCTCAGGAAGATGTGGAGGCTGAAAGCATTACGATGGTCCCAAAAGAGCAAATTTCCAAAAACGCTGAGCCGCAGGGAGAAGGGGGACAAGCTGGTGGACATACTTACGCAAGATCTACTGGATGCGCGGGAGCAGTTACTGACCGACGTTGCCAAGCCGCCAGCCCCCTACGCATCGCAAGGCGGTTGGGTCGTTATCGCCGGTCCAACAACGATTACGCGGCGGACGCAACGTCACACGTCAACGCTTCTGGCGGCCACTAATGAGATCACATAACCATAGAGGGCGACAGCAACCCCAGCAGTCACTTCCGTGTCCTTCCCACCACTGTCTAACGCCGTTAGCGTTGCTAGAACAGCGCTCATTAACTTCTCTCGACAGATGGTTTACTGGTGGCCAAACGTAGCAGGTGTCCACGTCTATGTGCCACAAGGCGGTTGCACAAAGTTAAGGCGCCTAACACACTTAGACGGATCAGTGTGACGTGCACGTGACGCTGGGGTTGGCAGCGGCGTATGCCCGTCTAATTGTGCCAAAAAAACTTCGCATACGCACGTCGGGGAGTCTGCCATCCCCCTAAACGACGCGCAGCGCTGCTGTCGCGTTAGACCGGGATGCGGATCACGACGGCTTAGAGCCTGCGCTGAGTCTGAATGAATGTGCAACCAATGAGGCACATGCGCATACTTACTTGCTTACTTGATACGGCTGCGATCATGCCTGATCTAGCCGGCCTCGATAATGTCACGAACTGTATCTCTCCACGCGTGACAATCCGCGGCAGCAGATCTGGACAGCTCAACCTATTCCCTTCGCCAACGACGTAGACCGAATACCGAAGGTCCAAGAACCACCATGTCTTGACGAACTGTGCCGAGCCACGTTTTCAACTGACCTCCTCTTCGACGCCTCCAATTGGGTAGCGGTGCCGGATCGAGGGCGGTAACACTGAGCTCCTGAGGTGGACGACGAAGAACATGCCTGAACCATCTCAGTCGTCTTTCTTGGATTACCTGAGTTATCCTTGCGATGTTTTCGCAGCGAGCGCGGACTGTCTCATTTGAGGCAAAGTCGATGAACTTCACTCGAAGGATGGTCCTCAAGCAGTGGTGGTCAAATACCTCCACTTTTCGCTCGTCTTCCACGCGAAAAGCCCAGCATTCTTAACCGTAGGGAAGGACAGACCGGACAGATGCACGGTTCACGCGAATCTCAGTGGCGATGGGGAGGTCACGTCAGATCCATAGGCATTTCCGAAGGCTTCAGAAAGCCCAGCGGGCAGCATCGATTCGGGAGACGATGTCACCCTTACTTTGTCCATTAGGCAGCAGCCTCACCCCGAGGTATTTAAAACTGTCTACTTCTTCAAGTTGACAGCCATCAATCCCGGGGGGTGCCTTCTCCTGGTCAGGGATGCAGCTTGAAAACGCTTTAGTCTTTCCAGCGTTTATGGATAAACCGACCGATTTAGCGACCTCATTCACCCGTGACACCATAGACTGCAGATCACCAAAACTCGGAGCAAGTAAGGCTATATCATCGGCATAGTCAAGATCGGTCAGTCGGTGTCCGGGTGCAAACTCAACGCCGCCACCCTCCCGCAGGCCCTCGCCTCCTACGTGCGTATAGCATGCTCAAGTCGCATCAGCCCCTAAGCCCAAACTCAGATGAAAATGAGAGGGGGGTGGGGGTGGCGTTGAAATATACCTTCTTACGGCAATTCGACGTATTCTTCAATATAACCAATTTGACTCCCTAAAGTTATCATGACGCGTCGAGTGGTGAATCGTGGTGCTGCCTGCCATGAGACGAGAGGCAGACAGCGATGACCACCTCATAAAGTGCCCCCAATAACGACTTTCTTCAGGGAGATCCGAACCCGTGTGTGGCGTGCATTAGACGTCGACCTTGGGTTACGTTAGGCACAACACCCAATCTCATCCGCAGTCATTTTGGCACAGGCGGTCCAACAAAACACGAGAGAGAGGAAGAAGTGAGTTCCATTGACTTCAGACTTCCCTCACTATGAGTAACCAATGCGCCGTAAGTCGTTATGATTGGTCGAAAGTCATAACTTGGGAGGTTGAGAGCTGAAGTGGTAACACGGTCCTCCTGCTTGAGGTTCAGACTGTTAATTGTTTATTTATATGATCTGAATGTCACACGCTTTTATGAGAACTGGGATTCCAATCTTCTCTGAAACGCGATTTATATGTACCCGGTCGTATGACCCGCATAGAATGGTTACTTACGGTAGACGTACTATCTCATGAAATGTTAAATGAAATTCTGATGTGCGTTTTCAATTCGGAAAGATAACTTAAGTGGTGCTGTAATACTAACTATCGTGCAGCGTAATCCCAAGACATTACCGTCACTTCAGGGTGCCGGCTTTTGAGCGAGCCTCTCTCTGTCCGCCTGCATAAACTACACTCTGCAAAAATGACTACTTAAGTAGCAATATTTTTTCCCTCTCGATTTTCCATTCCCATTTAAATTCAGATATATTTTATAGGAAACATGCACACAAATACTCTTTCTTGTACTCATTCGGTAGCAATTTGCGTCCTCTTTGAATTTTATGCCCCGATAAGGAGTATTGTCCAGTTTTAAAAAGGTTTCTATTTACGAGTTTTTTTTATGGCCGTGAAATGTCCAGTAATGTAGCATCGCATCGGCACGGTAACTGATCCTGTTTACACAGTGGACGACATGGTCCATATCCAGTACAAAATACGATGAGCCGTATACGACCTCTTCCTATTGTCACGTAGAGAAGTATGATTCTCCCTATGTGGACAGTGTACAGCCTGTACTTTGGGAACCCTGAATGCGAGTGTCACGGTAGGTGGGGTCCAAAATTATTCTAGAGTTTAAAAACTTTTTAAAACCAAAAGATTCTCTTTCTTCGAGCATAAAATTTAAAGGGGACATAATTTGCAACCAAGTTAAGATGAGACAGAACATTTGTGCTCATATTTTCCACAAAATATATTTGAGTTTAAATGGGCACCGAAAGTCAGTCGGAAAATTTCCCACTAATTAAGCGTTCGATAAGAAGTTCACTTGGAGGCCGAAATCCCGACGTGACTGGAATACCTTAACACTATGAGACTCGATAATTAGCATGACAGTTCTACTTACGTAAACTTTTTGACCCAAAAACAAATTTCAGAATTTCGGTCAACATTTCGTGAGACAGCGAGCAAAGGAATTTCGCGAAAGCGACGTAGTTGAGTGTGCTAAGGATAACTAGCCCAAGATCGGTAGGATAGTGACGCATGTTAAGTGTAA
The DNA here is from genome assembly GCA_902702965.1 of Spirometra erinaceieuropaei. Lineage (NCBI taxonomy): Eukaryota > Metazoa > Platyhelminthes > Cestoda > Diphyllobothriidea > Diphyllobothriidae > Spirometra > Spirometra erinaceieuropaei. Next base: position 28,025 of record CACRXP010000078.1, read on the forward strand.
ATCTATAGGAAACATGTTTGTTGGATAGATTGGGCCGGCTAATAGCTACCCTCCCCACCATCCCCTTCACCTGAAGGGGTCATCCAAACCACCTATAATACGGATGATATGAGGCCGCGTCGTCCCCCGCCGTTTCGTCCCTTGAGAGTCTAGCAAACTAAATACCACCTCCTGGTATCCTTAAGATACCCACTACCTGGTCTTTCTCGGTCTCTTCCCGCTGAATCACCTGTAAATAGGGGTTAAAAAATAGTGCATTAGATTCAGCGTTCAATCCTGCTTTCAGTTACTCAACCGCTGATCTAGCGTTTTGTTGACTCACACACTCTTACTGCCCATAATTGCCCTACTTGCTAAAAAAACCGTAATATTCCTACATGTAAACATACGACAACACCAGCTTCTTGCTCTCCAGTGGACTGACCACGCATTTTCGCCGACTGGCAATGTCTGTCGTGGCCTGAGAAGTCCTCTCGAGGCAGACGCAATACAGCTCGATCAGCGCATGCCATCCGCTAACTTCGGACCCTTTTGGACTCAACGCAGCATCCTGGGGGATGGTAGTTATAAGCCAGTACTACTGCCGAGTCCTCTTTAAAGCGGAACTCGGATTTCTGGCCTCCGCTGCACGTCTTCTCAACACGTCAAATGCCCACAAAGAGAACGGGCCAACCGCGAACAGGCAGCCAGCAGACCCCGACATGATGACGCAGGCAAGCGACAGAGCGGAGCCAAAACAAGCCGCCTGCGGTTATCGGAGAGAGAGAGAGAGACAATGGGAGAGGGGAGTAAGCATGAACACCAGGCACATGACCCCACGAGGTCAGAGCGTAACAACAGCCTGTGCGTGCAAAACAAAGAACATGAAGGAACCGGCGGCTTGTCTGGGGAAGCGCTCCGTGTGTAGCCGGCGGGGACGAGGGAGACGCACTCGACTAGCATAGAGGCTCGACTGGGAAAGGGGGTGCACACACACACACACAGCCGGCCCGCACTAAGCTCCGTTCGTGCGATAAGGGGATGACGGAGAACGACAGCCTGCGCCATCGTCACAACCTTCGGAGGGACTAAAGGGGGGAAAGAAGGCGCCCGCAGGGGGCGCCAGGAGCGACTGAACCCAGAGCGCGCTCGCTGCAAGGGTTCCTTTATGACAGGGAGAGCGGGAGGTCGAAATGCTCTGCGGGACACGCAGCAAGAGGAGAGGCGGTAACGCGTTGCGGTCTTAAGGGCCCACCTGTGAGGTCGCGTGGCCGGTCGCGTCAATTGGATTCACGAAAATAGGTCCCCCCCCAGTGCTGACTGAACAGGTCACGTCCCTACCAAATGCGGGGCACTCTCCTACCGAATGATCCTACACAGCCGTTCTTGCCGATAGACCGACAAATTTAATCACCCCAAGAGCGCTACATGTTATAATGTAGATGTTCGCAAAGAACCTCTCTCCCTTTTTTCACATATTGAAGTATCTATCCACCTTTTTTTTATTTTGATGACATCTGTGAGGTATAAAGCACGTTCAACGAACTCCACACTCGCAGCGCTGATAGGTGTTCGCTGCTACGGCTAACTAGTAGTGCTAGCACTGAATGTAAACTCAAGCAAAACGACAGTTTTTTTGCTGAAATTATAGACAACAAAATCTCCCCCCCTTACCTGATCCGCATTTCCAAGTCTGAATGATTTTCGGGGAACAAAGGAGTCTCCAGTTGACAATCACTGTCCTAGGATAGTCTTAGCCGCTTTGGACTCAAACGCTCACTGGCCTACTGGACCCAGATTAAACCATCAGGTGAACCTATTCCTCGTAGGTATACGGTTGAACAAACAATTAATCTTTTCTAATGTCAACTTTTACTTCGAGTCGCAAAACAAACCACCTTCACGTCCGCTAATCGATTGGCATTTTGGTGAAATTTTGCTGTCCAGGATAGTTGCCTAAGTTTGTGGCAGGTCAAATTTGTGGGGAAGGGGAGAGCGCGTTCAAATGAATGGAGGAACGAGCAGATTGACCGCGTGGACGATTACCGCGAGCACTCGCACACACACACTGCTGTCTGTTACGGCAGAACTAATCCGATCATCAAATAAAGTGCCGACACTTAGTCTGACCCGGTTCACATTCGTGGCGCACACCCGACAGGATGAATCACCCCCTCAAACTGGAAGAAGGTAATGGCTACGCTGCCAGTGGAACGAGGAAGGCGCAGATGCATGCGCGGAAATGATCCCGAACTCATGAACAGATACATGCAAATTCAGATGACTACTACAGACGGCCGGGAGAGAAAAACGTATTTTTAGAAGAGCTGGATCGGAGGAAGAAGGGGTGAGAAAAGTTCGTAAACGTGATTTAAAGAGACGGCCTAACGGTGACATCCTGTAATGGAATTCAGGATGATTTCTAGGGGTAGTCAAGAAGGAAAACGTTCTGGCTAAGCTCAAATTACTTGCAACATTATCGGGAATTGCATGTGGGAAACAACCCTGTAGCAGACTTATACACAGCAGACTTTGTTAAAAACCACATCTGTCCAGTCGGGCGTCAACCTCTAGACGCCCTCCTCTCTTGCCAATGTTTCCCTTAAGTGTCGCTTAAGGCCACCTAAAACTTGATAAACCGCATGCCAGACGGGTCGCATCCATCTGAGATCAAGTTGTGGCTGTTTGTAGACAAGCAGATGGACTGCATGCACGACATGATTTCGGAAAAAGAAAAGCCTGTGAACAAACACCAGAAGAAGAGGTTGTTCCGTGAATTCTCCATGTTCCATCTCCAGTCCTCCACTTAGCCGAGAACCGAGTATGATGGAAGATGGTTCGAATGTGAGTGAGTGGCCTAAAAGATTGAGCTATGGAAGACTGTTAAGTTGCTTTGTTTTGTAGGTACTGCAAAGTGATCACGACTGCAGTGAAGTCTTTATACGAGCGTCCCGCGAACTGTTATGTGTGTCTTCAAGCAACCAAACATCTGCCTTCGCTGATCGAGTCATACATACTTTGCGTAGGTTCAAAAACGTATTTCCACATGAGTTTGGAACGGATTTTTAAATGGAGATTTTCACCAGAATTTATTAAAGGAGATTGAAAATAAACTGATTGCTTATTTCCCATCAAAACTTTGAGAATTTTATAGACGACACGTTAGTGAACGCCTTGAAAGAAGGGAATGATGTTGAAGATGACATTGTGCAGGATAAAAACGGGACAACGTTTCGTCCCGACCTGACATTTATGCTGGTTCCACTACGGAGAGAGAAGGCCGGGCTCATTTCGTTTGTTAACTCAGGTCCAACATTAAGTCAGCTAGACGCTCCATCCACGTGACAATCGCTTTAGCCAGGTACTGCTGTCACAAAATGGTGCCTCCCAAGGGCATTCGCCGTCCAACGGCACTGCTCGTTGAACAAGTTCGGTGTGTCTTTCAGGGCGCAAAATTACGGACAACGGCAGGGTAGTAAATAATCTTAAAAACGACAAGACACTGGGCTCCTGGCGTAATACAGCCAGATTAGATGGAGACTGAAACCATCACATTTCACCTATTCGGCGTCGTCAGCCAAGGACAGCCTAATCGGGTTTGAACCCGAGTTCAGCTGGTCAGTAAGCCAACGCTCTAGCATAAAGTCACTGGCTCGACTTCTGTCGGCTGTGGTCCCGAGGGAGAGAGACTTATCGAATTCTTCACAGTTGGGTCAAAGTGAATTATCGACAAATCTTTTTTCGAGAGAAACCGTAAATTAAGAAGGATTGTTAACAAAGACTTTTACTACTGACACTTAAACTACATGCATGCACGTTGGACTTCACACAACCCGCCCAACCTAGCTGCCCTACTTAATAGTGAACGTCGAAGAGAACTGGCCAGATGAGAAGTCACCGTTTTGTGACGGCAGTACCTGATTAAAGCGCTGGTCACGTGGATGGAGTGTTTAACTGGCTTACAGTTAGAGCTGAGCTAACAACTGAAAAGAGCGTTTGGGTGAAAGTGGATTCAAAGATCAGGATTGGGTGCGAAGTTAGGTCCGTATATTTGTTTGAAGCACTAGTGGACTTATCAAATGTGGAAGACCTGCCAGAAGAGGAATAAGCCTCTGGGAAAAGTGACTTCCTTAAAAGTTACAAGTACAATTACAAACTGGTGCTATGTCAAGTGACAAAGGCAAGCGAGGACATAACATGCGAGTGGGTGAAATAGCCAGTAGCAATTACGGTTTTAACAGAGCGATCTCATAGGCTAGCGCGAGACTCTAAATCATGCTACTGATCATGCTTTCAGACCTAACAAAGAGCGAATGACTACGGACAGGGCTATTGCAGGCAGCAGGCATTGGGTGCAAAGTAAGGTCCGCGTATTTGTTTGAAACACTAGTTGACTTACCAAATGTGGAAGGCCTGTCAGAAGAGGAATAGGCCTCTGGGAAAAGTGACTTCCTTGAAAGTTGCAAATTACAAATTGGTGCTATGTCACGTGACAATGGCACGCGAGGACATAACATGCAAGCGGGTGAAGTAGCCAGTACGGTTTCAACAGAGCGACCTCATAGGTTAGCGCGAGACTCTAAATCGCGCCACCGGTCATGCTTTTAGACCTAGCAAAGAGCGAATGACTACGGCCAGGGCTATTTCAGGCAGCAGGCATTGTGGTCTCGCCTGACAGGACACTGTAGCAGATCAAGTAAACGTCACTTCAGAAATGATTAACGGTTTCCGTCTCCCTCGCTCTCTGGTCACGCAAGCTCAGTTCGGATAAGTGAGTATGGGGGATTATTGACGCAGAGCTCCTCTTGCAAAGAAAGCCAAAAACGCGCAATTGGTCCATCTGTACGGCTCTTTCAAGCCGCGGTGGATGGCTGTTACAGGGCGTTTACTGTGCCCAGATGACTGCAAACGGAAGAGGAAAAATGTGCGGAACTGGAACAAATTATTAATCATTCGCCACTGTCTAGGGAAACTCGGAATGGGATATAATGTCATGCTTGCTGAACACTTTCTCAGAAGGCAACCGCATGGGTGCTGGAATGGAAAAGATCCTAACCTACTTCAGTCGTCGTCATCTCTTCTTACCAAAGGGAGGTGTGATTTTAAATTCAGAACAAATCCCAGGACCGCGTCTAGTCAGTGAATAGGGCGGGAAGCTGTTGCGACAAGCTTATCATCTGTATAACTTGGGTAGAAGGAGATTGTAAGTACGCTGTCGAGGCCAACTGGCGGCGTAGTACGGCACCCTATACTTACAGACTACCCTGTCTTCTGAGGAGAGAGAACACAAGTTTTATGCGAAGACGTTCGGCCGGGGTAATACACGGAGCGAACGGCATACTTCTGCGGTCTGGTTCTCGAACACAGCACCAAATACTTCCGGTGTCGACCTCTACTGCCCTATTAAGTTTTATGGCATCACCAAAGAAAGCGGGTCGGATTCAGGAAGACGTAAAGGCCACAGTCATGATGACCGTCACAAACAGATTTGTATCCGCAACCGTTAGCCATAGTTAGGAGAAGAGCAAAATGATATGTGCGCGACGACAACTGCCGAAGAGTGTTACCAAGCTACCACTCCTGCATGAGTGCGTTTACCGAAGACTGACATAATCAGCCGTCAACGCGGCCAAGCCCTTATTATCGGCATAGCAATGGCTGTGAGGTGGCTTCATGTACTCATTGAACTTGAAACTGGTCGTCAGGTGCTCCCGCTGGTGTCGGGGTACCATCCCAGATTTTGGGGTCGCGCAATTCGTGCTCCCCAAAGCAAACACGTACGCCTGTCCCCCAGTGAGTAGGAATGGAACAGCTACATCTGAGTTGGTGAAAGATGTGAATTACACTGGTTTGTGACGCAGTGGAGGGTATATAAGGCTACATCAGCATGGGGGTCGGCGTAACAAGTACAGCCTGCTCGCAGCGGACTCCCAAGACAACGCCCCCTGCCCCCTGAGACCGCGACCACAATCTGATTAGACTCCTCATAATCCAGTAAGACGGGCGAACTACCCCAAATGAGAGAAAAATGTAAAGGTTCATTGTTTTAGGCAGTATATTATTACCGACAAAGACAAGGGAGACTGAAATGACCATTTCTGGCTTATTGCCGTCGTCAGCCAGTCATACCCAACCCCGGAGTGTGGAACATCCGAGGCTGGAACTCGCGACCTGTTAGCTAGAAGTGCACGCCTCAAACCACTGGGCCACGAACCCGTTGCCTTGTCGGTTTTTGATCGGGAATATAAAATGGTAGGGGGCGCTCACCGATCGTTCTTACGGAACTCACTCGTTCCGTTGTGCCTTACTGCCTATATCATGCGCCGCTGTGCGGCTGCTGGTTGGACACGAGAGAGCCCGTAAGGCATAACGGAACGAGTGAGTTCCGTAAAAACGATCGGTGAGCGCCCCCTACCACTGTTCATTGATTTATCAAAATGAACGGAGGTTACAAGATTGTTTCGGTGCTGCTGTTGAAAAGATGATTAGTAAATGTTATCGGAAGGTGAAATTCCTCCCACCGTATCGAGTCACCTGACTAAACCAAAAGGTCGGCCACAGTACGGCTCAGTCATTCATAAACAAACCATATAATGCCTTTAATGAGCTCATCTAAGTGACAATAACAACGCCACCATGAGACAGCAAGAAGTCGTTGTGCAAAAAAGGCTTTACTGTGCGACCTAACAATCGCAGTTCCCATGTGTGGACTTTCAGGAGAACGGCTGCAATTCTGCCCATTCACGTTCCAGTAAACAGCTTGTCACTATAGTCTTATATAAACGGCATGTTTCACCCAGCGGCCTAGGGTTAGTGAGAAGTAGGACTTCCTCAAAGATCTGACTCAAATATTCCTGTTAGCTACAAATGTTTTTAACAATCATACAGTTCCCCCTTTCCTGAAAATTCTACCATTCCGACGCGTTCGACTGAAAAAGCGTATATTTCCAGCCTTTGTTGTTATATGCCGGTTCACCTTCCTGTGCTGTTAGCCTGAAACTATTTTGAAGCACGGCATCTTTGGCTGTCAGAAAATCAGGTGTCACGTGAAATGTCCTCGTAGTAAACTACTAACGCGGCTAGCCAAGAAAACTGGTAGAATGCACTTTCGAACAAGGGACCTCCTTCTAGATTACTACAACGAAAGTCTATTTTTCGATTTTAGAGACTCAGTCAGCAGGCTAGAAAATTACAAAAGGCTTATTTATTATTCGGACGCTTTTTCTAGCAAGCTTGTGGAGTTGCTTTGTCGCAGTAGAACGAGATATCAGTCCTCCAACACAGTAAGAGGAATAAGATTTGACTAAAGCAATACGTATTCCCAAGACAGAAAGCCATACGACACGTGGGACCTGAAACCCTCTATATACTCACTTAAAGACTCTCTATAAGCGGCTGATGAACGCGAACAGGACAATGTCCGCCAGGTGAACATAAATCACAGCCAGGCGGCAGCTTTGTTGTATATTCTATTCCTAGCGTACGGACAGCATCATACATTTCAGCATGTTGTAACTCCTCCTTGCTGAACACCGTAACTTTGGACCATGACTAGTATGTCGAAGTCCAGTCCGTGACCACCGCTTCCAGACCATGAGCCGTGCAGAGTCGCTCCTGGGATAGAATTTAGTTGGCAGATACTAACAACGTTAGTGGATTTTGGACGAGGTCAGAAATCCAGTTTTATCAGCCACTACCCCTACCGGTGGCTGAAAATTTTACCAAGAGCACCAGCCATTCAACAGCAGCGGCGACTGGCGGTTTTCTAGGCAAATAATTTTGCTTGTTATGTGTTTTGACTTATTATCTTTGCTGGCCTTAACCTAAAGTCCTTACGAGACGCAACGTTAACGAGCTCAAGCCCGAAATTCATTAAAAACAACCCTACTGACACATACAGTCAATACTGAGGGCATGACGTTGATGTGTACTCCTAAGTCGAGAACGCCCGATTAACCGAACTTCCGTATGTATCCAACAGATGAGACCATTGCAATTCAAAAACAAGCAATGCAAATTTGGCAATCATGCAGGCAGCGAGTAGTACGAACACTATTTTTGGGCCCAGAAACGCATGAGAAAGATTTCCTCCTCCAGACACAACGCATTACCTCGGGGAAACGGGGTGGCCTACGAATAGGCCTACACGTAGGTGTATGTCCCATATCTTTTATACGTATAAAAGGGATGGGACATTCAGAAGAGGCTCGACAGAATAAAGATGGCCAAGATAGACCTACTAGCAACGTAAAACGGGGCAGTTAACTTATGGCACATAGAAGGGAAAGTTCTCAGCACAACAGCACGCTTCTTGAACAACACGGCTGATAAGCCGAGTAATGCGCAGCAGTCAGACGCTGCTACTATTTAGGATCTCAACATCGTAAACGAAACACACAGTGCCTATCTATAAAAAATCAGAAATGGCTTACGACCAACTCTATATTTAGAAACACACAAAGTAGAGCGCAGAGAAGAGATAAATGCAAAATACGGACATTGCCGCAGCCGGCGTTTCGCCAGCTCTGGCTGCCGCCAGGAAGCATCAGGCATGAACCAATGGCCTCAAACTCACAAATACGCCTAAAAAAGCCTATGCTATAAGTCATCTAACCAGAACGCTTTTACCAGGTTGCATACAAACTATAGGGAGCAACACAACTCACGACTTGAGAAACCGAAATACAGGTCACACCCGATTGGTTGATGGATAATAGGCTCCCTGACTAAACATGAACTTTTAGATGACCTTGGAAAATAGCGAGTCAGAAGATCTGCAGACAACAAAGGTGGGATTAGACAATGTAGTAAAATACCTTCCTGCTAATAGGAGAAAGCACTGAAATTATTTGATAGTTATGCAATCTGATATGCTCATTTTTCAATCTTCTTAATTTGACTAACACAAGGGGTTCTTTCACGGTCAATTTGGTCATTACGTGTGCGGGTAATTCATTCGCCTACCTGAAAAATTGCAGGAAATTTCTAGAAAACGTTTGCGCGAATCGGGAAAAAAATCAGTAAGATAGACAAGCTAAATGCAGACGGCAGCTGACGGAGACGACCGAGGACTTATTGACGGGATCCTTCTGCTTGGGATAGCTGCAAATGCGCCCCTTCGAATGATTAATAACGATTAGCCCGCTTTCAAGTATAAACTCACACGCCAGCATAAGTTACATTCACATGATGCTCGGCATTTGTATATCCAGCTTTACAGTTTGCTGTTAATACGTCGCCTTGGGGTGAATAGTTACTGAATCCCGCATAATTGTTATAAACAGATCTAACCTAATTGTACGTACTAAATCTTTTGCTCGCCGCGGCGAATGTAAGAAAGCAGTGATTGTAATTACCTGCTGTGTACACCGTGATTAGCCTAACGCTCTATGTCTGGATAATTTTGGCGGCTATGTCTAGTTGTCGCTGTGGTGGCAGATGTAGAGCATTCACTTTTCAATTGTCTCTGAGGAAAGTAAAGGACATATGAGTTAAGATCTATCCGAGGGAGAAGGTTTATTTCTCTTATCGAAATGTGGTACCATGAGAAGAAAAAAGACGCATGTTCTGTGCCGGAGGTTTTCATCTAACTCTAATGGACTGAAATGGAGCGGGTGATAGGACGGTAGGAATCTTCGTATGTGATTATATCGCCTGCAGCACGAATGAGCCTTCCCCAAATCGAGATTATTATCAATTTCCAGCCTAAGCTATGGGGCTCAAAAACCCGCAACTTTCCCATGTTGTTGAGACATAGAAACTCCTGGGACCACATGCACATAGGACCGCCAGAAACGTTATTACTGCAAAAGGTTGGAATCCAAGGACGAGTCTTATTTTGGATGCTAATATGTTCTGTTCAGTCGGAAAACGGAAAGTGATCCTGCAGATTTTCAGAAACTCGTGTCAATGAACAGTGATATGCAAATTAATTTAATTGTATTCGAGTTAAAAGGTCAAAATATAAGTCGCAAAAAGTTTAAAATAATGTTGACTTAGATCATTATCAACAATAGGTAAGGATTGAATAAGTACAGATATGGGTATCAGTAACGGTGGGATAATGGTAACGAGGCCTCTAATGAAGGCAGATAGGATTTTTATGCTAGATGACTGAAGCGAAAACATCGAACTATTAACTGCCATGGTTAATATTGTCTCGGAACCTGGATCATTTACAAGTGCGCGGCTTGGATTGTGCCCTTCGGCGCGATGACTTTTTCCAACTCGCCACTACAACTCACCTCCGGGGACATCCCTTCAAGCTACGTGTGCCACAGGGTAGACTGAATGTGAGAAAATATTTCTTCTCCAACCGTGTCGTGGAACCGTGGAATAACCTGCCCGAGACGGTTGTTATGTCTCAATCTGTGGAGACATTTAAATGTAGCCTTGACAGATATATGCTGCGGCAACAAGCGGACTATGTGACTTTTTAGCCATGTGACTAGTGACATATGCGAATCAATGTATGCATTCACTTAATGCTGTAATTTCTTCATATTTTTGCTTGTTTATCGATTTTTTATGTACAAATAGGGAGTTCGAAGGCGTGAGCCTATTTCCCTCAAATACACTGACTGACTGACTGAAATGATGGCTCTGTTGTGCTGATAGACGATATAACTCGGTCGTTCGGTCTATCTTTGCATTGAACTCTCTCAGCATTCCCGAGTGTTTCATAGGTTACTTAGTTGAATGCAAAAGCAAAAATTCGAGGTTGGGGATCGGAAAGTTCTAAAACGTGAATTTTTATTCAGAAATATCGACAGATCTTTCGGAGTCTTCGGCCGTACGTGTGGCTGGAAGTGGACTAAAGGATCATCTCGACCACCATAGTTGCGTATTCGTTCAAGGTCTGTGGGGTCGAAAGCTTCTTCGCCGAAGGAAAGAACTTCCGTCGATGTTAATATGTGCCAACATCTGTCAAATAATATCTTTTGTCCGACAAACGAGGTAAGCGCTCGCGCTGCCATCAGGATCGAAAAAAACAGCAAACAGTCGTAAACTGTGCGACGACGGTCTATTGAAGTTGTTTTGATAAATAAAGGGGAGGCTAATTTGCTTTTTTCCAGAACAAACAACCTCCGATTCTCTCATAACGAGTTTTTTTCAGTCAAACTACTCCCCATTGGGAAGACTGCAATGTTGCGTATTCAGGACAGAATTGAAGAGGAGAATTGCAAATGACGAGATCAGCCCGGCTGTATTTAGACGACGAGAAATGCTGAGGAACACGATCTTCCTATGTAACCAGCCAGTATTAATGATGGCAACGATAACCTAGTAGTGGAAAGCTCGATACTAACTGTGAATGCCGCCTATGGTGACTTCAGAAAGGTCTTCGATAGTGTCCCATATAATTGTTTCCCGTACAAGTTGAGAACAATGGATACTAAAGAGAAACTTTTTACGTCAGTCGAAAATTTCCCTGTCGGGCGTTCGCAAGCTGTCTCTGTAGAGTATCAACAATCAAGGGGTAGTCATAGAGCATGGACCCCTTTCAGTCAAACCTACAGGATTGTCAGAGACCGTCAGTGTGCCCTTGACTTTGACGAATTCTTCGAATGGGCTTGGACGGACCGTCTGCGTGGTCATCCCTCTAAACTATGGAGGAGGCTGACCCATACGGACGTCCGACGGAACGCCTTCTCGCAGAGGGTCGTTGGTGCAAGGAACCGACTTCCTGATGCGGTGGTTCTTTTCGAAACTGCTGAGTCCTTTAAGTACAAACTAGAGGCTCCTCCTCTGAGAAACTACTGTGCATATAATCACAATTGTGTTATTGGCGGCAGTTTGCGCCTGGTTCACACTTACCGTTAATTTTTAAACTTCCCGATTTACTGGCGGAACAACTAATTCCAGTGCTTTTTGGATATGAAATGGGAGCTCAAGGGCGAAAGCCCCATTCCCTTAATAAACTGACCAAAACTGACTATGAGGCTCTTCTTTCTCTTACTTATTAATAATTTGTGTAGTGGCCGAAGACATTGAGGGTAGCACACAAGGGGCCACATGAAGCACTGGATATAATTCCTGATCAGAAGAGAGTTGTTAAATGGGTCATCGATCTCATCCAGGCTGACGATAGAAAAAGTTAAATGGTACAAAATACGTATACCAAGAGCAGCGGCATAATACATGGAAAACATTTTAAACGATACGAGGGGGAATGAGAAATACAGCAGAAGTTTTGATCCATCTGGATGAAGATGTGATAACAGCATACCAACTAGACTACTGGTGATGAATGTAGCGCTGTCGGCAACTGCGGGGTGGGACCGTAGAATGTGCCGACGTAGAGATAAAGATACTGTACAGTAGTTGCGGTAGCAGCGAGAGAGTGGTCGGCGGGGATGCGAGGACAGGACACTGGTTATTTTCGCCGACACGCGGCTACACCATCTTCATTCTGGATCCGCGTTCCAAGACGTAACACATCATTCAAACAACCCTGTTCAGTTCAAGGGCCGTTACATGTGTACAAGTACTGGGTTTTGTGGCATGCTTGTGTATGGTATAAAAAGTTGAACAGTCGTCCACAGTTCCGCCCATGGACGAAATTCCAAGGAGATCTTTGCCGGTCGGAAGAGTGACCCCGTAGATGGCTCCTGTCCTTCGACGGCAACAAATATACTGTGCTGAGTTTTGTAAACCGAAGTCACGACCATTAAAACGGAATACCACTCCCAGGAGCCGAAACACGGAAATATTTCGGCTTTTTGACTTTTTACTTTCAACTATCTTGCACGCAAGACATTTTCTGCACTGTTGTTTTAATTTGCTAAAATGAACATACCTGATTTCGGCTTGAGTCAGCGCGTTTTTGTGTCCGTCTGCTATTTGATGTCATTGTTTCGCTGATTACGCTCAGATGTCTCAGTCCGTTTTGTTCGAATGTCGCAAATCGTTTTTATTTCTCAGTCATATCATGCCGGACGTGAATTTGCCCGAGCAGCAAGCTTCAGTAACTGACTTCAGCTCGGAACTTTCTTCACTTTATCCAAAACATTCACTCTGCGACAAATGGCACTGGAGAGGTTTTAATTTTTTCGTGAGTCTGTACTATTATTTAGATTTGCGGGTTTTTCCATACTATTTTCGCTGTCGTTATTTTCCGTGTAAGAAAACAGCCTCCCCCACCTAGAGTCCGGTTCTCCTGTGTCTATTTTTCTTTGTAGTTTTAACTGATGTTTCCAATGAATGTTCGGATTTCACCCTCATGGCCTGATTGTCAAATGCTAGTCTTATTTAGTTTTATTGTGTCGCCTATAACATTGCAAGTTGTTTGCTCTTCTAGAAAAGTCTATCAGGACGTAGAGAGTGGAGTCCCACTAGGCTCGGTGCTCGGCCCAACCCTCTTTCTCTTGTTCATCAACGATTATGTAGACGGGTTGAACTGTGATAGTGCCATGTTTGCGGATGACATAAGAATCTGGAAAGTTATCCAGAATGCTGCCGATGAGACCAACTTCCAAGAAAATCCTTGTCGATTGGACGAGTGGTCCCGCAGATGGCTCTTGTCCTTCAATTTAAACAAATGTACCATACTGCGCCTCGGAAATCAGACCCCTAGTACGCGGCAATACCATCTGAACGGAAGGCCACTCCGAGAAGCAGAAACACAGAAAGATCTCGGAGTCTGGGTTGCAGACAACCTAAAGCCTTCTACACAATGTTGTAAGGCGGCCAAGGCTGCAACGTCAATGCTATATGCCATCAAGCGGACATTCGCAGTTTCGACGAAGACTGCTTCTCCAAAGTCATCGGCACGTAAGGCCGCATCTCGAATGTGCAATTCAGGCCTGGAGATCGTGGACGCAGCATGATTACAATCTGCTCGAAAGGGTGCAGAGGCGGGCAACATAATTAGCAAGAGGTCAAAGTGCACTGCCGTACGAGATCCGCTTAACTAACCTTAATCTCTATCCTCTGAGTTATAGGCAGTTGCGCGGAGACATGATACAAACTTTCCGTATCGTGCGTGTCTTGGACTGCGCCCTTCGGTGCGACGACTTTTCCAACTCGCACGACAATAGACCTCCGGGGACAGCCCTTCAAGCTACGTGTGCCGCAGGGTAGACTGAATGCGAGAAAATATTTCTTCTCCAACCGTGTCGTGGAACCGTGGAATAACCTGCCCGAGACGTTTGTCATGTGTCAATCTGTGGAGACATTTAAATGTCGGCTTGACAGACATATGCTGCAGCAACAAATGGACTATGCGACTTTTTAGCCATGAGATCAGTGATATGTGCGAATCAATGTCTGCATTCACTTACTGCTGTAATTTCTTCACATTTTGTTTGTTTATCGATGTTTAATGTACGAATGGGGAGTTCAAGAGGCGTAAGCCTATTTCCCTCAAATACACTGACTGATTGACTTAGCTTGAACTTTAAAAGTGCCAATTCCACTGTTTGGTCTACGTCTAAAGTAACTTGTCAATATTTTTTCACCAAGTACGGCCTTATCCTTAGATGCCATAAAAAGGATAAAGTCGGGTAAATCAGTTTTCCAGAACTTCAAAATTACGTTATTTCTGAAAATCACATGAAAAGTTTTCAGCAGCTATTGTTTCAGTAAGTCAGAATTAAACTACAGCATTAATAGCCTACTATTTCACTTTTCCGATGCGAAATCTCAGGAAACCTTTCGTTGAAATAGATCGAAGACCCAGGTTTTCACTGCGAGCCCCGCGTCCATTTGAAAACATCAGACCTTTGCGCACGCAAAAATTTCAATAATTTGATATCTCCATATGGGTCGATTTTTCCTTATTGTTAGTGTCTTTTTGAAATAAAATTGTCGACACTTCTCAGCAGTGTGAGAATCTCGTTATTGTCATTGAATTTTTTTGCTAGTGAGACCTATGGCAAGCAGAAAAGAAGTTTTTATTTTATTTCGGAAAATGTTCCTAATAATGGACAGCCTCTTGATATCGCATTCCATTTTCTTTACTGTTATGGCTCTAATTATATGGTTGTAAAAGATAAAAGGCTTTAGTGTAGGAGCGAGAATCCCCTCACTTTGGTCAAAATATTTTCGTCCACAGAGGCACACTCTAGTTCCTCTCACCACGAGCGCTCAGCTCACTACCTTTGAGGCAATAAGCTTTTTTACTAGTTGGGACAAAGCATTAGTATCACGTAGAATTTTCCACTCACCAGCGAACAAAAACTTTCCGCTAATTCTACCTGTCCTTAAGCCGTTTCTGAAGTTTGGGTATCATCTAGTGCTTGCTAACTTTCTTCCGCATGTCCGGCAGCTTCAGTTCCACCTAGTTCCTTATCCAATCTTACTGTCTAGGATTCATGTGAGACCTACCAATTTGTAACATCTTCGACAACGAAAATCGCCCAAAAGTGCTCTTCGTTTGCCAGGCCGCTTGATCTTAGCATCAACGATTGGCTAACCCTAGGGTCGCAGTCAACATCTGAAGCACAGAATAGTGACTTAGTTTAAACAACTTTGTCAAAGACATGTAGTTTCTTTGCCACACTAATCAGACCTGACCTGGTGGTACAACGGAATAGGCCAGATAATATTATAAGAAAGTCTCCGCCTGCTTCTAACCAAAATTTCCAACTTATAAAGGGCAGTACGGTTAAAAAAACCTGGTAACAGGTATCTACACTACATGCGGACAATGTGGTAAGTAATATTCTCAAGTCACCAGTTTGCCAGACCCCAAAATAATGAAGCCCAATTAAATTATAAAAGTTTTCAAACCCGCTTTCTTCGTTTCCTGATGTAGGTCCTATCTCATATTACGCCAGTCTTCCCCAGAGTCCTACTTTGATGCCTTTTCGTACATTTTCAACCACACGAAATATTCCTCCCCATGGATATTACCTAAGTATGTTTCTGTACCTTAATATCTCTGGTAGAGGGACGCTCGCCGATCGTTCTTACGGAAGTCACTCGTTCCGTCGGGCCTTACTTGCTCTCTCTCGAGCCCAACCAGCTGACGCTCAGCGGTGCATGATATAGGCAGACCGTTATTACCGACAAAGACAAGGGAGAATGAAATGGTCATTTCTAGCTTATTAGTCGTCGTCAGCCAGCCAGCTGGCTGGGCTCGAGAGAGACCCAACGCAACGAGCGAGTTCCGTAAGTACGATCGGTGAGCGCCCCCTAGCATTGTATATTCTCGATCGAAAACGACAGGTCAACGGGCACGTGGCCCAGTTGTTACAGGTGTAGACTTCTGACTGACAGGTCGTGAGTTCGAGCCTCGAGTGTTCTACACTTCGGGGTTGGGTATGACTAACTGACGACGGCTAAGAAGCCAGGAATAACCATTTCCGTCCCCTTTGCCCTTGTCGGTAATGACATTCTGCCTATATCATGCGCCGCTGTGCGGCTGCTGGTTGAACTAGAGAGGAAGCCCGTAAGGCACAACGGAACGAGTGAGCTCCGTAAGAACGATCGGCGAGCGCTCCCCTAGCACTGTATATTCTCGATCGAAACCGACAGGACAACTGTCCTCCGACCCAGCGGTTAAATGCTTCGGACTTCTAACTAACGGGTCGCGAAGTGTGCATTTTGGTAGTTTTGGGGTTATGAATACTATGAACTACATGGAAATTGAAGAACTTTGATATCGACCTGAACTTGAAATTACTTTCGAGTTGAATACATTTGGGTATCTTCGAGTTGCGGGTTTTCAGTTTATCTGGCCAGCTGCTGAGGGGCGGTCGCACCGCTCCTTCGTATTTTTCAGAGGGTTTGCGTTAGTTGTCTGGACTAAGAACTGGAAAAGATGAATATATATATATCGGGAGTAAGGGACATTCAATGGTAAGTCATAAACAAAGCTGTCAAAATAATATTGATCCCTGTATCACATTTTCCTTCTGAATGTGACATTATAGCAGTAGTGGTCGACTGGGTATTGTGACCCAATATAGTTGTATACATGTCTTATATGGCCTTAATATAGACTTCTGTACAACTAATATGCAGCGTTTTATTGAAAGGGATGTTATTATTAGCTCCTTAAGGGATATTTAGTGTCAGGTTACATAGCCGATAGAAACGATAAAGGGAGGAAAGAAAGAATACCACTATCTGTTCTATGTTTATCAGTGATGCTATCTTTCATAAATTTGATTGTTTTTGGTGCTATGTTCCGGTATTATAAAGGCGGTTGGCATCACCAGAGCCCTTTCGGACCAAATTATATACCAAAGAATTGACTTGAAAAATATCTTATCTAATTCAAAAATAAGTGTGTATCGTTATTTGAAAGGAATTTCTTAGTTTTTATTTTTAACGCCATCAGGTTTCGACTCTTCTGGATAGAACTCAGAAGAGCATTCCAGATAGTGGCATATCTTATGGAGTGGAAATTTGACCGGTGGTACATCGTAAATTTGGGGATCCTTATAATATCTTCGTTATTTCTGCTGTTGCTGAGGGCGTTTTGGTTTCTTAGTAAATTCATTTTGAGAATATCTCGATCATGGGTGACCTTGAATAGGAAGTTTAGACCATTTTGGAGTCTTCTGATCCAGAGAGGTCGAAGACCTTTTTATGATGTAGTTCTAAGTATGAACCCTTGGTACCATCACTTCTGGACAAAGATCTAGTAAAACGTCTCTGAATGCCTTCTTGTTTCTTTCGGCCGTCTGAGGGCATTATGCCGCAGAAAACTGAGCAATAATCTAGGAGATGTAAAACGTACGTTTTGAAAAGTTGTATATTTAATGCATTTAAGGTGAAATTTTTACATGTGAATCCACATAGGCGAGTGGCTTTCGGTGATATTTGTTGGACGTGGGAGATAAATCAAGTGTATTTGTATTGCTGAGACCTAAATCTTTTACCGACTGAGCCTCCGTTATTTCATTATCCTCGAATATCATGGGGGGATGTTTTTGTGTGCCGAAGATCAAGAGATGGCATTTTTCAGGTGAAAAGGGCATCTTCCGTTGACTACTCCACTCGTTGAGTTTTCTGAGATCAGTTTCAGTTGTTCTGTGAATATTGGCAATTGTGTTTCCGTTATATGCATATGCAAGTTGAAGGTCGTCCGCATATAAAACGTCTCAGCTGATACTGATATGGACGATAAGTCGTGAATATATATGAGAAATAGAAAGGGGCCTAGGATAGTGCCTTAAAGTACTCCACTGGTAATAGGGGATGGTTCTAAGACTACGTTTCGAACTTGCACTACTTGATATCGGTTTTGAAGATAGGATTTAAGAAAATCGAGACGGGAAGGCCTAATTCCATGACTTGTTAGATTTAATAGTTTTATTTTATAAGGGACTACTGTGTTTCCATCATCTATATTGCAGGAAACTAATTCCAAAAAAGTAAGATGGCAGAACTGACATGACTTTCTAGGTAAGAATGCGTGTTAAGAGGGGGAATGAGGTTAGCGTTTGTGAGATGGTCTAGCAATTGGTTGTAGACTATTTTCTAGAAGACTTTAGCTATTGCCGGTGTTCGGTGAACAGCACGATAGTTTTGGGTATGATATTGATTGCCGCTTTTAAAGATAGTTGCAGTGGTCGAGTAGTCCCACATGTCCGGAAAGATTGCTGGAGTAGGATGAATAACTTAGATAGGAGTATTGGAGCAAATGTCATATGCCTTATAATACATGACGAGCTTTTGTCCGTCCCATAAGAGTTGATGTTGGATAGTTGTTTGATGGCTACCTTAGCAGTTTGTTCACTTATCGAAGCTCATTAAGGATGCGTTCTGTCATCTCGGTCGGCTGGGGGATCGCTCCCTCCTTGACTATGAATTTAGCTGCAAAGTATTTGTTAAATAAGTTTGCTATATGGCTGTCATTTGTTATAACTTGTCCTGATTCATCAATAATAGTTCGTGGTCCTGATTGTCGATGATTTTTCACTTCAGGGGTTTCTAATGCCCGATGTTCTGTTGTTATGGTCTCTTGTGTTTCCATTTTCGTAACTAGGTCTTAAATTTCCCCAGTTTGTCGAAGTGTAGATAAATAACTTACAGAGGGGTTGTGTAGCTGTTTTTTAAGTTTTTCTAGTTTAGTTGAAAGGAAATGTGGGATTAGTGATTTCTTATACGGGAGTCTTTCATTTACCATGGTATCTCGAATTATAAATAGGACAGAGCATAATAGGTTAACGGCTTCCATAGGGGATGTTGTTAGAATATATGGGCTCCAGTCCAATGACCTAATTTAGTTGCTCATGGAGTCTTTGTCGAGTTTTTTAGGTTTAGTCAGGTGTTACTAAAATTGAGTGCTAGTTTTGCATTTTAGAGGCGTGTTGATATTATGGCTTTGTAGTCACTTTCAAAGGTTACGCAGTTGTAGTGCATATAGAGGGGACAGATATCGTTGGTGAAAATAACGTCCAGGATATTGTTTCCTCGGGTGGGTTGTTCAACTATTTGTGTCCAGTTATTAAAGATAATTGACGATAACAATTCTTCGTGCCTGGTAGGTGCCGATAATTCGACTCAGTTGATTTCTGGGAGGTTCAGGTCACCTACGATTATCTTATATTCAGTTGTAATGTTAGCTATATTACTTATTAAGTGGTTGAGACTTGTGTCATAATTACTACAATCTGGAGGGGAGTAGAGGCATCCCATTAGTACGTTTTCCTGGGTGTGAGATTTTATCTTGGTAAAATACGCTTCACCAGCAAAGGTTTCGGTTGGGACATCAATACCACGTTGCTCAATGCTAGTTCTGATGTAGATAAGACAACCTCCGCCTCGGTTACTAACACGTTTCTGTTGACAGAAATTATAATTTTGGACTTATGACCTGGCATTCGATATAAGTTCATTCTCCCATGGTTCTGTAATGTAAATTATATCGGGGTTATATATTTCAACAAAAGTTCTAAGTTGAGATTTTTTTGACAATCGATCTCAAATTTATGGGAGCTGTCTTCAGGATGTCGGATATGAAAGAGGTGGGCTGTGGGGAAAAAGGGATTTCTAAGGGTACTTTGATTGAGTAGTGGACTAAATGGGGTAAGGGTGTGGTTCTTGGAGGATATGGTAATGTGTATGACGAAATTTGAGTGAATGGATTAGTGTGTACGGATTGAATGTACACATGGGGAGGTGGATTAACTAGGTGGTAATTGTACCTAAATGGAGGTTCAGTTGGGAGGTGTAAAAGCCGCTCGAACCAGTGGCCGCTGTCTAGAAATCTATTACACTAACTGTCAGAGTCTTCTCAACAAGCTAGATGAACTCAGATTACTAGTCTCTGAACAGAAGCCACACATAATTGTCCTAACAGAGACATGGTTGACTGAGGAAATTAGTAGTAGCGAAGTCAGAATTGAAGGCTACCAACTGTTCCGTTGTGACAGATTTCACCGTAGAGGAGGAGGCACAGCTATTTATGTGTCAAATGAAATTGCGTGCTGTCAACGATAAATATCCGACGGTGCGCCCCGAAATTTTGAAATAATTTCATGCAAGATATGCATCAAACGATTACCGACACTGAACCTGTGTGTTGTCTATCGGCCTCCCAGCTCGAATGAAATCGCCGATATGGAATTACTTAGTGTACTGGAGTTGTTATGTAAGCAGGAGAACTTACTTATTCTGGGTGACTTCAACGCTCCAGGAATAGACTGGAACATTCCCCTAACAAACGCCCCGTCCACGTCATTTGATCACAAGCTACTACAGCTCTCCCTGAATGAATACCTCATTCAGCACATAAAATTCGGAACAAGAATGAGAGAAGGACAACGATCTAACTGTTTAGATCTCGTTTTCAGTCAAGAAGAAGGACTCATAAAGGAAGTGAATCCACAACCTCCACTCGGTTTAAGCGATCATATTGCTTTTACCTGCGTGTGCTCTCTCCTATCCAACCAACAACCAAAAATCAAGACGCGCAGAAATATTTGGAAGGGTGACTTTAACGCAATGAGACGCACTCTTTTGGAGGAAACCTGGTTGGTCAACACAGAAGATTCAGACGAATATTGGCAGTACTTACGCGGGATTATAGAGCGTCTGGTTGATTCCCATTGCCCAATAAAAATGACAAGACCATGTGCGCGACCGCCGTGGGTCAATCCGACGACAAAAAGGAGCATGAAGAAGAAACAGAGACTCTGGAAAAAGTATTTGCAACTTCGAGATCCAAGGTCACTCGCCGAATATAAGGATCAGCGCAATAAATGCCGCAAAGAAATACGGGTTGCTAGAAGTTCTTTCGAGCGTCGACTGATAGCAGAATCCATT
>CACRXP010000078.1:69045-112389 GCA_902702965.1 Spirometra erinaceieuropaei
GGAATACGGAATGCCATCATGGATGCCCTGGATGAAGAAAGACAGTGATGCCATAGAGCAGGTGCAACGACGGGCCACAAAACTGGTGGACGGTCTCAGGACTCTGTCATACCCAGAAAGACTGATCCAGTTAAATTTGTTTCCCCTATCCTATAGAAGAATGAGGTGTGACCTATTATGGACATTCCGCATTATCCACGGGCAGGAATGTTTGCTCAAAACTGATGACTTTTTTGAATTCACGACCACGAGTCACCTGCGCGGTCACCCTTACAAAGTCAAGCGGGAGCGTACACGCCTAGACAATCAGAAGTTTTCCTTCAGCCAGCGTGTTGTTCGGCCATGGAACTCACTCCCAAGTGAAATAGTGACATCTGATACAATCGCTGTATTCAAAAGGCAGCTGGATCGTTTGATATTTGATAAACGACGACTTTCACAACAGGACTACCTGCGGCCAGCCATAAATTTCATTTCTTGATTTCATCCCTACTTAACGCACCCCTGACTCTTAATGAGATGCCCCCTCTCAAACTATGCAAATGACTGCACTTTATGCTGATTGTATATAACTGCACTTAAAATTTCATGTGTACACTGAGAAGACCGCCTGCCGCACGCTTAGCAGTCCCGCATTGTGAAAGTTTCCCGTGAACAAATATGTTACTGACAAAATTTTAGTAAGATGTACATTTAACATTTATATTTTATGTACCGTTTTCAATAGGGTCATCAAGGGCATTGCCTATTACCCTAAAATACAATACAATACAATATACAATATATATACAATATGCCTCGCTATTTTTTGGACTCATCATTTGCTTCTAATTTTGAGATCGCCTGCAACTGGGCACTCAATATAACAATAACTATTTTAACGGTTCTTTGCCTATCACGCATATCTTCCCTGCTAAGGGCTTTTTAGGTTTTTATTTCATACATAATATTACTATGGCAGTCACAAAGCTGTACCACACACAGGAAGCCGCTGATGTAAGAATAACGATGGATGAGATGCATTTTGACTTCACTGCACTGTGTGCTGTCCTTACTGAGTCTAGGCATCATGTCACATGCTGTGACAAACGAATGATCACGGACGCGTGCTCCGAATTTTTAGGTGCTGACTGGTCACCCTACATTTCCCTAAGCAATGTACACCGCAGTGTCTCCTGATACTTACAACTTGCGTTACCTCCTGTGCTTTGTATACGTCCTACCTATAACCAGTCTTCTGTCTTGCATACATAACACTCAAAAAACCTTTCCTACACGCAAGGTAAAATAAGGGATTACGGGAGTGGAATTAGCAGTATCCAGCAAGCATGCAGGAGGCAATTTTACTAAGTTTCGTCGAGCTACCTAAATAAAATAAGTAGTAATCATATAACAAACATTTTCAGGGCTTATATAAAGCTCATTCATGTTGGTAGCTTAGTCTTGTCATGATCACAGTAAGTTGCTAAAATTTGAGTAGAACCTGGATTTTTCCAAAACCACTGTTTAGGCGGGGGTGACTTTGCGTGTTGTTGTTACAATTTTCCTAGTATTTCGATTGTTTGAGAACGACCTCGCCATCGTGCGCCCATACCGGCCGATGTTCCCCCGGAATCGACCAATTAAAGTAAGATTACCGATCAGCACCGAAGCTGCTGCTCACATCTCCTTCCCATTGCCGAGCAATCAACATCTTCCAGTGTTCCGTTTCTAGCAGACGAACGCTCCACGTGCTCGAGCACAAACTGTGAAACGTTTAGGGCAAAAATAAACCTTCATCTATTCCAAAATTTGAAACTAAAGTGCGCCCCTACGATGTCCAGTGAAATCGCAGAGAGCATCCGCCGGCTAAGCAGATAATCAAAGGAAGCCACAGCGTTCATCAGTGGCGAGTGGACTGCTCTGTGATTCTTATATCAGAGTTGCCAACCTGCTGACAGTGCAGATAAATTCCAAGGTTTTTGTTAACGGATGTGTCTTGTTCAGAAGACGAAGATGCGATTACTTGAACAAGAAATTTATTGGCCTGACGTTTCGGGTTCTCACTCGAATCCATCATCAGAGAAAATAGCGATCTGCTGACGATCAGCCTGCTGAAGGTGAACTGAGTAACGACCAGTTAAAATTAGTCAATTTCAGAAGAGAAGAACTTTTTGGTCACATTTTCAGCACCACTGAGGCATATATTTTCGGGATGGAGTGCCGCAGTTATGACAGCAAAAGCTACCTTGCAAACCACTAGGGCTAGTTTTGCATAGAACAGCATTTTTTTATTCGAAGTATTGTTTATATATGCATGGGAAGGCTTGTGGCAGTTCGCGTCTCCTTGCCCTCCGCCTTCGTCACGCTGCCTTTCTGTCCGCCTCACACTCCTTGTCGATACGCTGCTGAGACGCGCGAGGCTTGTTACTAGCCACGCGAGTGCTCGAAGCCAATCAACGCTGTCCCCACTCTGATTGGCTGGCGGATGCGGAGTCAACGAAAGGCGCACACACGAGCTGGGTCTCAGCACCTCGAAGGCGGACACAAAACAACTTGCCTGGAGAGCGCGCTCGCGGCAACTCCCTCAACCCACTCCGTCTTCCCAAACTTAGGATTTGGAATCTTTGTCTTGTCGACCACACCACATTCGACAGGCTCACATTCAAATTCGACTACTGTCCTCCGACTCTGATTTCACGTGGCTTCCAGATATGGAGGCTCAAGAAAATCTAACGTTGGACCCTGAGAAGACGGGCAGCATCATCGTTTCAAAAGGGTTGCCTGGTCAGCAGGCAAGAGTACTGACGTTGCAGTACCAAATTCCGCCTTTTTAAAATCTCATCAGGTTTAGATAAACCGGTGCCGATAGAACCCGCATTCTTCTTGATGCGTGCAGTATCAAAGAATGCAGCAATCGGTTGTGCGTCCGTGCCCCTCAGATTCAGAACGAAACCAACTCCTGCTGAAATTAAAAGGTACGAAACGCCTCAGCCCTGTATATCGAGCAATTGCTTTCATACGGCCTTCCAACATTTCTGGACCTTTACAGTGTTTGGGAGACTCTTCAGCATTGTACAAATCTCGGACGAGAAGAACGAAGCCCACAGACCCTACTTTTCGCGTAAAATAAATTTCAACATAAATGCTTCAACGATCTACTAAGTTGAAGTCCGTACACTAATAACCAAGAAGTACTGTCATCGGGAGGTGCATTAGCTAGTCCTGACCGTTCCGAACAGCCGCAGCCGAACCCCGTTCAGGGCATTTTCTATATCAGAAACCGAATTCAGTTGAGCGTTGAGAAGGGGCTCTTTAATAAATTGCCCTGACTTCGTTGCTGGATTTCTGATTGATCATCAACACCCAACCGCCTGCGATAGAGCTGGTCTCTGGCCCCAAGGTGAGAAGGGCCGCTCGGTTTCTCCCGAAATCCCAAAATATCGGTAAACAACACCCAATTACTTCCAGTCATAGCCGATCGGTGTGGGGCTGCCTGGCTCACCCTGTAAGTCCTTTGCTAATCAGGCGTCTGCATAATTTTCCACCGACGGCGGGTTAAAACTTCGAGCCCGCCGGACTAGAGCCGACTGACGAAGGCAAGCAAGCCAGAAATGGCCATCCCAATCTTCGGTGTCTCCGTTTTTAACATTACCCAAGTATTTGGTCGTTCGTGATTATGCAAGCGCCTGCGTGGGTTTTAGGCCAGATTTCACAGTCAGAATGAAGTTCTGTTTTGCGTTCTATAATTGGAACACGCAAACAAATGACCATTCCCATGTGGTTTTAAATACCCCTGGTAAAATAACCTGCTTAGAGTCCCAGATGAAAGCAAGGGAACAAAGTGTGCTGAAAGGTTTGAATCAGTACCACTTGTGAATTCAATTTGGAAAGGCTCTACAAGGTGCTCGTGGCAGTGCACTGTTAGTTGGAGGGAACTTCCCCTAGCAGTGAGCTGGGAACGCGGATTTCCAAGATTCGCAGACTGAAGAAAGTCTTCGTTAAATCAGTCACCGCTCTCTGTGGAAAGGAAAAACTCACTGGGGCCAACATAAGCCGGTCTCATAAACTCGATGTGATGGACCGCTAAGTACACAGTTTACTTGCTGGTTTAAATGTGACTATAGTTACTGAATGAAGGACGTTCATCCTTGGGGATTTAACTTGCAAATGGCATAAAATGAGGACCCGCCATGCCCAAAAGCAGATGTAACTCTTATTCTTAAATAGACTTTGAACAACAGTACAAATTGCGGTCATGTTATCTGCTTTTGTCCGCTTTTAGACCAGTTAACAAGATTACAAAGAAGAGCGAATTCGGAAAATAAGCAAGAGAAATGCTAAGCTGTCAAGCCGAAATTTGAATTTCGCCGCAATTGCTTCTTAATTCTGGAAAATTGTTTTGGCAAATATTATGAATAGTTCCGATCATGGTCGAAATGGCGCAAACGTGGATGTAAAGTGGGTAGATCTAATAAAAATTGTCTCACCGGGGTAGCCCTCATCCATCCATCTCGGTAGCAGGATTGAACGCGAGCATTATGCGAGAACTTGGAGTTCCATTCTTCAGCATGGCAGAAGATAATCGAGAAGCATAGACGATAAGTACAAAATCAGAAAGGTCATTTCTGATTCATTTTCCCTTGATTGCCCAATATAAATCAAATACAGTCCGCAGAATACCCAAACTTCCTGATAACGGGACGTTATTTCGAAATAGTTTTAGAAAGGTCGCTAGACGGGATAAGAGTGTCGGGTTTTGCTCTGCCTCCTCAGCCAGAGATGTAAAAAAACACTGCGAAACCTAGCCGTATGGAAGTTGTTTTCTCAGAAGCCTGAAATCCGGACGTCCCATTCCAACTTTCTACCCTTAGTTTGCCCATTTAGAAGCCCGAATCTCCCCATTTTTACTTTCGTTTTGCTTTCCAGAAGCAGCGGGCCCTCTCCACTTGAGGCATATATGTCGGACGAAGAACAATAGGAGTAAACTGTCGTTTTGATCCCACTATTTTTATCGACAATATTATTGGTTAAAGTAGGTCAGAATGTTCAGGCCAGGATTAAAGAAATAAGCGTGTAATTCATTCGGTACAACTTGAGCCCATTTATGTTACGAATAAAACTGATTTAGCGCTGGCGGTATGAGGGACGCAGTCTTTCCCAATTAATTCGTCAACCGCAAGGTGATGGCTAAGCAGCCCACTGGTAAAAGGTTGGCGGAGAATCACCAAAGATGTATTACTGTGATTCTTCAGCACCAACCGTCTCATAAGTAGCATGTAGTCGGTTCTCGGACATGATTCAAAACTTGATTCATTTGCTCGGCTCTGCATCTATCGGAAGCAGCAAAAATTTTATAGAATTTGCCTTTAATGACAGTCACCTTAATTATAGGCGTAAATTGACGCACCAGATTTTTTGCTTACCATATTGCTTAAAAATGCATCTTTACTGAACATTAAAGATGGTCTTCATGAGGGAAAAAGAAATTTTAAGTGGTAGAGAAGAAAAGAAGATTCTACAAAATAAACGGACTCTACCCAAAACCTTATCCCAAAGCTGCTGCCTAACTTAATGTCACGTCGCTTCCGTCAAAAAATCAATAATATTGGTTGTGATTTTAAGCAATGGAGGGAGAGGAAAATTCAAAAGATCCGTTTTGTGGTTTGGTTGCATTTTCGGACACCTAAATGCAGCACTTTTAAGAAAACGTTTTTGTAATCTGATGATATGATTCATTTCTTTCGGTCGCTTCTGCCAAGACATTCTTAACAATAACCATATTCAGCCCATTCCTCGTAACGTAAAAGTTGCTGACACAAAAGACAAGCGGTAGTAGTTTTGCAAACTTTATGAGAGAACTAAGTAAGCTGTTTGTCATTAACTCGTCTTTGAAAAAGTGTGCGGCAAATATATTTTGCCTTTTTGAGTTCCCTGTAGTTTCACTAATTAATAAATAATTTATTAAAAAGAAGTTTTAGAAAAGACCGCAATTACAAAGAACTGTTGACAATTAACGTGGGCAAGAAAACAATCAAAGACTTTTCGGACTGTTGTTAAGAGCGCTCGGATTTAAAACCACAAAGTTTTGCACTTTACAAAATGATGCAACAACGTCCTCCTTATAAACATTCTATTGGTTTCTTTTAAACAGTATTGTCATCGTATAATTTTCTAATATTTGGTAGGCCAAGAAAACAAACTTTCGTGCATACACGGAGTGAACAGAGCCTATTTATTATGGAAAGGCAAAATAATAAGCCTTAAATGTGTTTGCTATCAACCATGGGTTCAGCTCTCACTTGTCACACTGTATATTAACATAAAAGTAGTGCAGATTAAACTTCTAAGGTTTTCTACCAGTCTCATTGCCATTTTCCTAAATCATATCGGTTAAGTCAGCAATTGATAAACGCTTGCAAAAACAACGTTTTTCTTTACGTCCATAAAATGCCGTCTAAAAGTGTAAGCGTTTGCTTACAAGAGACTGGTTAAAGTCCGGACTACAGGAATTAAGAGCGAGATGAATTTCTACAAAGATTTATTTTCAAGAAAATAAACAAGCAGATAGCATGCTCACATTGAGGCAGAAGCAGAAAAGTTACTTATTTTGTAAAAACATGTGTCAAAAATGTATAAAAACAGGTAAACTGCGCGCATTACGTGATGTCAATTTGCGTTGATTCGCATTCCTTCGACTCTGCGATTACTGCGTCCTGAATAAAAAAAATAAAAGCTGTCACTTGTTACGATAAAAAATCGATTATGTCTGTCGCACGGACAAAAGTTAGGTTCCTAAAACGGAAACCTACCACGCTGCTGGAAACGAGTTCAGGCGAGCAATAAAAAGCTTGGTGGCTAACAATGTAGTAGGTGAAGCGTGATTCATAAATGGCCGACTAAAATTGGAAACGCTCTCCCAGAAAGCGATCATAAACACTTTCACTACTTTTTCGACGAGGCCTGCCCCAACATGGGGAATCCCTAATTACTTAACACTGATCTAACTTGTGAAGCCAGAAGACGACACATAAGCTCGTAGTCCATCATTCTAAAAATAAACTTATGAAAGGCAAACAAATTGACTTGGATTCTTACGAAATTAAAATGTTCTCTGTTGATTCATGATTTTTGTCACCTCAATTAAGTCAATTATAACTGATTGTTCATCATCAGCGACCACTAAGCGCATAATGAGTGCGCATTTCTGCTTGCTTGATTAATTTGGACAACCGTTCCAAAACATCTTGAACGATTGCCGATATAAGCGAAGATGCGAGTTCCAGGAATTAGTTGATCAGAAGAAGAAGCGATCACTGGAACAATGGCTTTATTCGCCTGACGTTTCGGATTCTCTCTTGAATCCATCATCAGAGACAGTTGCGGAAAAGGGTGGCTTGTGTACAGGAAGTCGCAGTATTTATAGTATGCGGTCGCCATGCTACCGCATACCTACAGCAATTAACCGTGCTCCCTTCATCAAGGATTGTTGCCCGCTGGTGCGCTAATTGCTTGATGACCGGCATGCAAGTTGTTAATTGCTGACATCACAGGACCTCAGTCTATCAACAAGTGCAACGACATTCCCACTCCATATTCTGTGCTGAGGCATAGACTGGCCAAAGCAATTGACCACTCGAGGAGCGCGCAAGCCGGTGAGCCAGATGGCCTAGCAATCATCACGCCAGCATCGAACACGGGTGATGAGATGTCAGCAATTAACAACTTGCATGCCGGCCATCAAGCAATTAGCGCACCAGCGGGCAACAATCCTTGATGAAGGGAGCACGGTTAATTGCTGTAGGTATGCGGTAGCATGGCGACCGCATGCTACAAATACTGCGACTTCCTGTACACAAGCCACCCTTTTCCGCAACTATCTCTGATGATGGATTCAATAGAGAATCCGAAACGTCAGGCGAATAAAGCCATTGTTCCAGCGATCGCTTCTTCTTCTGATCTTGAACGATGTCAGAGTAGCCTCAGAGGCTGCATTCGACACGATTTTTAACTGTTAATTGCTGGGAAAGGATGTATCAGATTCGAAATCCGGTTATACAGAGATTGGTAAAGGATAGAATATGTAGTTCCTAGATCAAAAATATTTAACGGCTCGGTCGCGTAGTTCTATTTTCAAGATTAGTCGGAGTAACCGTTGACATTCGGGTCTTCGTGTTGTATGCGCAATGTAGTAGACAATTAAAGTGGCAAAAACAATTAGGAAGTCTAATTCTTGAATAATGCGTGTCACGAAAGGCTTCCGAAACCATGATACCTCTGTCGACACATCCTCACATGAGGTACATTGTGCGGGTGAAGCGACAAGATCACTCTTGCTGGTTAAAGAGTTCAACATCGTTCGCAGTTGCATGAACAAGCTACTGGACTGTTCTGCAGTCGAGACGGTTCCTTCTACAGTGAAAAGCAGGGTCTACAGTGATTAATGGATTATTAGTTTTACCTCAATCTTCTGTTTCAGTCGTTCAAAAGCCCTATTTTCTTCAACATACATTTTTTCCTAGAAACAGGATTTAAGCTCATCAAGTGGTTACTGAATGCTGTGCCAGCCTTTCATCCAAATTCAACTGGCTTTTTAAGCTTTCTACTTCTGCGGACAGTCGGCCGACCTCTGCGGTTAGCGAACTGATGTGCAAATTCTTTTCCTTCATCTGTTGTAAAAGATTGGAATTCTCTGCAGCACATCGTTCAGCGGAGGACCGAACAGAAAATACTAAAAAATTATAGTAAGGACGAAATACCCAGAGACTTGAATCTTGTCACGAAATCTTCCATGGCTTCATTAGAGTTCTGGAGCTGCGTAAGCTGGTTACGTAACGACGTAAGTCGATTAATCGCTAACGTCGTTTGGTTTATTTGCAACGAACTATCAACCTCTCGGGACTTTAAAAGCAGTTCAATTTCAGTTTTTTCCCTCTTTTTTGTCAGAAAGGTCGTATTCGTACCTGTGCACTTTTTAGCGCCTCCAAGATTGACGAATTTTCTGTCTCCAATACGGAAATCCTGTCCTCTGATAATTTCTTTAAAATGATAATACACAGAGGGGAATGTACCAAAGCTAATTCCGTTTCTTTTAACTTCTCCGATATCTCTTCCAGTTTTCTGTCTTTATCTTGCTCGTCAGTTTCAGCCTTAATCGTTATTTAAAGCAAAATATATACCTGGGTGTCCGTCAGGGATTTAAGTTCTGCGGTAAGTGACGAAATTTTATTCTCCAATTTCCAGTTGATTAACTGCATTTGAAAATTTTATATAAGTACATACTCGAGTTTCTTTAACTTTTTCTATCAATTGCCGCGTGCTCACGAAAAATTGAACCGCCTCTTGAAATTGCATCGTGATATATATTTTAATAGACTGTTAACATCAGATAGATGACTTGCGTCAATGTTCCGAGGTTAATGTTATAGTCCGACATTCTTAGCAGAAATGGTCAAGCTTAACAGTTTCACATCCCGTGCCAGACTGCCTACATCAGCCATAGCGGTCAGCTTTCAAGTGCCATTAATTATGACTCCTCCCCCTCCCCTCCTCCTCCTCCTCCTCCTCAGCTTGGTCTATCCCTCCTGAATTGTTGATGTCCTCTAAGGGATATTTCTGTATCTGCAATATCTTCAGTAAGCTACCTTTCGGTTAAAGCCATAATGTCTGGCTTAATTTCATTAACCAGGTTTCTTAGTTCGTCTGGTTTGTTTAAGAGGTCTCGTATATTTGCGTAGATAACCTTCAATAATTGTTTCTTTGAAGAGGCCCAGACTTCATTGTCATAGGTTCTGATCACAGCAAAGATCTCTTTGTCTGGAGTATTTGTCCATTTTTGATCCTCAGTCCTTTCTCTTCTGTGTCGATTCTCTCCTTCAATTCTGATCTCAGTTCTCTCACTTTTAGTCTTTCCTTCAGTTCGTAGTCTGGTTGAAAAAAAAAACTTCCTTGTGCGTGTTGCGTAAGGCCGTCTTACTTTCTAACAGAAGCGCCGCTTGGGTTTCGTTAGGGTCTTGGGGATGTTTTGAGGTCACGGATTGGGTCTTCCTTTCCTAGTCGGAAGGCTTTTACGGTGAATATTTCCCCATCGTTCAGGACGGCACTGGCGCATTGATGAAGAAGGTCTAGGTCATGCATCACCCTTTCCTTTGTAATGCAGGATGTGGGCTCTGGGGCGCCCCTTATTATAATATTTTGCTTACGATTTATGGAGGAGCCAATAACTGTCCCATCCGCGCTAGGACGATAAAGCACCATTGCGGTGCTCCCGACGGATGATGGCACATCGACGTTAGAGTGATTTTCGTCCTGCGAAGGGGATATAAGGCATGGATTATAATGTGACGTACATGTCCTGACACTGGGGTTTATACATTCACTACCCTTCTGCAATGTACAACAGGAAGGCTTATCGGGTTCATTTCCACAAACGGAATGGTAATAGCACTTTCCAACTGAATTGACCTTGTGATGAAACGGAGTAACAGCGTCGCCTACCTAGGAAAACGACCAGTCCTTATAGTATTTTCTGACAGATCTTTTGAGGGCCATCTTGGCTTTCTTATCTTTTGTGTTCCATGATTTAGCAGGTTTAATTACCGTAGCGGGTTTATTTTTGTAGCATTAGTGCTGACTGCCGCGTTATTCACCGGAGCTGACTTGTCTGGAGTTTCTCATTGGGATATAACTCTTTTCCTCTTCATGACTGGCTTCGAGTTTTCCGCGCCAGTGCCTTTATTAGTGGGATACTCGTCGCTTATCGGTCGGAAATGTGACGGATTATCTAGTAATTATATTCTGCTGTGCTCCAGAATAGCCACAACGATGCTCATCAGTAGGCTTTGCTTCTCTTCTATCGTCTGGATTCGCTTTTCAAGTTCCTCACAGCCGACACAGCGACCGGCAAGCGCAGAACCCGTCCCGTCTGTCAAGCAGTTTTCAATGCCTGTTGCCAGTGCATTGGTTCTTATTTCCTGTCGTGTCTTCTGGAGCCTATTGGGCTTAAGCCGCCTGGAGTCTAGTAATTCCAGCAACAAGGAGGGAAACTGACTTCCGGAAGAACGGAAGTATGTGTTTTCACCACCTCCCACCACTAAAGGAGTTTCATGACTTTGCAAAACTTATTATATATTCAGTCTAACCTGCATCGCGTATAAAATAATGGGGCGCGTTATCAAAATACACCTAATGGTATATCTGAAAAAAACACAAAATACTGAGTGACGTCTAACTTGGCTCTCATCTAGGACACTCTTGCCCAACTCTTGCCCACTCTTGCCAAACGGACATTCCCCAATAGCAAGCAAGCTCGCCGCGAGCTAGCATATTCGATAAGGGTACTGAGGCATCGACGAGCTCGTAATTTGATTGGCTGCTAGGTCGGTTGCGCCGGCGTCGCGAAGGCTGCAAACGGCCGCGTGCAATTGCAATTGCTTATCGATTAGCCTCGGCGCCCGGTAGTACGTACGCACTCCCCGGCGCCATTTCTTGCTCTCTACTCTGCAGAGCGCGCGCCGTACCTGCCTCGACGCTCTTATTGCCTGCCTGACCCCTTTTGTCCTAAACGTTTATTTGTCTTTTAGTGACAAGTATGTTGTATTGTGTTAACGTTCGAAATGGATGACGTCATTCAGTTTATTTCAGTTTATTTGGTAAGGATAATAGGCAAAGCCTTTGAAAACCCTATTGATTACATGTCAGCTCGTTAGAATAACTGTACACGAACAAAAAATGTAGGGAAAGGGAAAAATTAATACGAAGAATCAGCGAAAAGGCGAGAGACATGTCGTCGTCGGGCATATCATCTTTGAGTTCGTCGGATGGCTTCACTGATGATTCTGATTCCTCAACTTTGTGTGATTACGGAAGCTCTTCAACGTTTGAGTCTCCTCAGTCTCGGTCAGTCTAGCTTATTGCTTGGGCATTATATTCGGCCCATCCTGATACCTTCAGTATGGTGAATTTCTCGTCTCCGTTCAAAATGTCTTGAGATATCGATGGACTATTTCTATGTCATGATATATTCTGTCTATCGGGGTGTCATAAGCAGACACAGGCATGTCTTTTGTGAGAATGCATCTGTCGCGATCAACTCGAAAACGTTGTGGTTTTCCCTTTCATGTAGGGACTTCATCGCGGATATCCCGGCTACCGCCACCCTCTGATTTAGAAAGGTTTGATTCGTCAGAACTAACGCATGGCTCCGTGCTTACTGAGGTCTCTTAGTCACTCGCCATTTTCGGCGACGCGACTCTTGTTTGCGATGCGCATAACCCTTCTTCTCTTATCTGACTGTATGTGTCTTTTTGGGGTTCTCTGAAGCATTTTTGTTCGCCGTGATCCCGTCTGGTTACACTTTTCTCGCACCAAACAGTGGTCGTCTTTGATACGGAGCTCCACAGACCCATTATTTTTTTCTCCTTGGTCGACACAGCTAAGGAAGCCATGT
This sequence comes from Spirometra erinaceieuropaei, assembly GCA_902702965.1. Lineage (NCBI taxonomy): Eukaryota > Metazoa > Platyhelminthes > Cestoda > Diphyllobothriidea > Diphyllobothriidae > Spirometra > Spirometra erinaceieuropaei. The sequence continues at coordinate 81,473 of CACRXP010000078.1, forward strand.
TTGCGTTTGCTCTTTATTTTTTATGGATTTCGGCTATCATCGATAGCTTCTATTTGGGCAAATAGCGAGGGTGATTCTTCAACGCCTCCATTTCCATTTTGGCCCCTTAATCTCCTTCTCCATTTCCAAAACTTGTTAAAAGGAACTCGTAGCATGTAGTAGGGCTTCGTTGGCACTAGTGTGGCGAATGTTTTCAGTCTCCATTTCTTTTCATGGGATTCGAAATCTGTATTAAACAAAGGTGCATGGCTGGACATTTGCTAGCTGTCTGCAGAATTATTTACCCCCTGGGTTGCGGGCTTCAAAGCCTGCATCATTTACCTCAATACAAAACTTGGCAGAAGGGTAAAATGCTTCGAAATTCATCACTACCAAAGCTGAAGTCACTGAATTCGGTGCCCAAAAAGTCTGGAACGTTTTCTAAGTGCAGGAAACGAGCGATAGTTTGCTTAAACAACAAATAATTTTGCTTTGTCTCAGATTGCAGATGTTTTCACCGAAAAGTGGCGACATTTAACTGTGTATGCCACAGCAAGAATCAAAAGGGTCTTGCGCTGACCGTTGCGTCGAGAATGTGTAACGTTCCGTCTATTCCTTGTCACGCATGTCTGATCGACCTTGTCTGGATCCGATGTTTCAGTAGGTCCTGAGCCTAGTTTCTCAGCATAGCCTCTCCTAGTAATGGGCGTGCTAGAGTCTCCTTTGGTGGGATTGTGGTAACTTGTCATCACTCACGCAATCAGTGATAGAGAAATGCGAAACAAGGCGAAGGTTAATTAACCTAACGGTATCAGTGGAAAAAAGAGAGCGTACGGAAAAGCTGAGAGCGTCATCTAAGCGGGATCACGGCGTATCGTCTGGATGCACATAGGGTAATTGTCGGAAGCCGTTTCGACGGAATTTACTTGCTTGTCGGCACCACAGGCGCTGCCCACTGTCACCGTTGTTGTGTAGTCGAAAGTTAAAAATGTCTGAAATCGTGTACCTTGCCAGTATCAGCAAACCATAGCCCTCACAGCCTGGTATGCAGTGGCATTTCCCTGACACCTAGTTCTCTGCCGGCATATGCAATTGCGTTCCCGCTGGGTATATGGGTGGTGGACATGGCTGTCCAGTCCGCCTTTTCTTCTGACCCCTGTTGGGGTGTTGTTGTTAATCCTGGACCAGGGGCTGTAGTGGCACACTTAGGTGCGGGCCCGGCTGTGACAGCCACATGCACCCTGCCCCGTCTCTGGTTATCTTGACTCAGTCTTGGCCCCGGGTCCAGGTGAGGAGTGGGAAAGAGAAAGCGCGGTAGGTACTGCGCAAGTCTACTATAACTATAACTGCCTGCTAAACCTAGCTGCGTAACGCACGATAGGCATCGTCGGTATCGATGATGGAACTGTCGGAAACGAAATCAAAATTCTGGGAATAGGGGGCACAAATAATCATACAAACGTTACTTCAAGAGTTGCAGGGAAGTCGTCGTTCTATTTCCCAACTACGGTTTGCGTGAAAAATACAGAACGAGGACAGAGACAAGGCGGAGTTGCTTAGTGATTTGTTTGCAAAACACCACAATACTAGGTTCGAAGCCGTCCCTGTCTTTCGATCACTTTCATATAGGACACTGAGTATAATCGATGTCTTCCATGATCTCAATAAGATATATTTTCCTCTGGAATAACCTTCCATTAAATATAAGGACTTCAGAAAATCTACACACCTTTAAGAGAAGGCTACGCCTTTATCTGACTACTGACTCGATTTAACTTTTTTCCTCATCCTTCCCAGACAACTTATTCTATGACACTGAGAAAGGGCCACCGGGAATTTAGTATGCCGCCATTAAATCTCCGTATCTGTTCACATTTCCTTCCTTTGTGAGTAGTCTCGCTTCCCAAGATCCCTCACCAGACATGTCAGTTTTTCCAATTTTTCAGTTCATGCATCGTGCCTTCACAGAATGCGCTCCATCGACGTTCTTGGGGAAACCTTCTGTATTCGCCATATACTGGTAGCCTGGTCGCATCTCCCTTGCCCCATCTTCGGATGGACTCGGATGAATGTAACCGACCGCATCTGGGTTCCTATCGCCTCGAGACTGGTTTTCAATTTCGCCACTATTTCCCTTTTTCAAGGCCACATACAGGCCTGTCCTGACCGACCCGCCTACTTACCCCTTCATGAAATCCGTTATACAATGCCATACACAGTTGACATTTATTTCGGTCCTGACAATGTCCAACTACAATCCATTCTATACCGCCACATGACGGCCAGTCCTGCCCGCATTTTTCTGTTTCTATTTTTTTCGAGGGTTTTTTTCTCCTGTACAATTAATCCAATCATTTTTAAATTTTGATATGGAGTTTTTTTTCACACCTCGCTTATCATTTTTCTTAACGGACTTCTAATTCAAAAACTATGAATTGCACTTTGTACAGATTTTGCCTACCTGGTCTAAAATTCGCATGTAAATTTATTTTTACTTGCTTTGATTGGACCCCGACGGGTCCTTAATAATAATAATAATAATAATAATAATAATAATAATAATATTAATAATAATTATTATTATTATTATTAAAAAACACATAAGCCGTTTGAAATACTCACGCTGCTCAGGAACGGACGGGATCCCTAATTCGATTATTAAACAAGCGTCCTAGCTTCCCATATTGCTTAGTCCTTTATTCTCGGTCGATATTTCAAAAGGATTCTTTCCTGATACATAGAAAACGTCAACCATCATTCCTGTCTTCGGATCTGGATCTGGGTCCGATGTTAATAGCTATCGGGGCGTGCACAAAGCACCGTCTTTAGCAAATCTTCTTGGAAGGATTATTTTAAATGAAAGTCTTGACTTCTGTCTAGCTAATCGGCTTCTGAGCTCTAGTCAGCATGGATTTTTACCTGAACGATCCTGCGAAACATGTCACATGGATTTTTTTAATCTAATCACTTCTTTTCGTAATGAGCGGCAGTCAGTGGTAGTTATTTACTTTGATCTTAGCAAAGCCTTTGACAAGGTGCCCCATAGACGTCTTTTAGTAAATTTGAGAACTCTCGACATCCGGCCGCCTCTACTCGACTTCATCAGGTCCTATCTGTTCAACCGATATCAGAAAGTCACGGTCGGCAATAGCTACTCGACACCTCGCTCACATCAAGGCACGGTTGTGGGTCCGCTATTCTTCCTTCTGTACATCAATGATATTTCGACTGAACTCGGAAATTCACTAACCTTTATTTATGCAGATGATCTCAAGTATGTTTACTCACATTGTAAGGACTCCGCAACTGTTTGTTTTAGAAAAATTAATGCCGATTTACTACGCTTAAGCAGATGGGGTTCGACATGGCAGATGGAGTTTTCATCATCCAAGTGTAGTTTCATGTCTTTTGGTCCTACCAAACTTCCTGGTCGCATAATTTTTCAGAATAACCCACTCTCGGAATGCTTTACAATAAAGGACCTGGGTTTATGTTATACAAATAAACTTGCTTTATCGCCTCATGCAGATAGAATGTCTGCCAAAGCCGCACAGATATGCGGATTCATATCGCATATTTTTTTCTTCCGGAAATTAGGCTTAGACTTTATCAAATGTTTTTTCTTCCAGTCCTCGAACACTGCTGTCCTTTCTTCGGTTTAATGAACGCCTGTGACCGCTATAAGATCGAACTTGTTCAGAGGGTTTTCAACGGGAAACTGTCCTCTGAAGCTTCGTCCGGTATTTCTTATACTCAGAGATGTCAGCTGGCGAGCAATAAATTTTTGTGGGTTAGAAAACTCGAATCTCGCTCTTGATTCTTTTTTTTCGCATTAACTCTAGCTCCAGTCTTCCGCTCATTGATATTCTCACTCGGAGAGATCGGTCTTATGCCACGCGCAACTCCTCCATGCAATCCATCTAAGCGCTCCATCTTCTCTGCTTCCAAATACGCTTTCCTTTGGAATAATCGTCCGCTAGAAATTAGGTCGTCGCCTAAGTTACTGGTATTGAAATCGAAATAACGCAATCACCTTGCACCGGAAAGTGTAAAGTCACTGCTAACGGTCTCATTCTCGAACCCTCAATTTCTTGACTTCGAGAAGGGTCCTCCTGGGATTTAGTAGTAGATCAAGTGGTAACTCTTAATTATATCACTAGAAACCTCTGTTTTGAATTGGTTTCTAAATCCACTGCCATCAATCCTCCCCCATAGCGACAATTTTCGCGGTTTTTGATGTCACTTCCCGCATTCCGACCTAATGCGGTCTGTCGAAGCTCAATGCGGAACGCTCTGTATTCGCCGTCTACTAGTAGCTCGGTCGTACCTCCCTTCCCCACTGCTCGGCTGGGCTCAAAGCGGACTGTGGCCAATCGCGTCTGTGATCCTCTCATTTGACATCTTTCACGCGAATAGTCTAATCCGGCGTATCAATTCTGCCCAGACGATATCAGGTCTGAATCCCATATGAATTAAATATTCGACATATTCTGCCTATTATTATTAAAGACCCGTCGGGGTCCAATCAAAGCAAGTAAAAATAAATTTACATGCGAATTTTAGACCAGGTAGGCAAAATCTGTACAAAGTGCAATTCATAGTTTTTGAATTAGAAGTCCGTTAAGAAAAATGATAAGCGAGGTGTGAAAAAAAACTCCATATCAAAATTTAAAAATGATTGGATTAATTGTACAGGAGAAAAAAACCCTCGAAAAAAATAGAAACAGAAAAATGCGGGCAGGACTGGCCGTCATGTGGCGGTATAGAATGGATTGTAGTTGGACATTGTCAGGACCGAAATAAATGTCAACTGTGTATGGCATTGTATAACGGATTTCATGAAGGGGTAAGTAGGCGGGTCGGTCAGGACAGGCCTGTATGTGGCCTTGAATAAGGGAAATAGTGGCGAAATTGAAAACCAGTCTCGAGGCGATAGGAACCCAGATGCGGTCGGTTACATTCATCCGAGTCCATCCGAAGATGGGGCAAGGGAGATGCGACCAGGCTACCAGTATATGGCGAATACAGAAGGTTTCCCCAAGAACGTCGATGGAGCGCATTCTGTGAAGGCACGATGCATGAACTGAAAAATTGGAAAAACTGACATGTCTGGTGAGGGATCTTGGGAAGCGAGACTACTCACAAAGGAAGGAAATGTGAACAGATACGGAGATTTAATGGCGGCATACTAAATTCCCGGTGGCCCTTTCTCAGTGTCATAGAATAAGTTGTCTGGGAAGGATGAGGAAAAAAGTTAAATCGAGTCAGTAGTCAGATAAAGGCGTAGCCTTCTCTTAAAGGTGTGTAGATTTTCTGAAGTCCTTATATTTAATGGAAGGTTATTCCAGAGGAATGTATATCCGGAAGCGAAAAAATAGGAGCGCTTATATTTGCAGGACGCTGGAGGAGGTATTATCAAGGGCGAGTTGCGAAGATTGTATGGGCAATTACTAGAGGGAAGTGCTGAAATCCGAGGAAAAATTGAACTATGATTAATGCGAAAGAGGAGATAGAAGCCCGCTTCTAGCCTTCGAAACCATAAAATGTTTTGGTTAATTAGCTGGCATCTATCTGAGTAGGAGATATTGGGATGTCCCTTATCTAAATGTTTTTTTAGAAAAACGTCTTTGGACATATTCAATTCTTAAACGACTAGCTTCATTCATCAGACCAAATAATGGGCAACAATACACGAGAATGGGAAGTACAACCATACGATAGAGCCTTAGTTAATTTCAGGAAGATAGAAATTGTAAGAAATAAGGCAGTTTTGGCCGCAATTTTGTCAGCGTGTGGCGAGAGATCAAGCTTACCAGTGTAGCTTAAAGCTAAATCCTTGATGGTGGTACATTTACCCATAGGTGTGCCTTGAAGGACCACTGGTTGGGGTAGCCTATCAGGTCCAAAACACATATAGCGACATTTAGACGGAGAGAATTCCCTTAGCCATTTTGAGCCCCAAGCTGAGAGAGCAAGCATGTCAGCATGGATTTGCTCCAGGCAATGAAGGCTCGTAAATTTTTTGAAAGAATATACACAGTTGAGATCATCGGCATAAATAAATGAATGAGAATGTTTAACTGCTGCCGAAATATCATGTATGTAAAGCAAGAACAAAAGAAGACCTAAAACGGTACTTTGTAGGACACCACTTAAAATAGGGCTTTCACTGTAAAGTGAAAATCCCACCAAAGCATTTTCTTTACGATTACACAGGTATGACTTGATAAAGCCTATTAGGGGACTGCGAATTCCGATAGCTTCTAATTTAACCAAGATTCCTTTATGTGGCACTTTATCAAAGGCTTTACTAAGATCAAAATAAATAACGACCACAGATAGATGGTCATTACGAAGAGAGGTAAGTAGATTGAGAAACGACAGATGACATGTTTCACAAGAGCGATCTGGTAAAAAACCAGGCTGGGATGGACTAACAACTTGATTGGCTATGCAACAGTCGGAAAATTTTACGGCGATAATTTTTTCAAAGATTTTGGCGAGAGAGGGTGTTTTATGGACACCTCGATAGCTCTGTACGTCAGAACGACAGCCAGAATTAAATACAGGAATAATAGTATAAGTTTTCCAATAGTCAGGGAAGAAGCCATTTACGAGAAATACTGAAAAGATTTTGCTATGCAGAGGAGGAAAATCTCTTAGCTGTTTTATAAAAGAGTTTGGGATATTGTCCGTACCTACTGAGGGAGAGTAAGGAGAAAAATTAATGATGCTACGATCAGCATCAGACAACGGAGGAATAAGAGGGATTGGGTTAGTTTCAATGGTGGAATGTTTGGCAAAGGACGAATTTAAAATTTCTGCTTTGCCTGACTCCTCTCTAATGAAGGCATCTCTAGTACTAAGCAAAGGCGGAATGACTTGGTGGGACTTAGTAGATAATCTTTGACGGAAGATCTGAGCAACTGATTGAGAAGCATTGATGTCATTAATAGCTAAACACTCTCTACGCCTATCTAGCGCGAGCCTAATTTTCGAAGCTAGTTCAAATATTTCAACGATTCTTAGATGAACTAATAATGAGCTCACAGAAGGATCTTTAAACTGCTTCCGTAACTTTTTAAGTCTGTTTTTAAGAAAGTGTGGGGCAGCGGTGGAATAAGCACTCGATTTGAACATCTTCCGAGGAATAAGGTCAAGAAGACCTTCTGTCACGCATTGTAAAAAATTGTTGAAAAAATTTAGATCATTATTTTAAAAAATATTGTGCCAATCAACAGTGCATTTAAAGTTATTTACTAATTTCTTGTTAACATTAGCAAAGTCAAAAATACTACGTTGTACTGTTGGCTTTGCGCAAACGGCAACGGGAAGGCGACAGTGGATTAATGCAAGATCACTTGCAAAAAGGTCATGATAGAAATCCATAGATAAAGGGAAGGTGCCATTAGTAAACATGAAGTCTAAAACACTATCGTTTCTGGTCGAAGAGTGAACTAATTGAGATAAGTTTGAAAAGTAAATGGTGTCAAGCAGCTTCTGCAATTAAGGAGGAGAAGTATGTGTGTGCCAGTCAATGTCTGGCAAATTAAAACCGCCTAAGATTATCTTGACATCGAAAGAAGTTCCTGTAAGTTTTTCAGAGTTCACAGAGTTGGCTTTCATTTCCGGAGGGACATGGAGGATTATATACACATCCGACTTAGGCTTTCCTATTTTGCGGAAGGATTACCGAAGCAAAGCATAAATTTCCAGAGAAGGAGGAAATGTTCAAGTCATAAGGCGATTGTGCAAGTGAGGCTCTTATGTAAAGAAGGCATCCACCGCCGCGTCTTTCGGCACGATCCTGGCCGTATAAACTGAGGCTATCTATATTAAGTGCCGAGTCTGAAATTAGAGAGTGAGCCCAAGATTCTGTAATGCACAATACGTCTGTGTCAAACTCAACAGCTACACTCATTTGGTGTACCATATTTTGCACGACAGATCTTGAGTTGAGAGGGACAATACTGAGCGTGTTCCTAATGAGTAGGTTCCGCTCATTGTTGCTCGTAAAAAAGGAAGAGCCGGAGGTGGAAAATTAAGCTGGTGGAACGAAGCAATTGGTGGAGGACCAAGTTGCTGCGGTCTAAAATTTGTGGGGTAACTACTAACAAGAGATGCAGCATTATGTGGAAAAACATTTGAGGAGGACCCAGGAAGAGGAAAGCTATTTTGTTCGGTTGGGGAGGCATGGAAATAGGATTTTGGGAATTGTTAGCATAATATGAGGGGTAGTTTATGTTAGGTAGCGGACGTAATGGTTTCGGGAAACAGTTAGCATCAGGAAAGGGCTTTATTATTTGGAGTGTCAGACTTGATTCGCTGGGACCCAGACGGGTCTCAATTAAGAATTTTGTATTTATTTATTTATTCTGCCTGGACATTTTTGTCCGTAGCTTCATCGAGTGATCACGAAGATTGGGTGAAAGGTGCCACTGAAACATGTCCTCAAAGCGAAGTCTGTGCTCAAGGCCGTGTATTCTCTTGTAGACGAGGATAAGATCGCCTCTTTGCTGTCTGTAACACAGAGTGAATGAATTAAGACAATCCAGCCTTTCTATGTAGGATTGGCTTTTTAAACTGTTCACCAGCTTTGTTTCAAAGATTTGCGCTCTTTCGAGGCATGCTTGGCCCTTTACGAGCCATGGCCGCCACGCTTGTATGCAATATTCTAAATGGGGCAGAACAATGATGTCGTAAACACTTCCAAAAAGGTCTTTATCATAGGTTACGAACGCCCTTTTGATGGCCTGCAGTCCTCCCGTGGCGTTATTTGCAGCCTTGTTGTACTGCAGTGCTGTTTTCATGTCACTCTCTATGCAAGCACTGAGATCCTTCTGCAGAAATTCTGAGGGAAGTGTAATTTCTTTCAGAGGATATGCCCTCACGCTCTCAGTTGAACGACGGTTGGTTGGACGCAGATGAAGGACGGCACACTTCTGCACAATAAAATCCAGAAGCCATTTCTCGGACCATACTGGCAGTCATTGCAGATTGTTTTGAAGGGTCCTCTGGTCTTTTGGACTCTTGTTGACTTGCGGGAGTTTAATGATGTCGGCAAACATTATTTAACCGCAATCGAGCTCCCGAAGGCTGGCCTTAACATAGATTGTTAAGAGCAGTGTCCCCAGAACTGAGCCCTGAGGCACGACACTGCTCGCGTTCATCCAGGCTGACATATCATCTCCATTACAGAGACGTTACTTTCGACCAAGTCAGAAACGCCCTTATCCAGTTCAGAAGATCTCCCAGGATGCCGATAGCGCTCAATTCATGAAGAGGACGTTGGTTTTGGGGGTGTTTGTACTAAGACTGTGACCAAAACGTTAGGAACATCCCAAGGTATAAGTCAAATTTCAAAACTACTTAGCCGAGATTTCTGATGGCGAACATGAATCACATGGATTTCAGTTGAGTTTAATGAGGGAAACTGGTGTGCTTCATTGACTGCTATTTGAAGCGCAACACTGCTTAAGGTGCACAGACAAACCATGACGATAGATACATTCGAGTAAAGATATCGTCCTAACCGCCATGGGGTTTAAAATACTGCCCGCGTAGACTTGGCGTCCAACACCTTAGTGTAGCAGCGGTGCCCAATGCCACAAAAGGTGAAAAGACGTAGAAATCTAAGGTTTCGAAACAGGTCCGAAACATCCGCAGTGAGTTGTGGACCAATTTACACTCCACAGATAAAAAATGTCGGCAAGAATAAGAAATACCCGAGGGGCCACTGCTGGTCTATTAGCCGCCGCCAGTCAGATATACAATCACAGGATTATGGAACCTAAGGTATGAATCCGGGTTTTTTGGCCACTAAACGGTTAGTAATCCACCAATTTAACACTAAACTCTAGGCCGCACTCGGGTCAACTATAATCGAGAGACGATAAACATTCAGGTCGTACGACGTGTTCGTCACATCGTGCCTTGGGGTACATTCTAGAACCATCACAGACAATCATAAAGCGACCAGTAGCATGTGCAGAGAAGAGCTTACCGATATTAACGATAGCGAACGACTGCAAAGGCCAGAAGTGGGTATCACAGTGTATCTTTCATTTTTCAGTAAACCTTTCGCATTATCCGTAATTACTCGTGATCGAACTGAATGCAAGAGATATAGACGGATTTCTAAGAAATACTGGGACAAAAACAACACACAGACTAATAGTTTAGTACAACTTCACCGCGTATAATCTCTTGTCATTCCACCATTTGCATACAAGAAACGGTAGTCTAAAATGTTTATGGCAAAGTGGAACAATGATGGTTTAAAAACGGAACTTAGTGTCTTTCGCTCTCCTTTTCATAGTTCTGATCTGAGTGTGCAGTAAGCAGTGCCCTCAAAACGGGCTGTGTGGAAGATGCGCTGGACAGACACAGAGATCATTTCGGATTCTGGCAGGCGTAGGCGGAATGTGCACCATAACAAATGTCAACATTTCGGGGTGCGGTGGCAGACCAGCTGCCGGTAGAGGTTGCACACATTGAGAACCCTGCCATCCACATTTGTGTCGGTTGAAACCCTGGTTATCTTCTCTGTAGACCAACTGGTGTGGAGCGCCATGGTGCGGACTCAGCCGTGCCATCCACCTGCACCTTCCCTTGCCTCCGGTTTTCTTGAAGCTGTCTTGAAAACCGATGCAGGTGAGGAGGAAAGAAAAGTGCAGCAGATGCTGCGCGAGTCTGCTTCCGCTATAAACTAATTTACTTGCAAGTTTCCTTGCCACTTTCCCCTTGTTGTGACCCATACTGTGGGCATTATCCGCAACGACGGTCGAACCGTCCCGCAATAAGCTATGATTGAGTATGTTATTGAGGCGAACCAAAATTTTCGAAAATGTAAGGAGCAAAATAAGCGTTTTCGTCAGACACTATGTCATGAGTTCAACTTTTTAAACTTGCTAATTAACGATCCAGGGAAATTATTGTTCTGGCATGCTTCGAAATTTGCGCATTTTTCAGGTCATTCGAAAGAATCAAAGCTACAACGATTACTGTCCAAGCCGACAAATAATAATTAAAACATAAAGAAAATGTAAGAAAATATTGCCAAGACCATGTTGCGTAATCCCTTACGGAGGGAAAGTTTTTGAGTGTTTTTGTTTTAATAACTTACGGTGCATCCGCACACATCCGGATTGCGCGGTTCTCTCTTCTCCATTTTGAAAGTTCCGCGACGGAAAGTGAGCGAAATTCCAATTTTCCCGCCACTTCATTTATTTTGAAAATTCATTCAGATGCGTTTCATAATTTAGCTCCTTGATTTTTCTTCTACTACATATAGACGGCTCCTTCACCCGTCTAGTTGCACGTGTCAGTTGATCCGAAGTTGGTCTTTGAGTTCCCATTTGTCCGACAAATAGCGACCATGGGAACTGCAAACCGGTACGCGCAGTTACACAAATAGTTGACTTGGTTCAGTTTCTTTCTTGCCAAATTCCTTCCTGCTACCTAGTTTCATAGATTCTGCGGTGTCCTGACAGAAAATGCGTTAACTCGTATTCCCAGTTCGGTCGGGTTTTGGAATTCCGTCTTTTTTCCACGTATGAGCTGTAGGGGCATGAGACCGTTAAGTATAAAGCGGAGGTATGATGTGCGTGATCGGGAGTGCGTGGAATCCTACCGTTTCTCAAGTGGGCGTCTTGTAGTGACATGTCTACGCCAGTGTGGCACTCACCGGAGTGTTCTCGCTGACGATCTTTAAATGGGATTAAGGGCGGTGTATGGTAGGTCGGTTAGTAACAAGCAAGCCGCACTAACAAAGTCAGTCGCTCAGCTTGAATTACTGATTTACATCTGACTTACGACCGGGTTGAACTGCGTTCGCCAAAACTCGGGGAAAACCGAGGACAGGAAATTTCCCATTGCTATATTCGCCGAATTTCAGTAGGTCGCCGATTACTTTTTATCCAAGCAATCGTGCAAGTCACCTCAAAATCCTTATATTCTACCAGATGGCGGCTGTGGTAAATTTTACCAGGTCGATCTGTTCCTGGTTTTTGCAATATTTATGACTTCAGATACTCACTTTCTTACTGTCTATTGTCTGTAATCAACACTTTGCGTAAGTGGAGTGCCCGAGCTATCGGTCGTCCAGTAAACGTACTGGCCGACACGACTGTCGATTCAGCTGTCAGTGAAAGCCTCCACAAGTCCATCTTCTCACAGGACTGCACCACCGAAAGGCCGTCCAGATGGTGAGAGAACTCCTTCCATACCTTGACTTCGCTGATGACGTTGTCTGCCATGGAGATCCTTTCTGTAAATTCGGAAAGCCGACATACCGTTGGACGGCTTCACAACTCAGTGTCTCACCCTCGAGGTGCTGGGATATGTTGTTTATGCCGGTTTCGCTGTGCCACAGACGAACTAAAGCCGTGGATAGATAAGCCACCATGCATAACTCGTCTGCAAAATATCCCCCCCCCATTTAGTCTGTCCCCGTGGCTAGTTGGATTCCTGTGCTCAAGGCTACAATCTAGACCCTCGTGCTTCGTGGTTGCAAAATGTGACCAGTGTGCTGCATGCTAGCCAAAGTTGCAGATGCGGTAAGGTCAGACTCGGAAGGCATGATTGGCCAAACGAACTTCTGTGTTCGTGAATGCGTCGACAGTTGAACAACGACCGCCTGGTGTTTAGCTGGCGACCGCAGGACATGTGCCAGTATTGATGCTATGTGGGACAACTGTCAGCTACTCTAGACCCTTTGCTTTGGCGGCAGTTAAGCTTTCGTTACAGTACTATAACCAATTTATTCACGAAATTTTGATGATAGTTCTGAGTGTCTTTATTTCTACGTCACTGCCTTTTTGAATCACAGACATCATGGAATGCAAAGCAGAGCCGTTTTCGGGTGGACCCGGGGACTTTTTAGATATCCCTGCTGCAGAACAAGAAATAACTGTCGGATCAAATGAACCTGCAACCTCGAACGTCAGCAGCTCTATTGTACAGAATGTCGTTTCATTACCATCTGAGGGCGTTTTTCAGACAGTTAGCCATCCAGTCGTCAGGATGGCGACACCGGGAGCAATTCGAGCACCTCGAGTCATCATGGTGCAACGTACCGGTCAGCCAGTCGGATCTACGACACCTGGTGCACCCACAGCCCAGGGCATTCGGGTAATTTGAGCATTACTAATTCGCAACCCTCCCGTCTTACGTCAACACAGAATGCTTGCTTTTTACGTATGAAGCTTTACCTCATGACCATGGCCGGTGTCATGCTCCGTGACGTATAATTTAGTGAAGCTGTGCACACACAGTTATTCCATTGTTTGGCGCCAAAAGACATGCATGTAAACGGCCTTATCGTGAGTCACAGATTTGTCTTTTTGGGGCGGCGCCTACGAGCCTTGATTTTCCATACATTTCTAGGACTTCCCATCAACCTGAGACTTCAGTAGTTTCTGCTCTGCCATCATTTTTTTAGTCGCTCTCTATTGCCCTTCTCTGATACTCCTTTCCCTAACCGAAAAGACTGGTATTTCCGTGGTCTTTCTCCGATTGTAATATACGCGGGTGGCCTGAACAAGTCCCAGCCACAAGCTAGCATGTTGGTGTGCATAAATTACCTTGTGAATGTGTTCCATGCCGATGATTTTCCAAAGCTCACCTAGGTTATTTTTCCCTGTTGATCAGATTATCCATATCTGGTTGTCTATGATATTTGGGTAACATCCCTGCTTATGTTACGTTATTCTTGTTCACTATCTCAGCAAATGTTTCCTAGGTACCCAAATCAAAAGGCACGCCAACGTAAATGATATCTTCTAATAATTATGTAATTTAGAGCGGCTTCTGCAAAGTACTGTCCGCGTACCTTTTAAGCCTGTGTACAGATTATCTCTATGTACTTGGTCTTCACTTTTTGTTTCTACAGGCCGTGAAAATAATTACCGTCCCTGGACAAGGGGTTGGCGGAAAGGCCCTCAAAGCAGCAGGTAATCTTTTCACTTTCTATGGTTAGACCTTTGGTAACCCTGAACTCACATGAGGGGCGCGACGATGTTTGTCAGAAATTTCAGTGAGGTAAAGTCATGAAATAATTGAGCGATCGAAGTGGTGCCCTTGCCAGCCTCTGCGCCCTAATCCCCCACCGCAATCTGTCCAGACTAGTGGGAGCCCTGTCACTCACTGACAGTCGGCGTTTTTATGTCTTAGTATTACAATTTACACGTGAAGTTTCTACGTCCATCTACTCCAGTCTAATGATGCAAGGTGGCTCTTCAGCGGTCCATGCTAAAAGTGCGCTGAACCATCACGGTGACCAGATGGGGGCACGCGTTAAACCAACTGCGGAGAGTCCGCACATCTCATGACAAGTTTCACCCAAGGGAAGGAGGCCTAGGGGCAGCCCTCATGTCGCGCCAGCCACTTGAGCCCAAACCCCACGTCGGTTAGCTGATGGACGTGGACACTGGCCTGGTGCGCGGAGAGCGGCGAGAGCGTAAGGGAGTATATTCCCACAGCAGGCGCGCTTGAATCAAGCACGACAACCTAAATGCCATGGCTTGAGAACCCGCAAACTGACCCGATAATTTGGTCCTCGTGGTCGGCACTATGTGTGCATTTGGGGTGACTGGCTCTCGAGGCCTGGGAGTCAGGCCTAATGACCTCTTCCTGACGTGACTTGTATGGGACACGAGTAGCCCACTTTATTGCGGCACGTCCGCTGCACGCGTAGACGGATTATTTAGCTTTGCCAGCCACTGCACGCGAACCCGTCCTCGGCCGTCCCGACCCTGTATTACCACCGGGCCCAGGTGGATGAGGGTTGAGTGTGGCAGACGCTGCGCAAGTCTGCTGTCATTATGAACTTGTTCACGCGCAAGTCACTGTCCTGCACCCACCGGCGGTGGACATCGTCGCATGTGAAAGTCGTGATGTCGTCAGGGCCTAATTCACGATGCTCCACATAGCTAAGAACGTTAGCTCTCCCACCCACAAATCACGGCACTGTGCTGGGATCCGCCAGACAGCCAGTTAATGTCTCCTCAGGATACGCAAAAATTCGACATCGACTTTGAGAATCCAGTTCAGGCGCCGGAAAAGCTCATTCCAGGGCCTTGGAGACCAGCACAGTTTTGGAGAGGGCACGACAACGGTGACTTGCGCGTGAAATTGTTTACTGCGAAGTGGACCTACGTAACATCCACCTTTTTTCCTACAGCCACTTTGTTCCAATGGCAAAACAGTCGGGGCAACTGCGGACGCACGCAAGCACGCTTTCTGACGATGACGGAGCAATGTCTGAGCCTAATCATATAAACCAGTTTTAAACGAGGGAGCTCCCTATCTCATGTGACGGCACCACAGTAGAAAGAAGCTATCGCAGACTGATCATCAGTCCTAATCAAGGCTGTGTTATTTCCTCGGTTGGCATCCTTCCGAGCCACGACTGTTAGCGCGTTTGGTTGTTTGTGGTAGAGAAAGTAGACGCTTGATCTGAGCTAGACCGTCCACAATATCTTAATACCAGTGGCAAGTCGGGATGAGGGCAAGTGGTGGTGTTATTGGGAGCAGTGGCGTACGTGGTGTGCAACCTTCGTCCAAAATGTGCCACGCGCATGCATCCAGACGTGGGATTCGTTGCTCGTGGTTGCGGACGTTGTTGGACTTAATCGCCTGATCGTTATGTGCTTGATGCGCGACATTTTGATGCACGTATGTCTAAATAGGCCAATCGGATGCCATGATGTGTGAGGACCTGGCGGCTGTTAGTAGGGACCCCCTGCTAATGAAACTGGCGGCTTTTGATGTGTTCTGGCTCACTGAATCTTTTACGATGCAGTCTAACGCCTCCTAACATAACCTTTTTGATGCTTCCCCCCTCCCGCATCGCAGTTATACCCATGCACATGCTTCAACGAGGGGTCAAAGTGCTGACCAGTACTGGACATCAGACCATTGGTCCCGGTGGTGCTGTAATATCAACGGGTGGAGTGCAGCAGACGGCAGGAATGCCCCGCTTTTTGGCCCTGCGACCTGCAGGACAGATTGGTGCTGCTCCCGGTGGAAACATTACCGTCTTGGGAAGCTCTGGTGCGCCCATAAGACCAGTAAGCCGAACTGATTTGCAGCCATCTAATAGCCACAGCATTCCTTAACTAACGGAATCCTAAGGATGCTCTTTTTTCCCCCCTATAGGGCACTTTGATTCTCTCCGGCCCTCCTGGAGCAGGTATGGCAACCCGGGTCGGTCCCAGCTTCGCTCTGCCTCCGACAGCTGTGTCCGGAGCGGGTGCTGCAGGTGAAGACATTGAGAATGCAATGCTCTCCGGCGGTCCTGAAGCCGGATTTCTTGCTGGCCAGGCTCCCGCCCCACAAGGCGGATTTTTTGAGCTCTCCGCTAATCATCCACATGCTCAGTTTGCACATCCTGGCAGTCCCAGTGGCCGTGACTCGGACACTGAACAAGACCAGTAAGTTGATTGTCCTGGCTGATATATTGTCAAGATCTTTATCTTTGTTGTTACGACAGCTGACGCGTTGGCGGGCAGGCTGCTGTCTGTTTGATTTTAACATACATCTAACCCGCAGTATTTGTTTTTTTGGCTGTCGGCACAACTGACGACTATTCAGCTACCGAACATTATTTGTTAAACATGCTCTTATAGTGTCTTCTGTACTTTTTTTTCTGTAATTATGCCCATTTGCACATTGAGGAAGTTCAAGTCGGCGAACGTACGTTTTTCGTCTAGTTAGAGCAGCGAAATTCAAAAGTAAAACAACTTATGAACAGTAGTCATAACCTGGGGTAAATGCGTTCAGACTTGTGGGGCAGCGGGGTATTTAGTCTAGTTTCTGTCAGAGGTACGGGAAGGGAAAGAGGGAGAGAAGAGGTAGAGTACTCTGACTGAGTTGTGCTTATGTTTCGTCGCTGTGACGCGACGTGCCATGGTTCGGGTCTGAACTTTCATGACAAAGCTTTGACCAGGGTAACAGGAGGGCTTTGATGAAGGCCCTCTGCGAGCGCAAGGCTAGACTGGTCGAACAACAAGGCGCCTATCCAAGCGGATGCGAGAGCACCATCCTGCCTGGCTATATCAAGGCGAGGGAAAGTCCACTTCTAGCGCCATTGTGGCTCACTTGGTTGACATCGGCCACCGGGCAAACAACCAAGCACTCCGTGTCATCTGTAAAGTGTCGGCAAGACGGCCCAAGTCCCTAGGTCAACGAATACTTGCGACAACGGAGGCGGTGGCCATACGACTATCGAATCTAGCCTTGCGTTCGCAGAAGGCCTTCATCAACGCCTTTCTATTACCCTAATCGAAGCTTAGTCGTGAAAGTTTCGAGCCGCACCATGGCACGTCGCGCCACAGCGACGAAACATAAGCACAACTCTGTCAGAGCGCCCTACATCTCCTCTCCCTCTCCCTTCCCGTACCTCTGACAGAAACTAGACTATAACTATCCCACTGCCCCACAAATCTGAACACATTTACTCCAAGTTATGACTACTGTTCATAGGTTGTTTTATCTCTCAAATTTCGCTGCTCAAACGAGACCTATATTACTGTACTGGCCTGACGAAAAATAATCGAAAACGTACGTTCGCTGTCTTAAACTTCCTTAATTTTTTTTCTTGAATTGAAGCTCAAGTTAATCCTCCAATCGGTCGTCAAAGGTGCTAGTTAATAAGGATTAAAAATAGTCAGAATTCCCTGATAAACGTGCAGGTAGTATGAATGAATCAATTTGTGTTCTCAGGTGCGATTTCGTAATTCGAGGGAAGCATTTCAGCACTCGAGTTTGTGAGTCTGGTTGTGCATACATACGGCTACTGTTTCTTGTAAGTGGAGCAGATCTGTGGGTATCCCACCCTCGGCTGAGCATGTTTTAGAGACGCAGAACAGTACCTAACCAACCGACTTCTCCCTCCAACCCCCAGTGTCGCGACGGGCCTCAAAACAAACGGCCTTCGACGCTATGCTCGATGCGTTTGCAACAAAGTCAAAGAAAAGGGAATTACCTCCTACAGCGAAGTGGCGGACGAACTTGTGCATGAGTACGCGGCGGAACATCCGATGATCCCATCAGAACAGGTAGGCTAAAGCCCCCAACGTTTTTATGCTGATTTTCGATATCAAGGAATCTCGACGATAGGGCAATTTATGAAAATTACGGTGTTCTATGAAGAAGGAGGGGTCTCATAAACCAGGCGTATTTGGGATTTCGAAGGGCATTTTGACGCGTGTAGGTCGAAATACATTGGATCGAAAAAGGACGGGGAAACCAGAGTGGCAATTTGGCCTCGTTGATCAATAATATCGGATCGTGGGGAGTCCCAGGGATTCCAGTTAGTTAGTTGCCCTCTAGGTCTCTGTGATCTCACCCTGTCGTCTGTGGTAGCTCGTATTCACAGATTGGGACACCTGGGTCCTATCAAATTTAACCAATGAGCTCAACACCAATGTGTTTCACACAACCTACGCGTCCCGAAGACCATTTACGAGCATACCTTTGCTGTCTATGAATTCTTCTTAGGCCTATACATTGGTTTATTTACTGGATCAATTATTACATGCCGACTGCTAGAGAAGTCGAGTCGCTTCCCTCGCTTCAAACAGGCATAAAGCGGGAATAGTGGGTGGGGGGCGGAACGTCAGTATCACCTGCTCTCTGCACGACAACTTTGGTGAGCTATTGACTCAGAGCCCTAAGACAGTTCCGTTCGTCATTCAGGACGAATCGGCGCCTGCTATGCCCTGCAACACCAGTTCCATTTCTTGGGTGATAAGAATCCTTCGCCGTCACCAGAACGCCATTGCCCCATTCATAGAGTTAATTTACCCACTGTATAATACAAGGATACCAGTCTGTTATCTTTTTGTGTTCCAGTGGCTTACCCCTGATAGAAACGCCATAAAGTAGGATCTTAATGAGCTGCGGTGCAGCGGACCATGATTAAAGCCAGGTCTTTAGTCTTGAAAATCTTTAGGGTCCCAACCGAAGAGAGCCGCAGCTCCCGGCATTGATGGATGTGTTTGCCATACCATAGTTAATTTGATGAAACAGATCTTCCCGTCCAGCTAATACCAAACCATACAACACTTCACCCCGCCCTTTTCGCAGTTGCGTCAGACGGATGATAGTACTATTTTGAATCGGAAGGATGCCGTGTGTCAGGGACGTGCTCCGAAATAAAGCGGCATACACGGTTGTAGGAGGCGTCTTGCCGCGCCAAACACTCACAATGAAAGTGGTGGTTCATGCTTCTCCCCACCTCTTCTGGTACCAAAATTTATTGACAGGTAGACGGGGCGGGATGTAGGTGGAAGTGGCAAGGTCTGCTGTGTGGTCCTGAAGTGTTGTTGTCGGGGACCAAAACGTACCCACCAAGCTATATTTGCTTCTCACCTGAAGGTGAATATTCCTGTCAAAACTGAGCCTGCCGTTTAATCGACTGAACCTTTTTCATCCTTGCTTGCTCTAGGCCACAATGCTTAATGCTGGTTTCATTTTTACCCTTAACTCTCCCCCGCCAGCTGCACTACATCCAAAAGAACATACGGCGACGCGTTTATGATGCTCTGAATGTTCTCATGGCGCTGAATGTCCTACAGAAGGAAAAGAAGGAGATTCGTTGGGTAGGCCTCCCCATAAACATGATTGAGGAGTGCCGTCGGCTTGAAGAGGAGCGGGAGAAACGGCAGATTTCTCTGCGAAATAAGGTACATTGACTGTCCTCTTTTGCATTATTCTGATGTAACTTTTATTTTACACAATTATCTGTCTTAGGGGAGGGAAGAGTGAAATTACACTAGCACCACCAAAAACAAAATACTTCACCATTATGACTTAATTTTGGGAAAAAACGACAGTCTGATTGGAATTAGAGCCCACGACAGCAATGGAAAGGTTAGAGTACAGCCGGGGGTCCAACCTCGTTGCTCAGGTGGTTAGAACGCTGACTGTACTTGAGAATTGCTCTTGCTGTCTCGGTTTTAAATTCAACCGAGGTCCCCCAGGTTTTATCCTCATGTGTCAAAACACATTACCTTGATTTTTTTCAATATGTTCATGGCCTCAAAACGCATAAAAAGCGGTTGTCGGCTTGCAGTGGACAGATATTGATTTCAGACGGACTGAGTGGTCCGTCAGTTCAAAACGGCCAATTTCTTGGCTACGAGTAAGCCGTGTCAACTGAACATTCATCAGAAGAAGGGACTTGTACAGTAGATGTGCTAACTCATGACATGTCAACCAAAATTTCGAAATGCGTTCTCGTTTCGAAAAGATAAATTAAGTAGTGTTGTGAAACTAATCATAATGATCCAGTTACCTCAGGGTGTCGGCTTTCGAAAGAACTTATTTTCAGCTACATGCAAGATCTATACTCCGCAAATAATGACTACTTATGTAGTATGCAATTTTCTCATTGATTTTCGATGCTCTTGAATATTCAATTATATTTCACAGAAAGCATGCATAAGATTATTCATTTTTTTACTTATTCGGTAGAAAATCACATCTTCTTCCAATTTAATACTCAAAAGAAGAATAGAATTCGGTTTTAAAAAAAGTTTCTAACTGAGATTTTTTAAATACCGTTAAATGGCCGTTCATGAAACGTCATGTATCTGCATTTACAAATATGGCTTGTAAAGGTAACAATATTGCCCAAATCCACTGCTTCATTTTATGAACCTCATATGGTCTCCTCTTAACACCGTAGAGAAATGCATGGTTTTCCGTATACGGACAATATACGGCTAGTAGTTTTGGAACCCTGAATGCAAGTGTAACAGCAGGTCGGGTTCGAAATTATTCGGGAATTAGAAAAGTTTTTAAAAACCAGATTATGCTCTTCTTTTGAGTATGAAATTGGAAGAAGATGTGATTTTCTATCGAATAAGCAAAAAATGAATATGTTTATGCATGCTTTCCATGAAATATAATTGAATTTTCAAGGGCATCGAAAATCAATGAGAAAATTGCATACAACATAAGTAGTCATTTTTTGCCTAGTATAGATCTTACATGCAGCCGAAAATAAGTTCTCTCGAAAGCCGACACCCTGAGGTAACTGGATCATTATAGATTTATGCTGCATCATGATTAGTTTTACAACACTACTTAATTTATCTTTTCGAAACGAGGACGCATTTCGAAATTTTGGTTGACATTTCATGAGTAAGCACATCTACTGTAGTTTTTGAAATACTGGCTAATCAGGTTGCGCAAAACAAACTAACCGTTGTATTTGCTTTCTTCCAATTTGGACGATTAGTCAGCAGGCTCCTAAACAGTCGAGCATGCTAATGGCCCCGGTTGGTACGGTATTTGCGTTTGTAATGCCGCCCACTTAATTATATCCCACTCTCCAACTGGAGTGCTCAACCACCCGAACATGATTACATCCGTTGCTTATAAGACAGTCGCGTAATAAAACTTAGCAACCATTGGATGCGGCAATTGACCGCATGCACCTGCTAACACCTTGTGGGGGATATGCAAAATCTGATTTTTTCCACATCTCTGCTAGCTTGACCTTAGGGGGAATTTGGATTGCTTACGATTGCTTGACCCCAGTCTATCATCACCAGCTGTAGGTTAGTTGTTAGGATATTAGTCCCTGAAAGCCGCCTGACCTGTCTCCACTAATGTATAAAACCAGTTTTTCTGACAGAGACCGGTGATTTTCCCAGAAAACAATGTAGAACCTCTCCGCAAATGATGTCTCAAAATAGGCCACCGTTTGATTTTCGCCAGCCTTCACAGAAAAGGGATACTCCGTTCTTTTTGACCACATGCCTACATCAGATGACTGACCGGCTTGGACAGTGGACTGGTGGCTGCTCACAGGACGGAGAGTCAGGCCGTCTTGGCACCTATGACACTCCTACACTGTTAGGACCTAAGCCGTTCCTTGTTTGTTTGCCAAAACCTGGTATGTCATTCGCGGAGCGGGCGAGTGTGTGTTTGTGTGTGTGACACGCGCTGACGGGATGGTCAGCTTTGTCAGCCAGGGCGCCCAATTCTCCCCCCTCCGGCCGTGCTGATTTTATTTTTCCACCTGGCGACTCAGGTGAGTGGGGGTGTGACAGGTGCTGTGTGAGCTTACCATCACTATAACCTCGCGCACTTCACTGCGGACGGAAAATTTCCCTACGGGTCAAGTTTAACGCACAAAAAGGATCTGTTGAAATCATGTTAGTAGTATATTTATAGTCACTTCAGTAATCCGCTAGATCAAGCTTCGGCAGTCCGGGTTGCCTTCCGATTCTCCCAGGTCGTATGTCCTTGTGCTGTTTTATGAATGTTCAACAATCTAGACTGCTATTTTTGAATTCCTTTCGTTAGACTGCAGAAATCCAAGAGCTCATCCTTCAACTGATCGCTTTCAAAAACCTCGTTGTTCGGAATCGTATCAATGAGCGCTACAAGCGACAGCGACAGGCACAACGCGAAGCTGCCGCACTCAGCACCGCCTCCGGTGCCGCCGACACTGAACACCATACCGATGTGGGTGGTGCCACGGGCAAGCCAAGCACTACAATGGAGATGACGGTGGCCGCTCTCACTCCTCAGAAACTCGACAACATCCCACTGCCCTTCATGATTGTATCAACCAATCGGAAGGCGGTGATCGACTGCAATATATCCAGCGACAAGTAAACACCTCGTCACTAATGTTTCCCTCCCCACTCCACCTCCCCCCCGTAGTTTTGTCTTCATTCTGACATGATCGCGCTTATCCTGATGTACGTTTCATTCCACCTCCTGCAGACTTGAATACCTGTTCAATTTCGACCAAGCCTTCGAGATTCGCGATGAAGTCGACACACTGAAGAGAATGGGCCTTACTCTTCGCCTCGGAAGCGCCCAGTGCACACAGGAGGAGTACAATCAGTGCCTTGAACTCATTCCCCCTTCTCTACGCTTTTACGTCGAGGGTAAGTTAGTAAATCCTCCACTGGTACTTCAACAACGCTCTTCAGACACACTAAGCGCTGGTATAGGGGGCTCACCGATATTCTTTTACGGAGCTCACTCGTTCCGTTGTGCCTTAAGGGCTCTCTGTCGAGCCCAACCAGCAGCCGCACAGCGGCGCATGATATGTAGGCAGAATGGTATTACCGCCAAAAACAAGGGAGACTGGAATGGCCATTTCTGGCTTATTGACCGTCCTCAGCCAGCCATACCCAACTCCGAAGTGTGGAACACCCGAGTCTCGAACTCGCGACCTGTTAGCTAGAAGACTAATGCCTCTAACCACTGGACCACGGACTCGTTGTCCTGTCGGTTTTGATCGGGAATATACAATGGTAGAAGGGCGCTCACCGATCGTACTTACGGAACGCACTCTTTCCGTAAGAACGGTCGCTGAGCGCCCTGCTTGCTACCGGCGACAACTAGCGTTGCGTCATAGGACACATACCACATATAATACATAAGCATCTCGTTAAGTGTGCAGCAGGCCAGACGCAGACCGCTGTTTCACGGTCGCTACCAATCATCAGTACGTCATAGGCCGTATGAAGTGAGGTACAGGTATACAGGTGAGCCTCCAGGAACTGCCTGGATTGTTTTTCTTCGAGGTTGACCGCTCCAACGATGCAATTACATAGAAACCAACTACAAGGGAGCGACGGCAAGAAAACCTATTTATGGGCGGTTCACGGTCGTGGTTTCACAATGCACTCATCAGATTTTACAGCATTTCACAGGATGGTCGGTCTGTTAGCCCTCAGGTCTCTGCAGCCTGGTTGCACTACCACTGCTGTTCCGCGGCTGTTCATACAGACTCGAAGGCTGTTTATCTCGCAGCCAACCTTCCCAGAAGGCCGTTCCACCGTTTGCAGCCACGGCATCACTGGGAAAATTATTTGTCCGACCTGTTAGCCAACTCCGATTGGGCATATTTCACAATATTTGATTTCTCGATTCTAACTAATTGTGCAAGGCTCTCCTTGGGTGTGTTGCCGATCAAGAATAGCCACGAAACATCCTCATGCATCCTCTACGCTGGCGTAGTATTTTAAGCCCCCTCCCCTCTCGAAAATACTCGTAGCGTCATAACGTTGTCCGTGTAACTCCTCTACATCCTTGTCACAAAATGCTCCTTTTCCGCTTTCCAGCTATATATGAACGCCGCCAGGCTATAGTGCCAGACTTTGAGGCTTTACATCAGCAACGCCGTCTCTTCATTGAGGCCAGAATCGCCGAGGCAGCGGCTGCAGGAACCGCCAGTGACCTCTCGCATCCAGGCGATGACAGCCAAGCCCGATCTGATCACCTTGGAAGCGGTACTCAGTCTCGACGCCTGCAGTCCGGCTCGCCCTCGGCCAACGGTGGTCACTTTGGTTTCTTCGACAGTGGCGTCAACGATGACTCGAGCGTTCGCCAGATTCAGATCCAACGCGGTGTCCCCACCGACTTGGTGCCGGGCGACACCCAACACTACGCCCGAACCGCTGCAGCCCGAGGCTTTGTGGTTCCAGGCGGTCCCGATGGCCTTCTTCGACATCGCGGCACCCCCTCAGCTCCCAGCCAGTTCCGCAGTCAGGCTGGCAGTATACATAGACAGGCAGTTAAGATGACCGTGGAGGGCTCCGCCGGTGCTGGCACTGGCGGAGTGCTGGGCGACGCTGAGAATGTGTCGGCTACGGCGGCCATCAGCGGTGACCTGCGCGGCGGACCCAGGCACATGCGTATGGGCAGAGGCCTGCTGGACGAGGAAGACGACGCACCCGAGGATGACGAAGACATGGATATGGGCGACGACGACGATGATGAAGATGAGGATGAGGATGACGATGACATGGAGGATGTGCAGGATGTTCTCAAACACTCACCTTAGGCAGAAAAGCAAGCGATAAGCACTGACGGAAAACTTGCTCTTTTATACCCCTTGTACAAATGCACACATACCAATTTATATTTATACAAAGCGTCTTTTTGCAATCAGAGTCTGTGGTGTTCCACAGTCAGTATTTTTTTCCGGCCGGAGGACTCCATGCTGCTGCTGAGTACACAGCCACACCCACTTGCTGGCTTTCCTCCCTTTTCGAAGCATTAAACACTACTCGTAAAACTCGCCTCCATCCAGCCAACCCTTTTTTCACTGTTTTGTTCAAACCTAATACACGCTTCGATGTTCAGCTGTGTTTCTCAAAGTCACGTCTTTTTCACAAAAATCTCCTATCTCTGTTGAATGGAGGCACGGCCCATTTGGTTGAGGCAACATAAGCACGGGCTTGGGGGATTGAGTTGATAGCAAAGTTCCCGGAAGAGCAGTTCACCTGCCGATCTGGTCTTTTTGACGATTTTAACTTTGTGGAGCGCGTCTTACTACCAAAAGCCTTCTCCATTCATCTCAGGTCTTTGGGCGTATCCCAGAGCTCTATTTGACCAGTATAAGAACTAATAGGTGTTTTTGGCGGGTTTAGGTGACTTATCTGTTTTCTTGGGTTTGGACCCCATCGAGGCCGTCGGTTTCTTCACAGTCACGTCGGTTGAATCATTCTAGGAATCTCAATTTGGCGGGAAGGCGCCCCCAAGTACGCAGCCGCCTCGTAGATGTCATTAAAATTGACCTGCCTGCAGCTGTTTGTACCAAGAATCGATTTCGCCAACGATAGTATTGGTCCCAGAATGACTCAAACAGCGAGGTAACCGTAGATCCCCTCGTCGTGCTATCGTCTTTGGCTATCGTCGCGAATCTCGACACAGCTTCCATACCTGGGACGGGCATTCCCACCGAAACTCAACTTCTGCTCCCGTTCGAGCGTACGCGAAAGTCACCTGCGACTTTCGTAGAATCGGGAACCCGGTCCTGCGTTTACCTGCGTACCGCTGTCGGTAACGGTCCTAGTGCGTACATCACGACAAGGTGCGCGGAGCCTGAAGCGATTCGAGCGTCTGGGAATGCCGACTAGGATGCCTTGCGTTGCATCAAATTGGGTTTTTTTTAATCCGGTCGCGTCATCTTGTCTTCGGAAATAGGAATGCGGAGGGCAGCGTCCATTGCCATAGGAAACTCGGAGCTGCCTGTAGGCTGTTTCACTAGGGGTTGTAAAGACAGTGAGTTGATTCAAATCTTATTTCTGGCCCAAGTTTGCTGGTTTGAGAGCCAGAAGGGGACCACGGTTCACGACAGTGGTAATGTGTATTTAAGGCTGTAAAGTTAAGTTATTTGCGGAAAAGTAGGTCTTACAGCAGACTCGTGGATGATTGGGCTATTTTCTAGATGTGTCTGATGTTCATCATTTGATTTTAGGTCGCATCGGGCCTTCCGTTATGACATGCACAGACTTAATCTGGTGGTTTAGAGTACAGGTTCTGACTCTCATACATCCGTAGGACTGGGTGATAGAGACGAAAGAGTGGGAGTCATCAAGAGAAAGTATTGTTGCTGCGAGTATCTGCCTTCCCTAGACTGTCAGCATCCTGCGGTCCTTGGTATCGTAACATCTCGACAGGTCTGAAGATTTAGTATATCCACATTCTGCACTACTGAAATGTAACGAGTAGTTAATTATTTTAGAAGTTGTTTCCCGAAATGTACGTCGATACTCGGGATGGAGCGAATGTTAAAAGGTTAGATGCAACAGGGTGAAAACTGCGCTATAGGGCTGATTTGCGCAATTAGAAGTAAGGCCATCTGGAATCGAATGCCTAGATCTTGTGTTTATCCGGTTAGCTTGAGGTGGGAAGCAAGTTGGTGAACGATTGCTAACATATGGGTCTTCCCGGTCCTATTATGAATTTCTGTCTGTGTCTTTGCCACCGAAGTTTGTTTGGGAGTGGCAAATAGAAATTCTCGGTCTGCGTGACAGTCGGGCCTTTTTAGCCTCGGAAGATTTCGTTCTTGGTCGAAATTCACCAAATTTCAGCCGTCAGAGGATTAATTTTAGTCAGAATTTTTGTCACAGCTCCACACGTGCTTCTCGTAGGACTGCTTACTTGCCTCGGTTCTCTATAATGGCATAACGGAGCAGAGCATTCATTCGAGATATACAGTTTTTCGTCTTCCTATGATGACACTCAGATGCGGCTAGTGTTCCACTAGATCTTGTCACCTGAACCTGCCGTGTATTCCTTTTATGCAGGTACCAAATTTGGAACGTGTGAACTATGTCCCACATCAATGAGACGAGTGAAGGGAGTTCATCACAAAAGAGGTTTGTGCCTCGTTCTCCAAGCAAATTAATTTCTTTTTCAAGATCCCACTCTCCCTCAAACCGGCGTCAAGAGCACAATAAGGCAGCCAGGACTGACGACACCGATCTGAGTTTCAAAAGGGAAGGCCTGCCGATTTGCAAATATGGCAGTCAGTGCTATCGCAAAAATCCCCATCACTTCCTCGAGTTTGCTCATCCAGGTAAGCCGTACTCCACCTGTCCCCTCTCAAGGAACACGTTGTCTCCTTACTTGACTCTCCTGATTACTGCTTCCAGATAATTGTACTTTGTGCTCTGATTGGTCAGGCAAATTTAGAAAATGCCATGCCTAGAGCCTTACCATTCGGCAATCATGCGTAAGAAGCTTTTGAATCGCCAGAACGTCATTTCCAGTGTGCGTATATGGTTAACTTAAAGTTTGTTTGCGTCTGCTATGCCATGATTCAGTAAACTATGGCCCTCGCGGTCTGGTATGCGCCGGCAGTTCTCTGACACCCGGTTCCCTGCCGGTAGACGCGCTTGCGCTCCCGTTGGGTATACAGGTCGTTAACATGGTTTCTCAGTAATGCCCCCCTTTCTGACCCGTTTGTTTTGCCGTTGGTTAGAATCCTGGTTAAGTGTTTGTTGTGGGCCAAGGAGTGCCTATCCGTCCACGCCATCTACCTGCGCCTCCCCCCGCACATCCGGTTTTCCTGACTGTGTCCTGCCACCAACTCCAGGTGGGGAGGATGAGGGAGTGAGGTAGATTCTGCGCAAGTCCACTCTCAGTAGAAACTACTTCACGCGCGAGTCATCGTGACTGCTTCACCTTGTTGTGGAGCACACGGTGGACATCGTTGGGTACGACGGTCGAACTGTCGTATGTCGCAATCAGTATATGGCCAGTATAGGAGGGAAGGAAGTTGATTACTTGCTAGAATTAAACAACCAAAGACCAGGGGACGTGGCGGTACGCCTAGGTGCGGTTCCGGTATTGCCAGCCGCCTGCACCCTCCTTCACATCCGGTCTTCCTGACTTTGTTCTGACACCAGCTCCAGGTGGGAGGAGGAGGGAGTGCAGTAGATTCTGCGGAAGCCTACTCTCAGTAAAAACTCATTCACGCGCGAGTCATCATGGCTGCCTCACCTTGTTGTGGAGCACAGGGTGGACATCGCTGGGCATGACGGTCGAACGGTCGTATATGGTTAAAGCTGACAGAGCGGACAGGCACGAATGCGACTACAAATTGCGAATACAATTTCCTCCAGAATATCCACTGAGCACTCAGAGGAAGCACCTTAAAGGTGGGGTCCGGCTGCCAAATTTATTTCCAGCGGATCCGTTTTACTGTGGCAGATTCGGAACTTTGTTTGTAGTTGGATATTAATGCACACCGTGCAAGCTTTTATGATGATACTGACAGTCAGTACCTACCCCCTCTCACTATTCGTCACATTCTGTTTGGGCACAACTGGATTTATAAAAGTATCCACGCGTTTTCATACTTTCCACACCGTCTTTTGGAGTTTCACAATTGCATATGCCGTGTTTGCCGATGAAAAACTTGCTGATAGCCTGCCGTAATGGCGGAGTGACAATTAAACAAGAGATCCAAGTTTGAAACCTGTTTTAGAGTGCCTTTTGTTGCCTTGATTTCGATCCGATGACAACCTGAAAAATATCACCGATTGTGCACAATTTCTCCTCCATTTCCCAAACAGAAATAATACTATTTAATACGTCTGTGGTGGAACTGTTTAATCGGGTTCACGCTACTGACAATTGATATTAATTTTGAGGAATGGTTTTGTAAACTAACGCTCTCAGACTCGCGTGTGACAGTGTTATAGGAGCGCACAGTCATTTAAATTTGTTCTTTTTAATCGGCCCGTTCAGTTTAATCATCTGATGTATCAAAAAGGTTTTAGTTGGACCTCATTCAGACTTCACCAACAGGTTATTTTGTCGCATCCGACACACAGAGCGCACCGTATGCATGCACATCGGTGTTAAACAGCCAAGACATATTTTGTAACATCGGCAATTCGTTCGTGTCGAAATTCCAGCTTCGTTATATTTTCACACTCGGAGGAAATTGTTTAAATTTAGTGTTGAATTCCAGTTCTTTAAATCCGATTTTTTCATCCGTCGGTTTCAAATATGAAGTAGTTTTCGAACACCTCCAACACTCAATAACACCACTAAAACAGTGTGTACTTCATAAGTCGCACTTAAATCAACCCAGAGGTTATTAGTTTAACAACAACTGTCTCCGAATTACGTCATGATATCCAAAGTTGCGTGCTAACCGGGCGGCGCGCCTGAGTTGATAGTTTCAGCGCCGATCGCGTGGTTGCTTTTGACGTTTTTTTACGGAAATCATCAGATTTTCTCAGGAAAGCACCAACCCCACTGATTAACGCCCTTCACCTCCCATGTCATCATTTCCGCTTCAAGAGAGCACCTGCCTACCATCGTCAGGAACAAGTTCCACTTCGAAGGAGCCAGTACCCCCTGTTGACTCGAATGACTCGGCGTCAAAGTATGGATTTTATCTCTACCGCGTCGCGGGCCTGAATTACGGTCAGCTGCCAACAATTACTCTCTCTGGTAAGCTGTTGTAAGTACAAGTGTCCATTAAGTTGCTTGTAAGGAGTTATTTGACGCATTCCTGTTAGCGGCCTTGGGGCACATTTGTCTGTCCACTGGTATTTAATGGGGACAAGAACCTAGCATTTGCCTTGTTTGCTGGCTACCACCTGTAAAACTAAAGTTCGAACCTGCTCCCTGTTCAATTAGAGTACAAAACATACACTACTTATATAATGCCAGTAACGCATTTCTAGTAATATTTTATCGGTGAACGATCTTCAAAGACGCCTTGAAAGAAACTGAGACGACGCGACATTACTTTCTGAGGCATACTGCAGTGGAGATTGAAATTTGTATCCAAGGACATTTCTGTTCTAGCTGCCGCCTCTTCCCTGACCCATGGAATTCTACTAAGGTGGACTCTGTACTTGGTGTTAAACACGAGCGGCCGACACAGAAAATAAACACGCGCAATGTCTATCATTCACGAAGTTTCTTTGACCAATGATCATTATGGGTGTCGTTAACATGGATTCCAGCATGCTTTCCGAGTAACTGTAGTGTCATTTGGCATTGACGCATCCTTCGAAGGAAGCTGCTGTTCGCCAGTTACTGAGTCCTTAAGCATACATTATCATTGGCATGGACTAGAGCCACTGAAATGATCATTTCTGGCGTACCTGCCGGCGGCCAGAAAACGCTAGCTATGAACACAGAGCCGCTGATGCATGGACTCATGACTTGTCGGCTGTTGAAGGGCACGTTTGATCTGCACCACATTACTGACAAACAAGTGGGCAACTAATGTCGACAGTCTTGAAGAAGGAGACACGATCGCTTGGAAAAGAGCTTTATTAACCTGACGTTTCGGATTCCTACTCGAATACATCATCAGAGACAGCCGCAGATACGGGTTATCCTGTCGTGGCAGCGGGTCCCACTGCAGCGGTGCGGAGAAATGACGCTAGCTCTCAAGTTGGGGCTTATTCGACGGGTTCCGGCCACACATTCAACTTTGACAAGGCCGAAATTCTTGCAAGAGGTGACAACCGCGTGAGTCGCGAGCTGTTTGGGTTTCAAGGTGCATTTATTCATTCACTTGCTCCTGTGGAGCAGGATACATCGGCCGCACAACGAGACGCCTGGTAAAGAGAGTACGTGAACATATGCCCGCCTGGCTAGACAGAGGTGAGACCCGGTCGATTTCGAGTTCTATTCTCGCG
>CACRXP010000078.1:122410-152967 GCA_902702965.1 Spirometra erinaceieuropaei
CAACATGTCTGGCCGGACGTAGAAGAGAGGAAAACGTGAAATATCTCCACACGGGCACTGGTTGTGTGTGTGTGTGTGTTGTTGTGCGAAAACTGACTGATTTCTTTCCCCTGTTTTCCACGGAAGGGTGGCGCTCTGTTTTGCTGTTTACGCCCTCCTGCAGTTTCCTTTTGACACGAACCCCTGGCGCGAAGTGAGACATTCCGGGAAACAGGTCATTAATAATTCGACGCAGATGGGCGCTGTCTGTACATGATTGATCAAAATTTTCTCTAGCCCAAACCCACACGCGACGAAACAACGGCCCCTGGGCGGCTGATTTGGAATCTGTTTTTGGGGGGTTAGTGACTAAGTTTGCGAATTGTCGCCGTATCCTCGGTCTTCCCATATGGGAGTTGCGTTATGGTTGACTGATGACGCACGCAGAAAGAGCCTACGAGGCCTCCTGCGTTTCGCAGCTAATGCCTATCGACTCGTCAGCGTCGTTTCGCCAGACCGCGCCTGATAAACTTGGTGAATGTGGCCACTGAGGTGTTGTCTGCTCTGTTTTGGAAGCAATGGGGACTCTGGCTGGACAGGTTTTGCAACCTTCAGAGGAGGGACCTTGTAGATTACACGGAAGGCTTCGTTGGGATCAACAGGGTACCCAGAATCAACCATGTGTGCGAGGATGGAGCTGTGTATGCTCTTAGCTTCACCTTTCATCAACCATGCCGACATATGTCCTCGTATTCTTGCGGATAGGCGCCGACTCGTACGAACAATGTAGCCTTCTCTACAGCAGCAAGTAAAGAAGTAAATACACCGGGAGGTGGTCTGAGCTGGTAACCTATCCTTACCTCCTCGCGTAAGACGGGGTTAATCGAAAATAATGAACTCTTGCCGCGGGAAGGTCCGTGAAACGTCTTGGTCGAGGCGCCTCCTCCAGTGTCCTAACCCCGAAAATAACCCTTATATGAAACCAAACCACTGCCCTAATCTTGTCTCCAACTCTACCCTAAACCTTAACTCTGCATCTAACGCTAGCTCCTTGCTTTAACCCTACATTCGATCCTGCCTTAGCTTACCGTTAACTTTAAGTCTAGCCCTGAACCCAATCCCTGACCTAAAACCTCACTCTTATTATACTGGAAGTTGGCGCAAAATCACCCGAATTGCAGGTGGTTCTTCTTCTCATACCCCGTGGGGGGGAGGGGGTCATATAAGTCAGTCCTGCCTCGTCCACCACTGCATCAGGTCTCACAATCAGTTAGTTGGGGGTTCAGACAATCGACTAGTGCATTGGGGAGGGAAGAATAAGCGAGGTCAATACCGTCTAGTATATCTTTATGGCAACTTAACGCACTGCTCACTTACAATGGGTTGAACGCGCATGAGCCAATCACAATGCGCTGACAGTCGTGATTTGGGGGCCTACCACATGTCGGGGTACGGGGTTCTTTTCAGGACCGAGCGCCCGTATCGGCGTGACAGTCTCACTTGCGTGAGATCCTAAACACATTCTATCGAAGTTGTGCACCTACGGACTTATTGACCGGATCACGTGTGTCATGCTCAGTCTCGTCAACCAATTTGCCCACTTTCTCACCTCCAGGTGTCTCTTTCCACCAGGGCTCAGCGAATGCAACACGCGTCCGGTTCACTGCAAAAAAATTCACGCATAAATCACAATCGCGTCCGTCCCGTTGTCTAGGACGCGCAAACTAACGGTTGTGACTTCTCGTCTTTTTTTAACACCTTTTTTCAGTTGACTCAGGGTCTTCTGATTCTCGGTGGAAATGTTATGCACGACTCACCTGAAAGCGTTATGTAAAACAGACTCCAGAAAAACTTCTGATGTACTGTTTTTTCATTGTCATCGTCTCTCTTCCGATTCGTATTAAAAATTCTTCACCACGTGTGGTCCAGATGTCACTGGGATTTCCATCGCCAGAGTCGGTTTGCTTTATTGTTGCTTTTCAAATGACGTTCGTAGGGAGTGGTGGCACATAACCTCATACGTGGGCGGGAGGTCAGTATGTCGGTCGACCAGCACCTCGTCAGAACCTTCTGTTTCAGTCAACTCATGGCTGTTTTAGTTCCCTAAAAAACTTCCGTTTAACGAACAATTTTACCATGCTGATTTTTGGCAATTTTCCTTGAAAATATCACTAATAATATTTTTTGTTGATGAATTTACGCAAGGAGAAAGTAGGTTAACATGCAAAATTCGGCGACGTCGTTAGTTTTGTGACGTCTTTTCCAACTACCTTGCTACACCTACTTCTCTTCTTCCGCACCGTAATCATTCATCGGTTTGACTAAAATCCCCTGCCGTTTATGCATCTGTCCCGTTTTATTCCCTCGCTCCGTCTTCTTACTGCATAACTAGTTTTACAAATATGCAGCCAGCGCTCACAGTCGAGCGGTAGGTCACGAAATTCAGATTTATTCTGGCAAAACAATTCTTATGTCTAAGTAATCCTTTCCAATCGAAACTCTGTTTGAAAATTCCGGTCATTGTTTCCGTATGCGGTGTAGGTAGGCAGTGTTTTTCTCAAATCCTTTTGTCGAAAGCACTTGGTAAGCTTCAGACTTGACGACGCATCACACTTACTAGAAATTTATGGTAGGAGGTGGTTTGGCAGCCCCACCTGAAGTAAACAAACTGCAGTCACCTCTAATACGTGATCGGTGATAATATGGGTTTTTACAGGTGGAGACGGGCAACGCACAGGCGACGATGTCAAGTAGTTGTGTGCAAAAGAAAAGCTATTAGGAGTGTGCGGTTGTACTTTGAATGCTTGAGAAATAATTGCCCCAACCCCTAACTATAACCTTTTACCCTAGGCCCCAACCGTTAGTCCTAACCTTTAACCCTAACCCCTACCATAACACCAAAAATATTGTGTCCATCAGGTGGGGCTACCACATTTATCAGTTCAAGTCGAAATTCAAAGGAGACCAAAATTACTCCATTTAACTGTCCGAATTTAAATCTCTCGTTCTTGCAGACGTTTTTATGATCTGTGATGCCGGTTGGTTAGCATGCACGGAATATTTCCTACCCATCTCAAACCAAAGTGCTATTCTGTACATCTTGAACATTCGCTGGATTCGCGTAATTGGCCACTGTCTACTCGGATTGTCCAATCAAAATATAGAACTGAGTCCAACAGACCCCGTAATTTTTACTATGCACTCCTAACCCCCCCCGTGTTCAACTTAAAATCCTTCATTTCCGCATGCGTTAGGGGCGTCTGAACAAAACCAAATTTCGCGCACCGTTGGATATAGCTCTGAAAAAAAAAACGGTTATGTATTCAGGCAGGTGAAAAAACGTACGGCTCCCTGTGTATTCTGTGAGCGGAAATCCTGCGACAGTGTAAACAATTTTAACTGTGTTCTCGGTGGTAAGGATTTGCTCAAACAGCCTTGCAATACTCACTAGCCTGCTACAGATGCCGGCCTTTAGTTGATTATCAATTTAACTTAAGCCTTTGAAAGATGATTTCTCATCAGGCGTTCAGTTTCCGTCAGCTTTCGATGCTGACGTAAATTCCACCTTTTCGTTTACCGAAATATTGTGCAAAATATTCATTTCTTGTGTTAACTTCTGGGGAAATTGCGTTCCTTCAAACCTTTATCCCTACTGATCCAACTTTACTCTGCACTTTTATGAACTACGTTTCTAGCGTATGTAGCGGAATCCGTTTATATCAGTTGCCGAGCCCTTCCTAACCTCTTTTGCGCTGGCGCTATTTTGAGGTTTTTTGAGTAACTCGTAAAGGCTAAAATGCAGCATCCATTCCGCCTGTTTGGACAAACTGTTCCTGGAGCCCTAGTGTTCAGCTTGGCGGAGGTTTTAGATCACGTTCACCTGTTTTCGGTTCTGGGCATGCAGAGCATCAAAGCCCCTGCGTGTGTGGTTGTTTAGACCCTTGTTTCCGTCAGCTGAGCATCGCGTCGGACAAAGAAATATTGGCACCCCGTACTACGGGTGGTTTTGTGCTAAGTCCCATGGGGGTGCCTGTTCCGGTGACATAATCACGACAGTTCGACTATCGATGTCAACCGTTTGCCCCAAGTCGGGTTGAGAACAGGGATGGTGGCTTTGGCTTGAATTGATTTATAGTGATAAGTGGACTTGCATAGCGCCTAGCGTACACTCCTCCCTCACACACCTGAGCCCGGTAAAATGACAGAGTCATAAAGACCGGAGACAGGTCGAAACCCGCATCTTAGTCCGTGCTACCACACCGGCTCGGATCCCACGATGTGGTAGTGCCAAAGAGGCCACATTAAGGAGCCATTGTGAAGAAGGAGACACGATCGATGGGGCAAGAGCCTTGCTAGCCTGACGTTTCGGATTCCTGCTCGAACCCATCATCAGTGACAAAAGCAAATACGGGTGGTTCATACACAAGGGCTGCAGTATTTATAGGGTGTAGTCCCCATGCTACCGCATACCTATGAACATTTACGGCTCCCCTCTTCATCCAGGATCGTCGCACTTGGTGTGCTAATTGTTTGATGGCCGACATTCGCGTCGTTAAGTGCTGCAATTTCATCACATGTGTTGGATATTGGTGTGAGAATTGCTCAGCCACCGCCTCCGGCGTCGGGAACAGTGTTCACCTGTGCGCTCCCAGCCTGGCTAACTACTCCGTCTAGACGAAGTCTCAGCACCGGGTATGGATGGGGAAGGAGCTACTACAGCCTGATTTTCAGTCTACCAGTCGTCTACTCAACACACAAACACAGCTGGGCCGACTGCGTGGTCTAAGTCGAACTGTCAGTTGGCAACCTTCTGAGTCACGATTTTTATCGTGCCGTGATAGACTCAAGCGCGCCAAGAGTCGACCTCACTCGCTCTACCCTGTCCTGTGCAGCAGTCGATTGCCCGAGGCGGTAAATTTACTAGTTCTGGAACTGAGAAAAGGTGGCTAAAACAGCTGTGAAAAGTCCGTCTACGTGTGCCACGCAAACGACCTGCCCACCCTTCCCCCCAATACAGGCATCAGGATTTCACAGGCAGGGGTGTAAACTGCTCGGATCTCACATTCAGCAGAGGAGCCACATGGAAAAGGTAGTCGAAGAGCACAAGTTCCCACTTACGTGAAAGGCACCAGTGATGGGGGGGGGTGATGGCGGTACTTGTGCGTGGCACATATGTTGATGGGGGGAATGGTGCAGTGACTTACCACAGGTAGCGCAGTTCAACGCAGGTCACGCAGTTCACCTGCTGTCAGGGCGCAATCAAGAGCACATCCGGGTCGCCTTCTCCCGCGTCGGAAGGAACCGGTGTCCTACACAGATTCTCAAAAGGGAGGGGCCATTGTCGTTGACTCCGCCAATTCCATGGGACTCAGTACTCCCTCATTGCTATTACCAAAGGATAATCAGTTTGTCCATCTCCGATACAGTCGCCAAGAGTTCGTACAGGTTCTCGTTGATTTTTTTCTCCTACTCATCGGATTTGATTACTGGGGGGAAGAGCAGGCGCTGACGACGGTGGTAAATTTGGCTCTTCGAGGAGACAGGCTTAGGGCCATGAGGCAGTTATTGATGCCCTATGGCAGACAGGGCAGTCGTCTGACGGTGTCGTTCCGGATGGCAAAGGCGACACCTGCATTGCTTCGCCCTGCCTTTGGACAGCCGCTCCAGAAAAGCTTGTGGCCGGCACCTTCTTCAAGCTGGTCCTGTTCATATAACTGAAACTCAATGGGAGCCACGATGTCCACCGTGTAGCGCGCCAGTTCTGGGGTGACTAGCGTCATCCTCCGTTCCAGCCGGTTGCTTTTCAGATTGTCTAAAAGGGGACGAACATTCCAGGCTACCAGTGTGAGTGGGCGCACCCCAACACCCGAGGGGGTGGGGTGTGACGCAGGGGAGGGCTACGAGGGTTATTGCGGTTCTTTGCTGGGCTTTGACCGCGAGTTTTTAATCTACGAGGGACGGTCAGCGTGCAGGTGATGTGGTCCCAGCATTTGTTTGGAGCGCCTTCCTCCGTGAGGAGGTAAGAGGTGTTGTCTCTAAATAGGGCTGTTTAGACATCCCGGACGGCCGGTGAACTCCACAATTGGTTACGGCTTTGTCTAATGGAGAGGCTTCCGAGTTAGCCTGGGCCGCCTACGGGATTGCATATCGATCACTCCGTGGGACTTTTAAAGTGGAATTGGGGAAGAAGAATAAGGGAGGTGATGGAGGTGGTGGGTGCGGGGAATACAGAGGGGAAGGAGTGGAAGTGAGAGCAGGTGTGGCGACACACGACAGCCGATACCCTCATTTGGTTTAGCCTGCCAGTCGCCGCGGTTACCGGGATATGGCAGCTGGACGGGGCTTTAACCCTATCCTTCACCTCTTAACCACGACCATGATCCTAACAGTAATCATAACCACAACCTTAGCATTAGCGCTAATTCTTGCCCCAGTATCGTTACTAACGCTAGCCGTCATAATCTCAACTAAACTAAACGCCCTAACCCGATCCCGTGCCCAGCCGGTCTTTGATGCTATTGGGTAGTAGTTGGATCACCTCCGAGCTGAACTCAAAGACATGTCTTCAGAGGATTTTGTTTGACTTTGCAGTCTCCCTGGCTTTTTGAGTGCGGCCAAACCATTTTCCCGCTGTCTTAAGTTTGATTTACTCATTTGGTAGGCAAAATAGGCAACGTAGGGAAGAGGAGACAATTGTAACCGCGTAGGAGTCAAAAATGTGTGCTTATCTATTCCTGCAGAGTATCTATTGTAAACTCTGGATGCTATTAACTGATCCCTGTTTCCCGTCTTTTCCGAAAACAGAGTCTGCTTGATTGGAAGTGTGCCCGGACGCCACAAGGGTGCGGACCTTCATGCGTTCGGTCACTTGAAGTTAGCAAAGGTAGGTCTGCAAAGTCACACCCCACCTCTCCCAATGCCCACTATTTCTCGCTCTCCCTGCCAGTGCCTGCTTTTCAGCTACGTGCTCCTTCCCATTCCTGCGCTCTGTGCGTCTTAAGTGGTCGGGTAGTGAATCTTGTTGGAGCTCATTTCCATAAAGTTTAAACTCCCTGCGGAGTTCCTTACGCTGGTTCGATGTACAGTAGTTTGCTTTGGGGTAATTGGCTGATTCGGAAGGGCTTTTCAAATGACGACTAGAAGATTTTTCTGGAAGACGAAATATCGAGATGATCGGTGCGATAATGTGCACGTAATCCAAGTTTGTCAGAAAATCCTACAATACAACCCACCATCGGTCGTGGATTTAGCCAACCTGACAATACTTGATTGCAACACACTTTCCAACCAGCCGATCCAAAGTTGGTTCTTGACCGGCACAATCGGATTATGGACCTGCATCCTGTCTAGCAGGCGCTGCGCACAAGATTTGGATATCTCTGTGCAGGACCAATAGTGCGGACGAGCCAACGCTCACGAAAAAGAGACGAGGGACGGGCGGAGGTCACGTGACTACAGCTGAACACTGTCTTACCGATGCATCCCTCCAGGCCCAAAGGAACTCGTTCGAACATCAACGACTCATCAGTCCGCCGAATAACGTGGTGGGGATCAACAGTCACGATGACTTGACTACAACTACGACGGCCGCAATGGGCACAAGGGTCCTGCGAGGCCGCTGACTAACTTTCAACTCCCGGAGGTTGAAACCTAGTCAGCGGCGAATGGTCAGGTCAAAGTTCGTGCATAGACCACGGCTATAATACGAGGCAAGTGGGGAGATCGAATAGCTCAAGATCAACAGGAGGGATTTCCCGAACCGTCAGTGCGAATAAAGTTTAGTCCATAAAGGCGCCCCCATCCCCTTCGTGTTTGGGAGACGATGAACGCGACACATATTTGCCTTAAGCCACACACATATGACAGATAACACGCGCGACCCAGGTAATTGAAAAAGAGAAAACGGGAAGGCGATCGCTGGGACCGATTGTTTTTATTATCCGACGTTTCGAACTCTCACTCGAGCCCGTCGTCAAGGAAACGCACAACTCATAGCATATTTAACTTACCTCTGCCGGAGATGACCTCCAGCCGCGCTGCTGATTTGTTCACGCAGCGCTTGATAAGCGATTGGCAGATCAATATGTCGATTGATCGCGTCCTCAGTTGAGTGCCACGCTTCCTGCAGCAGACGCGCAACTCGGTTGTCTGACTGCCCCAATATTCTCACGCACTCAAAGTCAAAGCCGTGCTCTGGCGACGAGGTGGGGGTGGCTACCACGGAGAGTTTATTCCTCCGTCTTACAGCCAGCTCATGCTCGTGCAATCTCGTGCTAACCTGTTTGCCCGATTCACCAACATAACTGGCCTGACCTCAGTTTCAGTCTATCCTGTTAATGGCGCCCGATTTCCTATTGATAGGAATTGGGTCATTAGAGTGCATAAGTGGCCGGCGGATTGTTGCTTCAGGCCTGTGATCGACGCCAATCTCAAATTAGCTCATCAGTTCAGCAAATTTTTCTGACGCACCAGCAATATACGGTACTGCACGCCAGCATTTCGGTTTTGGTTGCCTCTTCGGTTTTCTTACCAGGGTTTCTTGCCTGCACTTTTCGACTAAATTCTCAGAGTAGCCGTTCATGATGAAGAGTTTCCGCAGAGAAATCTGTTTGGAACACAAGTGAGCAGCTTTGCGAAAAATGAGCCCTTACGAGAGCTAACATGTGCAATGCGAATGCAGTGAGAGCTTCGGAAGACTAACGAGAAAGCTTCATCTCTGGAGAGGTAGTTTTTCCTTGGTGCTTTGATAGTTGAAGTACTTTGCTAGAAACAAGTCGCCAACTGTTATCTACGTGCGGATTCTTTCACCGTTACTGGTACTAGGTTCTGGCGAACGTACAGGCCCCTCGTAACTGGCCCTTAATTGGTCAGTTTTCTTCGATCGGCTCGCTGGGCTCGGAGCCGACGAAGTGGCTCACCACTCAATGGTCGACCAGTCTCGCCGGCAGAGGCGCGCGTGGAATACGCCTGGTGAGTTCTTTGTCCATTTTCTCCATTGTATGTGAGCGTTGGTTGTCTTCCGTTGAAATTTCAAGAAACTATGCGTATATGGTCGGCTTAATGTCCATCAGGTGAACATGTAAGTCCTCACATTCACGTCTTGAGAGACTTTGTTTGCCGAGTTCATGCATCTCAAGTACCTGCTGGTTGATCAAAGCCTGAAATTGACTGAAGACCTGCCACTCTCTGTTAACTTCCTCCACGAGCTATCAAAACGTATATATCTGAAGGTACATTCTTGTAAAATTGCAGCTTAAGGTGTGTCGGTCAGATGTGGCTATGCAGCCGTACCTGAGGTAAACAAACCCCAGCCGCCTGTAATACGGGTTTTTACAAGTGCGGCCGAGGAACGCACAGGAGACGCGCTCAAGTTATTGTATGCAAAAGAAAAGCCATTAGGAATGCGTGGTTGTATCTGGAGTGGTTGAGAAATGGTTTCCCTAACCCCTAGCAGTACTGTTTCCATGAGATGCGGTCGCATAACCACACCTTACCGGCGTGTCTTAGACAGCGTACCTTTTCCTTGAACAACAGGCACGATTTCGGCCTTCCTAGACAACATTGCCACGTAAGATTCCACCCCCCTGGGGCCTTGGTTCATGGTTCCCACGTTGTCCGGGCGCCTTTAGTCATGAGGCGCGGTGTTTACTGGTCTCTCACTGAGATGAACATGAAAACTTGTCATCTAGACGTTGAATGAAGCGGTCATTTTTTGCCGTGAGATTCAGGCATTTCTACGAGACTTCCCCCTCTTGTTACACCGCAGCGGTAAAGTGTGGGACCTCAACTAATTTGAGGTATTTTGTGGACCGTGTCATACGGTGGGACAACA
Organism: Spirometra erinaceieuropaei; assembly: GCA_902702965.1. Classification (NCBI taxonomy): domain Eukaryota; kingdom Metazoa; phylum Platyhelminthes; class Cestoda; order Diphyllobothriidea; family Diphyllobothriidae; genus Spirometra; species Spirometra erinaceieuropaei. The sequence continues at coordinate 132,222 of CACRXP010000078.1, forward strand.
CGCAGGACGAGGAATAGCGAAATGCAAGAAGACACAGAAAATAAATACATTTCTACCGAATGATATAGCAAAGAAAGTGAGCACGGTGGTGTAAAAAACAGACAGAAGGCAATTTTCAAAATATAACGGATTTTGAACAGACGGCCGCTAGCAAGTTTACATTCACTGAGGAAGCCGAGGACATTTCAGCCAATAGGAGAAGTGGATGCTAAGTGATGTTTGCAGCCACACGGATTTTTAGTGTACGTTTTGGAGTCGGCAGCTACACGGGGTCCTACACCCTACCGTCACCGCAACCGCATATTGGTCGGCACCGAATTCTGCGAAGCGTGTGAAGGGGAGGCCGCGGTATTTGGTTGTCTCGAGATTACAGGTGATGATTGACACACTTATGCACAACGCAAAGCCACAGAGAACGAACTGCGTCTAAGAGGTCAGCCGTGAGCACATTGGCTGTGATGTCAGCTAGGCTAACACGGCGGTACTTCCAACAAATCTTCTGTTGTCTTTCTCGATAGTCAACGTAAGGACAGTATGCAGCAGTCTGGGAGTTCAATTTTCATTTTAAAAAAGTGGTTCGACCTGTTTTAGGGTAAGTTGAACTAATGCTTGTCAGCAGCCTTTGCGTTTTTTGTCATTCTAGCCATCATTTTTATTTCGACGATCTGGGCTTTATGGCGTCAGGTGTATGGTATACTCCTGGGTTCAGGTAACGGGTCGCTACACAGAGTATATTTGAGTGAAATCTTCCATATTTATATATCGATATGCATAGATATTTTGGCAGATTTTGAATAATTCATATTGACCCAATTGTGAAAAACTCGGCGCCTCGGTGGGATTCGAACCCACGCATTAAGAGGAAGGCTTTAGTACAGTCAACGCTCTAGGCAAATTACTTAGGAAATCCTGCTTTGGCAGTCAACTTACTGTATCAGATTTGGTGGATTCCAGACGTTGCAGTAGGTTGGGCGGGTAACTTGACCCGAATGTGATTAAACTCGCGTCGTCCGGCGGGGCCTCGCAGCCGGCTGTACTAAAGCCTTCCCCTTACTGCGTGGGTTCGAATTCCACCGAGGTGCCGAGTTTTTCACAGTTGGGTCAATATGAATATCGATATGCGTGAAGATTCGAGGCTCAGATGCCATATCGCGTTCACCATCCCTTGGAGAAGACAAAGAAGATGAGAGGGAGAGTTCATAGACCAACTTCTATTTGTACTGACAGTTTCGGAAACTTCCTCGTTTCTATCATCAGAGTAGTTCGCTTGTCGCTTCTGCTGGTCTTGAGTTATTCAACCCTGGCGCTAGCCTCCTATTATAGCTGTGCTTGATGCACGGACTTCGATATGCCCATTTGTCGCTGACTGGCTTTGACCTCCCCGAGACTGACCGCTGGTGGGCTCGCGTGACGTTTGTTCTCTTTGGGGCCGGCGTAGTTGTATCCAAATCGGCGTGCATACTGGATTCCCCCACATCGGGCGGCGGACTGATCGGTAACTGCTGTTCATGTGAGTCGTCTTCAGCCTCGCGGGCACATCGGTAAGGCAGTGTTTGACTTTGGGCCCTATCTGCCATCTTCCCTCACTTCTGTGAGCGTCTGCTCTGGGTTCCGCGTGCTCGCCTGTCCCATTGGTCTTGTGCAGACTGACCCGAACCTTGTACGTAATGCCTGATAGGTGGGATGCAGGTCCATAGCTCATAGTTGATTGTGCCAGCGGAGAACCAACTTTCGAGCGCCAATCTGGCCATTTTCTCATTCTCTTGGCCGATCAGCCTTGCCTTCTCAAAGGCGAAACTGTGGTTCAGCTACTGTATGTGACAATAGGCCAATGGCAGCGTGTTCTTGCGGTTGGTTTCAAGTTTGTTTTCATGCAATCTCACGCTTTGGCTGTTTTTAGCATATCAGCCATCGTCAGCCAGCCGCATTTTGCAATCACCCTGCTTATCAATTAGTTTGTATCATGATGCAAATATTTTTGGACTCAAGAAGACTGCTTCATGGTTTTCTGGGGCGATAGGCGTGCCCTCCTTTTTTGTCTGTCACTGATCTGTTAACTGTACGACGGGTGCAGCTTTGGCCGTGCCAGCCTCCATTCTCTTTGGTGTTGTCGGTCAGAAATCTGGTTATTTGTTGTGTGGGCCAGGGGGTGTGATGGAACGCCAAGGTGCGGGCTCAACCGTGTCATCCACCTGCGCCCTCCCCCGTCTCCGGTCTTCTTCACTCTGTCTTGACACCGGGTCCAGGTGGGGTAGGAGGAGAGAGTGTGGTAGATGCAGCGCAAGTCTTCTTTCACTACAAATCGCGCGCAAGTAACCGTCCCTGCTCTCACCCTGCTTCGGAGCATACGGTGGAAACCGTCGGATGCGACGGTCGAACTATCATTACCAATTGTACAATGGGGAATTCAATGACTGGTCAGAGTCTAACCTCTACGATGCTCCCATCATGGATCCGGAATCACACGTTATGTGCCAATTTATGCTATCCCCAGTTGGTTCTCCATTGTGCCTGTAACGTCTTAACCTCAAATATGTGGCTCTGCGTACGGACTTTCGAAAAAATCTACTTATAACAGTTCTTTATGAACAAGTGCGATACACAAACAGTTGTGATTACTTTGATGTGGGATCTACTGTGTTCCGTCATAATGATGTAGAAATTCTACGTGAGTTTGGACTTAACGACGGGCGCTGTCCTAACTACTTGACAATGAATCAACTTTTTTTCCAAAATCTCGGAGCTGTATACGTTTTTGGTGCCCACGCACCCGCCTTTGGAGTGGTCGGTCACCAAAGTCGACTTTCTTCAGCTTAAAAAGCTTCTTGAATCTGTCCAGCCGAGTGTGTACGCATTCACCGTGACAAACGCATAGTCTTAGTCCCTTACCGTATTAACTTGATCGCATAGTCGCCTTGGTTTTAAGCTATCCTCCAATTACTGCCTCGATCTTTCGCCTTAATCCCCCAAAATGAGGCTGCGCTCTTTGAGTATGATACAACCAAGGTTTTTGGTGAGAACTCGCTCAAACACAAAGCTTGCAATAAATGGCCTACGGTGTGCATTTCACTGAGATGAGAGCCACAGTTAATGGTGGGAAACGGTCTGATAGCAACAGTTTACTGCACTGGTGTCTAGACGCAATTTGCCCGCCCCCATCCCGAGGCTGTCTGCCAGTCAATTTGCTGACTGATGGCCGCACATATGAGCGTCACCTTATCCGACGAACACCTGCGTTTAGCGTGGCCATTCATAAAACGTCAGGCCTCTGCATTTACTAGTGTGGCTTGTAAAGTCAACAATGTTGCTCAAATCTACTGCTAAATTTTATAAACCCCACATGGTCTTAATACCGTAGATAAATGTATGTTTTTCCAAACGCAGAAAATATACGACTTGTAGTTTGGAAACCCTAAATGCAAGTGTAACGGCAGGTCGGGTTCAAAATTATTCCAGAATTGGAAAAGGTTTTTGAAAACCGAATCATACCCTTCCTTCGAGTATAAAAATGGAAGAAGACGTCATTTCCTACCGAAAGAGTGAAAGAATGAATATTTTTATGCATGGGTACCATGAAATATAATTGAATTTTAAGGACATGGAGAATCAATGAGAAACATGCATGCTCCCTAAGTAGTCATTTTTAGCAGAGTATATTTCTTGTATGCAGTCGGAAAGGAGTTCGTTCGAAAGCCTACATCCTGAGGTAACTGGATTATCATAGATTTATGCTTTACGAGGATTAGTTTTACAACCCTACCTAATTAATTTTTTCGAAACGGGAAAGAATTTCGAAATTTCAACTGACATTTCATGAGTTGGCCCATCTTCTATATGAGCGTCACCTTATTCGACGAACACCTGCGTCTAGCGTAGGTGTAGATAGCTACGCAAGCAAGAAATGACTTAAAGGCCTTGCAAGAGCACCAGAGTAACTGCAATTATTGGAGGAAGTAGTTCCAGTGGATGCGTGTAGCACTGGACGGCAGATGATGGCTGACATTCTCGAATCCGTGGATCCCGTTTGTCAGCGTTTCCCGTCTATTCCCTGCCTGTCTTCGTCATTTGCAGCCTCCCAGCAGCCCAAATCGACGTCGGTCTCCATCGTGAATTGAATATTTGAGTCAATCGAGTTCACTAATTCCTAGATGAACTCAGTGTGAGTTATTTTGACAGCCACAGAAGTGTTGTTGTCAAGCTGTACCCCGGGGTTTGTTTTTAGTTTAATTTGTTTTGACAGGCACGTCGACGAAAGTGTTGTCAACACAAGAAGCCCAGCACTTCGGTTAATGGCCAGCTTTTGCTCATTGAAATCGAAAATGTTAGACTGCGATAATTGTTGTGTTCTGTAGCATCATATTTAGATTAAATGTCTTTCAGATTTTTAGGAATTTATGGGTTTGGATGAAGAAACGGGAGTGGACTTCTGTTAAAACAATTTGCCATTTGTTTGTCTTCTTAAATAGCTGCTCTATTTGAATCGACATTTTTGCGTTGGTTTCGGAGATTTTGACTTGACAACATAAACCTGTAACGCTAATCAGGAGTGTATAACACGTCGGAACGGGACTTGACGCCTTGATGGGTTAATAATCAGACGGGGGCCTAAATCGACGCAGGGCTCAATCCGCTCTGTGTCTATCAGACACTCAGCTATCCTCTGCGACCATACGAAAATGTGTCTATCGCAGGGGCCACACCCAGGTAACCACTCAAATCGGCAGACATACTACAGGACTATAGCCGACATGTCTCCAATACTCACGTCGGACTCCGCTGCAGATACGCTGGATCAAAAAGAGGGTCAGACTGGCTCACGGCACGAGTTTACCGGGCCGCGCTGCATCCGTGTGAGCGACTATTTACTGACGTTGATACGTGTGACATCCGTTGATCGAAAGGCTCAAACAGCTCATGAAAGAGGGATGGGAAAGTGAGGCCGACACGGGGGGAGGGGGTCCATCTCCACGGCACGCCAATGCATTAGCCGTTGCAGTAAACATGACCCGTTCGTATATATCAGAACATGATGTAAGTCGGGGTTCGAAAGTCTGTCAGGACTGCGAATCAGGCTATAATGGCTGCTTCATATTGTGGCCGTCCTCATGAAGACCTGGTACATTCGGGCTGTTTCGCTTCTTGGGTCACTGTTGTCGCGTCCACTGCCTATCGTCTTGCCATCGAAGCCAGGTGGGTAAAGTAGTCTTTCCCACTATACACGAATTGACGTCCAAACTGTAGGATACGCGGTGGAGGCCGTTGCGCCCGAAGACCCAACTGTCGTGTGCGTGTGTGTGAGGGGTCTTGTTTTGTTGTGATAATAATACTAATAATAAAATAATAACAATAATAATAACGAAATAATAATCGCTCTGCTGCACGGGTGGGCGTGGTACGCCACTTTAATTCAGTCCTGCGCCAGTCCTTCTGACTAAGTCTTGAAATTTGAAATACACCGAGCGAGGCGGGTGAGGGATCGATACCCCGAAAGCCTCCGTTGTAACTCGACTTCGGTGCATTTCACAACTTCTCTCTCTGTCTCTCCCTCCCCAGTTAGCGGCACTCATCGTTGTGTTTTACGAACGAACTCTCTAGCACGAAAATCTCCAGGAAGTCTCGAGGCAATTTGCTGAGCCGTAGTCTTGGGCAACTATTGACATTTGAAATGACCTTAATGTAAGGTGACGCTTAGTTCCGTTTAAACGTGGTTGATAAAGTTACTGAAAAGAGGACACTTTTCTGAACCGGCTAGGCAAATAAGTGAATTGCACAACATTTTGATAATTGATAATCTAAATTTCAAATATCACGTTTTATGAGTTTATTGACCAACTGTGTGAGGGCATCGAAAATCAATGCAAAAAATGGCACTTCCGAAGTTGCCGTTTCTGGCGAATGTGATTTTTGCTTTCGACCACAAGGACACGTAGCCATAGGCCGGCATCCTAACCTGACTGAAATATCTTAAAATTACGTTTCCTGATAGCCACTACCATAAACTCACCCAAGTAATCCTTGCTAAGGGAAATTCCATTTCAGAATCTTGGCTAGCGTTTCACGAATCCCTTAATCTATTATATGACTGACTTGCGACGAAAGCGAAGAATTCCGGATTCACAAGCTCCGTATTGCTATTCTCGCCGCAAAACACTCGTCCAGAACACACCTTAGATCTCCAAGTCAAAGGGAAAAGTTCATTCTGCATTTCTTATTCGCGATGGACGAGCGCGCGTAATTCTCAAATAAATGTTCAACTTCCAGTGCTAGGGTTTCGGCGTAGTTCGTGACATTCAAACTGCTGATTTGACTTCCCAAATCGAGTTTTAACGGCTTGACTCGTTGAAGAAAATACAACGAGGCGAGAAATGTCATTTTGATCTTTCTGTCTTTATATACAAAGTCTTTGAGTTCCAAGATAGTCATCTTGTTAGAGCATTATTTCGCACCGTCCTAACCAAGACCTAGCCTCGCTGGGGCACCGCAGTTGGTGGCGGAACTCTTCTTTCACCTCCTTTTTATTACAGGAAAATGAGTCAAAAAGTAAATTAGAATAAACGCAAAGTCGCAGCCCTTGATATACTCGAAAAATTTGCTTTTCAGAGTGTTTTCCCAACAAAATTGGTATTCCCGAGCTTTTTGACGAGCTACATCGGCTGCTTTTTCCCTTTCCGGGAAGCATTTTATTTCGTTTCTTAACGGAACGCCACTTCACCTTTCTCCTCGTCCTACGAAACTGTTTGTGCGCGTTTTTGGTCTCTACAAAGTCACAATTTACACATTTTGGCACAGAATGCTCTCCAAAAACTATTTGAAGCTGCTTTTGCCAGCCCCTCCTAGCTGAATGTTACAGTATGTGTGTGACTGGGCAATCGCCAGTTCCCCGTGGGTGCTGACGCCATGCAGGTGATTCCTTACCCAACTTGTTGACCATGGTCACGCTCTGTTTGTGCAAATTTCCTGTCCCTTTTGTATACTTTTATGCAGTTCCCGGAGCCTTTCGTGCTCTGCAACGTTGACTGTCCATCTACGAAAAGCCGAGGATTTCTCGGGGGACCGTACATTGCGATAAATCATACATTAATCGGCCCGTTGAATTGGACGCTGTGTACAATAATCTCAGAGAAAAATTTAAAAAGGGGACAGCCAATCCGTACCGGTTGTCAATCCACAGTCATGACTTATTGGCAAGAGCAAAAGGGCAGCATCGGTTTTTAGGCACTTTTAAAATTTTTCATTGCTTTACTCATTTGCCACACGCCTGAAGACCACCTGTGAAACCAGTGTCGAAAATTTGCAGACTAGAATTTGTTTCATTTCCCAAAGGACTAATTTCAAATTAAACTTTTTGGGATAACCATCTGTCAGTATCTGGATAAATATGCATATAATAATAGGGCGCTCACCGATCGCGCTACGGAACTTACTTACACCCGAGTTCGAGCCTCGGGTGTTGCACACTTTGGGGTTGGGTCTGGTTGGCTGAGGACGGCTAATAAGCCAGAAATGGCCATTACAGTCTCCATTGTCTTTGTCGGTGACTCCATTTTACCTATATCATGCGCCGCTGTGCGGCTGCTGGTTGGGCTCGAGAGGGAGCCTATAAGGCACAACGGAACGAGTGAGCTCCGTAGGAACGACCGATGATCGCCCCCCATACCATTGCATATTCATATATATATATATATATATATATATATATATATTGGAACGCAGGCATCCCAAGAAATATAAATTGAAATCAAAACGTTCTTTGGGAAAGGGAGAAAACTTTATTGAGTAAATTTTCGACGTCGGTGCCCCGTGTCGTCGTCAGACTAGAGTAAATGTGCTGAAAACAATTAAAATTTCAAACGTGCTACAAAATCAATACTCATTTGGTGCCTCAGCTAGTAAGCTGCCGTCGTGTGTGTCAGTCCGTATTGATCGGCTTTCGTCTCTTCCACTTTTCTCTGAGATTCTTGTACGTGGCATCTAATTCGATATGCCTGTTGATGCATGACTCATCGGAGTGCATGGCTTCAAGAAACTCTCGGCCTTTTTTAGATGGGCAAACTACTTTACGCACCCAGCTTGTACACCCTAAGGATAGGGTTGGCTATCTCAATAAAAAAGAAGTCGTCTATAAGATCCCATGCGAAGCCTGTGATGCCGTATATTGTGGCCAAACGGGAAAATGTGCCTCTACACGCATCCACGAACATCAACTTGCAGTTAAGAGGCGAGACCACTTGTCTCAAATGGCCATGCACACTCTTGATACTGGGCACAATTTCGCATGGGACAAAACTCGCATCGTCGGAGTTTGCCCATCTAAAAAAGGCCGAGAGTTTCTTGAAGCCATGCACTCCGATGAGTCATGCATCAACAGGCATATCGAATTAGATGCCACGTACAAGAATCTCAGAGAAAAGTGGAAGAGACGAAAGCCGATCAATACGGACTGACACACACGACGGCAGCTTACTAGCTGAGGCACCAAATGAGTATTGATTTTGTAGCACGTTTGAAATTTTAATTGTTTTCAGCACATTTACTCTAGTCTGACGACGACACGGGGCACCGACGTCGAAAATTTACTCAATAAAGTTTTCTCCCTTTCCCAAAGAACGTTTTGATTTCAATATATATATATATATATACATGCTAAATAACTGATGTGGTGTGCTTTCCGGGGTGATATAATGAAAAAGAGAGGTCGCCCAATCGTTTCCTCTGTTCGTTCCTTTGCGCCTTTGAAAATGGAAGAACGCCCACTGGGCAGACGTATTAACAGTTTACAAGGACAGTGAACTACCTAACCGTGTGTATGGTTGGCGTTAGTTTGTGCCAGTACGATTCCATTGCCTCCTGTTTTACCCCGTCGGGATTGGCTCCACTCTTCCTCATTCGTTCACGCTTAGTTTCTATGCGGCATCTAAATTAATGTGCCTACTAATGTATGCTTCGTATGAGGGCATTTTTAGGAGGCCACGGAGTCTCTAACGATGCCAATTTTCTCCCATACGAGTATGTGTCCAACATCTAGTGTCTGCATGGCCATCAGGTATAAGTGGTTTCGTCTGCCCGCCATTATTTGATGTTTATTTATACAGTTGGAGACAGAATTCCCAGTTCGGCCACAGTAGACTGCATTACAGCCTCAGCATGTGATTTGGCAGGCGGCTTCTTTTTTATTGGAATAGCCAACCCTGTCCTTGTCATGTAATTGTGCGCTGCTTGGATCTGATGTTTTTAGTTGGACAAGCCCAGACACAGTCTCTTCGCAGATGGGTAAACTAGTGTTAATGAAAAAAGAGCCGACTTTTCGGTAGAAATAAAGAAACGCTCGGCAGTGTTCAGCTTATTGTCAACAAGTCGCCATCAGACGAAGTGATCACGTTGGGTGGGCTGAGAAATGGGAAGATTGCAAGGGGCAGTGTTTGCGAACGTCATGTAGATCAGTAGGAGTGGTGGTGGAACTTCACTGGGCTGGAGACAATACCGACTCAGTGAGCAAACAATCGCCTATGTCTGACCAACTGTCGTTATTTAACGGTGTCCGCCGACGACCGGTGGGGTGGCGGTATATAGGAATTAAGCGTTTCAGTTAGCAGACGGACATTCAAATGTGCAACATTTGCTATTGTCGCTCCTCAGAAACCGTGGGACACCAGGCAAGCGCTTGCGGATGTCTTCGTAATACCCGTCGATGTCGACCCGGCGGTCTGCGAAGTACCGGACCTTGAAAATAATCGGTATTTGGTATAGTGATAAATTCTTGAGGTTTCATGAATTTATCACTATACCACCTCAGGAGCTCAGTTTTACTGCCCTCGATCCGGTACCGTTGCCCCATTGGAGGCGTCGAAGCGGGGGTCAGTTCAAAGCCTGGCTCGACACTGTCCGTCAAGACATGGAGGTGGTTCTTGGAACTTCGGTGTGCGGTTTCCGTCGTTGGCGAAGGGAATGGGTTGAGCTGTCTAGATCTGCTGCCGCAGATCATCACGCGTGGAGAGGTACAGTTTGGGACATCATCGAGGCCGGCTGGATCAGGCATGATCGCAGCCGTATCAAGTACAAGTAAGTAGGTAAGTAGTGATAAATTCAGCTGCATCTCAATGGAAACGGCTGTCTCAGTGAAGTGCGCCCATCCAAGACCATATGACCAAGGTACATGCAAGGGCAATTAACTCGTTGGTTGCACGCAATGCAGAATATTGCCTGTGGGCAGTGTCAATGCCAGTACGATTTACTTGACGTGCAATGTCCTTAGATGTTTCTTGCACGTCTCTAACCACCTAGCCACAGGCTCGTCGTCCTGTTGGTTGTGATCGGGTACATGTATTGGTAGATGGACACTCACATTGTATATACTCTATCGCAACCGACGGGACAACAAACTTGTTGCCCAGTGGTTAGGGGTGTTGTAATTAAAACCAACAGGTAAAACGATCGAGCCCCAGGAGTTCCACACCTCGGGGTTGGGTATGCCTGTCTGACGACAGCTACTACGTCAGGAATGGCCATTCCAGTCTGTTTTGCCTTTGTTGGTAATGCTATTCTGCATATGTATATGCAGAATGGTATTACCGACATACATACATATTTCAAAGAAAAATGAGTCCTCTGGGAGAATGAAAAACCTTTGTCGTAAATTTTCGACTCTGGTTCTCCAGCTCGTCGTCAGACGTGTAGCAAGTGTGGAACAACAGTTAAAATGTAAACATGCCCAAAAAATCGATATTGCTTTGTGAGTGCCGAGGATGGGTCAGTGCTGTGGACTGACGTCAAGTCTTGAATGGCTATTCTTTTTTCCATTTTTCTTTGAGATTTTCTGTACATGGCGTCAAGATCGATGCGCCGTTGGTCATTCCAGTCTCCCTTGTCTTTGTCGGTAATACCATTCTGCCTATATTGTGCGCCGCTGTGCGGCTGCTGGTTGGACTGAAGAGAGAGCGCGTGAGGTACAACGGAACGAGTGACTTCCGTAAGAACGATCGGTGAGCGTCCCGCTTTCTAACATTGTATATTCCCGATCGAAACCGACAGGACAACGGGTCCGTGGCTCAGTGGTTAGAGGCGCTAGACTTCCAACTAACAGGTCGCGAGTTCGAGCCTCGGGTGTTCCACACTTCGAGGTTGGGTATGACTAGCTGACGATGGCTAATAAGCCAGAAATGGCCGTTCCCGTCTCCTTTTTCTTTGTCTGTAATGTTATTCTGCATCTATATAAATAGCTGAGGTAGTGGGCATTCCGAGATAATATGGAGATAGAAGGCTCATCAGAAAAAATCGAATTTTACTTGTGAATTTTCGACCTGGTTACACCAACCCATCGTCAGGCGAAATAAACAGTGGAGAAAGTGAAATGGTCAGACTAAATTGGTTAGCGTGACAGGGCCGCCACTGGCAGGCAAGCAACTAATGCATGAACTAATATGACTCGAATCTTCGGTTCTATTAGCATATGTATATGTATATATATCTACCTATGTATATATATCTACCAGGAAGATGAACCTCTTTGGAAACTTTAATTTTTATTGTTTCAATTTTTGAGACCGGTCACCCAGCTCCTCGGGAGACAGTGGGTGTACAAAAATGATTGGCCTCTTAACTATGCTTAACAAGGGATTCTCTGATTGATCCACTACTGTTCTAATACGTGTTAACGGCACCCTATATACTCTTCGGGAGTGGCTGCATCAGTCCAAATTTGACCTTGACTATTTTGAATGTGACATTTAAATGGATATGCTGGTTGATGCATGCCTCATCTGAGTTTACCCCTTCCACGTATTCACGGTCTTTTCTTACTGGGCAGGCGCCAAAATGCGAGTGTTTTCCTACAAATTTGCGCCCAGTGTCTAGTTTGCGCGTATTCGGAGAGACTAACGAAAAAAACAAGAGAAACTATCATGGCCATTTCGAGCTTACTAGCGGTCGTCAGATAGCTGCACATCATATGAGAGACGATGGCCCCGGGTCCGGCTTGAACCGCTAACATGCCAATGTGTTTCTTAAACGTCGACCTGCTTACACGGTCGAAATATCGTTTGGGGTTACTGGATCATTCTAAAATAAAACTGATCGAGACCAATTGTGGCCTAAAATATGCATAAACGTTTTACCAAACTTCGGCGGCATCCTTTGTTATGGCCTTTTTACCACTTGATCGGTTTGGCGATTTCATACTCCGCGAGTACCTTTAACTGCACCGACGTTGAAGCTATTCCAGCAGAACTGAAACGCTTGTAGGGTCATTTAAGTCGACCGGAATCCAGCGGAGGAGTCCTTGCAAATAGTCGAGCCAACCACCCAAGATCTAAAAATCTGTAAACGCTTTATGCCGCCGGCCGCAAAAACCACTAACTGCACTGCGCGTCAAACTGGCGCGTTCTATGACACTAGGTCGACTGCAAAATTCAACCCAGTGACTTCTGCACAACTTTTCTGTGACCAAACAGGGGAACCCACTGTCACTTCACTTGCTCCAACCAACCGACCGGAGGTATGGAAGCAACGTAATTATCTCGTACTCGATCTGACGAATAAATTTACTTGCAATTTGTGAAGATTATTCAAAGTAAGGAAACCCAAGGACTTCTTTTAAAGGTCTCTTTCCCCTATACATCTTCCACAAGCCTGTTCTGTAGGTATTTGTGTGTCGGCCTCTTCACCACTGCCGCTACTACCGCAGGAATGCCTGCTTCCTTTTTGCACTTCCGGTAGCTAGTGAATTGGACCCCCCCCCCTAAAAGGTGAATGATCGTTCTGCCTAGCTATTGTGATCACTGGCTTTGTCAATTAAAGGGCAATATTGTTTACTAAGGGGCCTTGTTTTTGATCCTCATTGTGGGCCAGGGGCGGATAATGTCAGCAGACCTAAAAAAACTCTGTTCTCTCCCAAGGAGTTTGCGATGTAAACACCTTTTTCTTCCCCTGGCTTTAAGACACCCCGCTTCCTGGACCTTTTACCCATTCCAAAAACACGCCTTCCTGTAATTCTTGAACACTTAATGGCGGTCTGTGTTACACTTTCGCTGGGCTCACAGCCGTCTGTGACTAGTGGGATCCTTTTCGGGGTCGGCCATTTCATCATCCCCTAAGTGAGGCCGGCTTGGTGTGCGGGTGCAGGGGTCGGCACGTGCGTAGCACGTTTATCCGAGTTGCCTATCGCGTCCACACCTCATATACTGTCATATTGGCTCTGCTCTACCATCCGGGAATGTGACAGGTGTGAGAGAAGATGGAGTGAGGCAGGCGCCTCGAAAGTCACAGCAGCGTCCTCGCGACATTGGATGCCCTCCCAACCTCTAGGTGAATAATTATTATCTGGCTCTAATAGTATTTCAGCTGGAAGTGTCTCAAAACTGTATTACAGGAGCGTATTTATCTGTTTGCAAATGCAAAGTTGTTCCGCTTGGCTCAGTAAAATGTGCAGGGTGACTTTTGCAGCTCTTGTTCTCGTAAACAAACCATACGCTGTGACCCCAGTCAGCACTACCCACCTGACCGTAAGTCTCTGCAAAGCAGTATAAATTTACGACCGCGGGACTGGGAGCCACAATTTTGTTACAGTGAACATTTACATGGTCTTACGAACGTAGTTAACTGAATAAGATAACATGGGGACTGCTGACCATCATTTTTAAAACATGCCAAACTCTGAATTCGAAGCTACCTTCAATACGAGGGGCAGTAAAAAGGAATGTCTACTTTTTTGGCAGTCGCGCTTTAGACAACATTTTTACATCAACCTTGTCTGCTGCAAAAATGACTACCTAAGTAGTGTAAGTTTTTCGTATTCACCTTCTATGCCCCCCATAAATTCAAGTATAGTTTATAGGAAACATGAACAAAAATCCTTTTTACTCATTTGGTAGCAAATCACGTCCCCTCCAAATTCCATACTTGAAGAAGGAGTATATTTCGGTTTTAAAGAAGCTCTTCCCTTGCCAATGATTCTGAACCCGACCTGCCGTTAGACTTGCATTCAGGGTTTCCAAACTACAGGCTGTATTCTATCTTCGTAAGAAGCATCACCGGCCCCGAGTGGTCAATTGCCATGGCCAGCCAATGCCTCAACGCGGAATATGGAGTGGGAATGTCGTTGCACTTGTTGATAGAATGGTGTCCCGTGAACCATGACTGAAGCAACTCCCGACTCACGCGATTACCAACTCGTGAGAATGTTGGCCTCATCGAATTTGATTGTGTGACCGGGTCTCGTCGAATGGGCCATGACTTGAGAGTTGGCATCATTTCTCTGCACCGCTGCCGTGTGTTCCGTGATTCCCGTCCATAGCGGTCTTCCAGTTTCTCCGGCGTAGTTGCTTTGCCCGCAACTATATTAGATCCGATAAACGACTCCGGATGTTTCTTGCCGTGGCAGTGGATCTTTATTTTCATCATCTGACTCATCGGATCGCGGGACGCTGTTCTATCAGCAACTGAAATGAAATCCCAACTTCATATTCGGTGTTGAGATTTTCTATGCCCTTCTAAGTCCAAACGCATCTGATAAGAAGCAGGCGCGGAAATCTCTTTTTCTTTATATAGTTTATAGAAAATTATACCATCGCTATTTTTACTCGAAGAACTGGTATATTTCAGTTAAAAAAGCCTTTCTCGATTTCTGGATTGTTTAATCAGACTTACTGTTGCAATTGCGTTTAAGGTATCCAAGCCAACTTCGATTTGAAGAATATCATCCAGTTCGATATACTCTGGAGAAACCGCCATACAGGGTTCGTGAAATTTGAGCAATTTATATGGGTGATGTCTTGTACTTCACAAACATCTTTGACAATCGGACAGACACGAGGCCATTTGAATAGGTACAGTAGGTGGGTTAACTTATGAAATGTCAACCAAACTTCCGAAATGCATTTTCGTTCCGAAAAGGTTATTTTAGAAAGTTGTTACACTAATCATCTTGCGACATAATTATATGATAATTCAGTCACCTCTAGATGCCGGCCTTCGAAATGACTTCTTTCCGGCTGCATGCAAAAACCGTACTCTGTAAAAAATGACTACTTAAGTAGCATGAATTTTTCTCATTGATTGTCGATGCCTCTAAAAGTCCAATTAAATTTCATGGAAAATATGTATATGATTGGAAGACGTCATTTTCTACTGAATGTGCAAGGGAATTGAAAATCCATGAGAAAAATGCCTGCTACTTAATTAGTCATTTTTTTCAGAGTATAGCTTTTGCATGCGACCGGAAGGACGGTATTTCTAAATCCGGCATCCTGAGGTAACTGAATTATTATAGAATTTATCTGCACGATGATTAGTTTGACAACCTACTTAATTAATCTTTTTGAAACGACAACGCATTTCGGAATCTCAGTTGGCATTTCACGAGTTAGCCTTAAAGATCCTTATAATCATAAACTATTTTGAACTTGGTAAGCAAACTCTGTCCGAAAAGAAAATTTGAAGAAGGCACAGCTTATTGCAAAATGCCTGTAAGAATGTTTAATTCGGTGAAAGTCTTCTGCAAAATGCATTTGAATTTACAAGATCATCATAAATCAATGCAAAAATTCATAGTGTCTGAGCAGTCTTTTTTAGCGAACATGATTTTTGCAGGCGACCGGGAAGACGTGCATTAAAAGGGGTCTGTCTTGATTAGACTGAAACATTTCAAGATTATGCCCCAAGTTAGCTAATATTTCAGCTCCACCTAGGTGATCTCTTTTAATTCATATTTTGTTACGGTACCCACTGTACGTTGGGCTACCAGAATTTGCCTTACATGCAAGGAAAGCGGTAATTGTGAAACAATCCTCCGGTATCGAGAGGACGACATAATGTGGGGGTTGGTTGGGCTCGGCCGTCTAAAGAGGACCAAAGCCGGATTTATACCCCACATCTCACACAATAGGCAGACGTAGAATGAAACTAGCATCAGCAAGCACTTTAAGAACCCAATTGTTTGCGTCATGCACTGGGCTTGAAAAGAACGTTTCCAGTGCATGAATGCAAAAAATTAACTAGTTTCTTCCTCGCTGTCCGCAGTCCATTCTTGCACATATACAAACACTGACAGTCACTGCAAAACTTCACATTATATACATGATGAGTTGTCACGGACGTACACAAGTGATTGTTAGTCTGGTCGGTATAGGTGAAGCATGCTACGGTCGGTGGCCAGCCTCAACCGAAACTCTGACGCGCGTTTTCGGTCAGAAGAACCTGCTCAAGTGGAGTGTTGTAGTTTTGATCATCGTGCAGCGTAATCCTAAGGCGTGGCAGTCACGCCTGGCAGCTGGCCTTTAAATCGACAGTCCGCAGAAACTACAGTCGATAAAAAAACATGGCAACTACTGCCACTACTAATTAATTTCTCGCTTGCTTGCTTGCTCATTTTCTTTCAACAAGCTAATAAATTTAAGCGTATTTTATAGAAAACACGCACAAGTTATATTCTTTCTTACACTTATTTGGTAGCCACGTCTTATTCGAATTTTATAGTCGAAGAAAAGGTATATCTATGATTTGAAAGGTTTTTAAAACCCCGGATAGTGTTGAGCTCGATCTGCTGTCGCGTTTTCGTTTGGATTTGTCGTTAAAAAGCTGTACCTTCTCCATTTAGGGGACACTATGCATTCCTCTCTGCCGTCATGGAGATATTAGGTAAGGTTCACTACTTCATAGGGTTCGTTAATGAACGGCCTCGTACGATGTTACTTAAATGGGCGTTTGGCGGTCTTAAAATATCGTAATAGCAATCTAGTTTATAACCGAAGGTTGCCCCTTCGGGCATAAAATTTAAATATGGAATTTATTTCTAAGTGAGTACACTGAAGGGTACTTTCGCGCATGTTTTTACACGATACTTTTGCATTTTCAAGGTCATTTAAAATAAAGGGATGAAATTAAAGCCGATTACGCGGTTATTTTTAATGGTTTTGTGGGCGACCGAAGAAAGGGCTTTCAAAAGCCGGCATCTTGAGTACTCCCTCTCAAGCAGTGGGACATTTTAGAAATTTAGTTAAAATTTTGGGTAATTTGTCACTGCCTATTGATATTGCCAGAAAAAGAGCAGGGAAGTGATTAGACTGTTAGTATTATCGCTCTTCCCAGCGAGTTGTGCATCTTCCTTGGTACCGCTTGGTCACTCAGTATCCGCTCATTATTTTCCGCGGTAATGTTCAAAGTCATCACCAAAGGACATTTGGTAAAATGCCCAACAATTTCTCTTGTCAGCTCCTGTCAGAAGCAATCGCCTTATCGCAACTTATCGACTTCTTCATTTTCAATAAATCCCTCTGCACTAAGAATGAAAGGCTTCAGGCAGTTTCGCGAAGGCTCCTTGGACGTTTGGCGTTCGCTTATCGGAAAATGTTCTTTTTCTCTCTTCTTCAGGTCCTACCAGCCTGTTACGCATTTAACACAGGCAGTCACTGCCGCAACACCAATTCCCGCCTCGTTACTCGCCTCTTTATGGCACCTTCAGGGTGTGTGTGTTGTTAGGGCGGGAGGGGGGAGTAGACAGAGCGTCCCCCGACCTCAACCTCTTGCCCCCTCCAAAAATTTGTGCCCGCACACATTTGCCCACACCCGGGAAGACGGCTGCTGCGGTGATCTGTTCTACGGCCTCCCAAGCGGGCTGGCCGGCAGGCTGGCAATCAAGTCGGGGTGTGTGTGTGGGAAGTGTGAGCGACATGGAACAGCCAGCTATTTTGGATAATTACCGTAAGGTCACGAGGCCAGCCTCTGAGACGGCGAAGTCGCGCCCCGTCAATTAAATCCCCGTCCCCAGGCCATGGCTGACCCACAGATTTGTTCGCCACACGAACCAAGCTTGTTAAATTCACAGAGGTGACTGCGATCACATCCACGAGGGCTGTTGATGCGCCCATTCGCTTGTTCACCAGTTTGCTAAACCGTGCTCTCCCTCGTTGTTAACGGGCCAAACTTCATAAGTGTTGCATACGCAGTGGCAGGAAGGATTTGACCGGAAGCTTTTTGTGGCATCAATTCAATGGTCACATTCTACTTAAAGGGAGTGTGAGAGTGGTTGGCAAGGCAGATATTGCATTGACAGCAGAACTCGGCTGTCCACCGCCTGAAAGTGCGCTCGTCGGCCTTGGTGCATGGATCGATGATCATTGGTCGGGTCACCGAACTAGGGGGCTAACTGGAGGCCGGAGATCAGACGGCGGCCTTCTAAATCGCCGTGTCGACCTACCACCGGCGTATCAATACCATCTGTTAGGTGAGTAAATGCGGTATGCTCTTAGCAGGATAGGGAGGGGGATAGGTAGACCCCAGAGGAATGGATCTGGGGCAAGAAGGCAGCACGCGGTTGGATGTCTGGAATATTTACTCTACATTTTCCGGACTTATTCAGACGTTTTTTCGTAAAACTTACGTTATGGGTAATTTATGCGGCCTCCACGCTCCCCTAGGTAGGACACAGGAATCGGACCCCCCGCAGTACAGGTGGTTTTGCGGGACTTTAAATTACGGGTCAGGTAGGATCAGGGTTACGGCACGGGAACAGGTATTATTCCTGGAATTTAGCGGAAATCACCTGTATTACGGGGTGGGGGGGGCGCACTATCGAGTCCCACCGAAATTACTGGCAAAATCCCATTTAGGGAAACATGATTCCTCATTTCACTTTCACCCGGCTTGTATTTTCATGAAACAGATATCGAAACGAACAGCCCCTAATGCATACCTGAACAATGCGGTAATTAAAGGCAATCGCCGAACCGAAACGGTGGTCAGGCCCGTAACTCCTGCCAGGCACGTGTTGAGTACACCGTAGACGTTACGTCGAATCGGGCACTGCGTCCTGCATCAACACACCAATTGGTCGACTGGATCATTGGTGCAGCGCGGACCGGTTTGTGTGTGACGCGCGTAGAGGGAAGACTTTAATATAGCCAACGCTCTAACCACTTGAGCGACGAGGCACCGCCTGCCAAGACATCCATGAATTACGTGAGCCTGATAATCATCTGGTGGATTCTAGGTGAAGTACTTAGGAAATCCTGCTTGGATAGTCAACTCACTGTATCAGATTTGGTGGAGTCCAGACGTTGCAGTAGGTTGGGCGGGTAACTTGACCCAAATGCGATTAATCTTGCGTCGTCCGGCGGGACCTCGTAGCTCAAGCGGTTAGAGCATTGGCTGTATTAAAGTCGTCCCCTTACTGCGTGGGTTCGAATCCCACCGAGGCGTCAAGTTTTTCACAGTTGGCCCACCAGTGCAGCGCGGACCAGGTTGTGTGTGACACGCACAGAGGGATTGCCTCACTCTCAGCCATTGCTCCCGCTCCCACCTCCGTTCGTCCGGACATTGTCATTTCATCAAAGAAATGTGATGAGTGGACGGGTTGGGGAAGGGAGCGTTGTAGAGGAAGTGTAGGTATAGCTTACTGTAAATTACTTTAGGCACAAGTAACCGCTGCTGCACCCATTTCGTGGGGCGCACGCTTGACGTCGTCGCTTGGGACCTCGGTGGGATTCGAACCTCACGACAGCGAGGGGAAAGACTTTAGTACAGCCAACGCTCTAGCCACCGGAGCTACGTAGCCACATCGGGAGCCGTGTGTTTAATCACATTTGGATTGAGTTACCCGCCAAGCTTATGGATATCAACAA
Source organism: Spirometra erinaceieuropaei (assembly GCA_902702965.1). Lineage (NCBI taxonomy): Eukaryota > Metazoa > Platyhelminthes > Cestoda > Diphyllobothriidea > Diphyllobothriidae > Spirometra > Spirometra erinaceieuropaei. Next base: position 151,832 of record CACRXP010000078.1, read on the forward strand.
ATCTGACACAGCCAGCTGATTGCCAAACGATTTTCTAAGTAATCTATCTAGCATCCACCAACCTACTACCAGGGTCACGTAATTAATAGGTGTTTTGGCGGATTTGAATCAATTTTTCTTGAACGAGCTATGTAAAGCTCGAGGACTGCTGTGGGATTCGAAGTCCACGACAGCAAAGGGAAGGCTTTAGTACAGCAGACGCTTTAGCCACCTGAGCTACGAGGCTCCACCAGGAGCTGTGAGTTTAATAACTTCAACTGTATTGTGATGTCGCCGTAAGTGCGAATTTCGTTGTTTACCAGAAGTTAAACCGGCTTAATATTTTGTGACTGGGACACGCTCCCCTCTCTTTCAGAACCATAAACAGCCTCACCAGACGTGTGCCACGTAGTTGTGGTTGTAAATCATCCTTCTCCCTTCTCCGCGCCCTAAAGGCTGTTATTTGTCGTCCGCGTGAACACTTTTCAGTTGGCTTTTAATTCTGCATCAAGTTGACGCCATGCATTTCCTTTTGCCCTTTCAAATCCGCCCCCAGATTTACCCGAGCGTGGATAACGTTCGCAACAGCCTGGAGGGCTACCAGGCCGGCGGTTGCCTGCCTTACGCACGTGACACAGCAGCGCGTCAGCCCTGGTTGCGTCAATTCCTGCACTCCTGGGTCGCTCGGGGTCGCCTATCTCGGGCGATACCACACATTAAGTCCTACTGTCGCTGCTCTCCGGAAGGCCAGCGCATACGCTGGTTCCTTTTGACTAGGTGAGGCATCTGCTATGTGTGACCCCCACCCCTTACTCCATCGCCAGCATAATCTGCCTCTTCCAGACACGTCGTGTTTACCTGTGCTGCTGTGGTGACGGTTGGCGTACTGTCGCATGCTGACGCGCCCTCTCTCTCCTCACACGTCGACTGGGTTCAGATGCTCGGGGAACGGAAGTAGTTACGGTGCGCCCGCCCGCCCGCCCGCCCGCCCGCGCGCGCAGGATGCGTATCGCCTGTTCACTTGTTTTGCCCACTGTACAGGAAGTAAATAATAACCTCCGGGACCTTAAATTACGCAGAAACTGAGCACCAGTGTGCCCTGCCGACAGTTTGTCCGGTGGTGCTCAGTAAAAATTGTAGTGTTTGTTGGAGTGAAA
>CACRXP010000078.1:160022-177603 GCA_902702965.1 Spirometra erinaceieuropaei
CAGCCATAAGCCCTGCCGCCATCTGCACTTCCGGGCAAGCAGTTCTTTGTCACGGTTAGTGGTTCCCAGTGACGGCTTGCAACTAGTGTCACATTGGCGCACAACCATAAATAGCCCAGGCTCTGAAGTGACCATCTGAATTAAGGACTCGCTTTCGGTACACTGTCACAACTTCACCAGGGGGTGATCTTCCGCTCAGTTGTAACAATTTCGATGATAAGGTGAATGGCAGTCTTCCTCCTGTCCTCGTAGCTACGCTAGCCCAATTCGGACGACGGCGGCAGGTCGAAGTTGCAGCTCGTAAGTCGGGCTGACAGGGCCGGAAACAAAGCCTGCTTACGTTTCTGTGGATATCTGAAGTCAGACCGTCGTGCGAACTTAAACCCCTCTATGCACCACGAACGCCTTCAGACCTGAGTTCTGTGGATTTATTGTACCAGTTGGTAGTCGCTGCAGTCCTCGTGGTAGCCACGCGGAGTGTGGTGGTACGCCTACAGGGAGTGACCGATCTCATGAAATGTTGGCCAAATTTCTGAAATGCGTTTTCGATTGGGAAGAATTACTTTAACGCGGTTGTAATACTGATTATCTTGCGGCTTAATCCTATGATATTTCGGACTCAGCAGGATGTCAGCTTTTGAATACACTGCTGTTTAATCTCCTCTGGAAACCGAACTTGGTAAAAAAGGACTACTTAGGTGGCACGCATTTTTCTCATCGATTTTTGATGGCCTTATAAATCCGAATATATTTTATAGAAACCACGAACAAAAATATGCTTTCTTTCAGTCGTATAATAAAGAGTCACATCGTCTTTCTATTTTATACACGAAAAAGGAGTATAGTATAATTAGGTTTTAAGAAAGTTCTCTAATTGCCGAATAATTTGGAGCCGGATCAGCCGTTGCATTAGCGCCTAACGATTTCAGTCTGCAAGCTGCACGCGTTCCGCGTAAGGAAAATTATATTCCGCCATGTCTTTAAAAAGATGCCATATTGAGTCCATACAATTTTGCAATGGATGCGGACTATGTTGTACACTCCATGAGAAGCGGTGGTAAACGGACAGGTACAATGCTGTATGAATAGACGTTGCACGATCTTAAAAAATCTCATAATTATAAATTTTTGAAAACCTAATTATACGCCTTCTTCGAGTATAAAGTATGTCTTTGGTGTGATTTTCTATCAAACGAGTGAAAGAGCGAATATTTTTTGCTCATATTTTTTACAAAATATATGTAAATCTATATGGCTATCGGAAATCACTGTGAAAAACGCATGCTAATTAAGTAGTCATATTTCGCCAAACACGATTTCTACGGAAGATTCAAAAAGGGTTTATTTAAAAGCCGACATCCTGCCGAGTCCCAAATATTATAGGGTTGCGTCGCATGATAATCAGCATTACAACCACGCCTAAGTAATCCATCTTAATCGAAAACGCATTTCAGAATTTGTGGCCAACATTTCATGAGATCGGTCACTCACTTCGGCCTCTTTCGCCTCCGGTCTTCTGGATTCTGTCTTGACACCGAATCCAGGCGGGAAGCGGGGAAGAGAGTGCGATAGGTGCTGCGCAAGCTAACCATGACTATGCGCTAGTGTACGCGCAAGTCGCGTCTCTGCCCACCCTGCTGTGAAGCGTACGGTGGACATCGTCGAAATCGGCGGCTGAGCTGCCGGTAACCACATGTTTGACGACACCGCGATTAAAACTGAGTCTGTTTTGGTTCTCTCGCCTGCTCTTCAGATGAGTAGCCTATGGGTTGCCGTGTGGGATTTCAGAGACAATGCATGACAGATGAGCCCCACCCATTGCCGCAGTTAGTGTCCAGTTATGGCGGACACACGCACTTATGTTGAACTAACAACCGTGGAACGACAACCCTACGCCAGCTAACTGACTCGAGAGGGATGCGCTCAAGTACCTGCCCCCTCCCCCTACGCTAGATTTCATCAAGGATGGGTTACAGAGGACCTCCCGGCCACCACTTATTCCCAAAACCGCAGTCAAACGAGTCCCGCCCTTGAGCCTTCTGACGTCAAGCATGTCGCTCCCATGGATATTTTCATGCGTGGCATGTCGATAAAGGTGTCCCGGATTGAGTTTTATCCGAGTAGAATGTTTTGTTGAGTAGGCCTTCAGAGGCCTTTGAAAAAAGTTAAATAATCCTGGTGGTCTTCGGAGCAGTTCACGCCGGCAGGTGTTCGGCTCCCCGACTTTATGCTCTGCTGCGACTCGGCACCGGACAAATCTTCCCCTTACTGAGATAATGGGACCTTTCAAGGACGGAGCCTGCATGTTTACCTTGCTATGGACTGTTTGGTGAGTCCACATGCGGTGAATCCTTTAACAACGTGCGGTCAGGGTTAATTACGAAATAACCAGACTCTCGGCCGTAGCAAGCAGGTAGCCACGGACTACGCAGCAGCAATACCTTGAAGCGCGGCTGGGCACGGGTCCGGCAAATTGATTTTTGATTGAAGACCACGCCTTATGACCACGTTGGGACATGTTTTGTTGCCCGGGCGACCACTCCCCCCCATCCCACCAATTCGCCCAACGGGCCACGGCGTAGCCGTGTTTTTGGACCACCAGAGATCCGTAGTCCGCGCACGCCGATTCGACTTCCTAGGACTGGCTGCGTCTATAAGAATGAGCTTCTGCCCTTGTATTTAGGTGTTCGCCCCAGTTTAGTAGTAATTACTGGAGCCCCCCGCCGTCTTCTTAGCTAAAACGACAGTTAACTCACGTGTCCATTCGACACTCGCTCTCTTCCGAATTCTTTCGGGATCAATTTAAGATTACTTAGCTCAGCTGTTACCTGTTCAGACCTCAATCTATGAAGCTTCATCCGCGTTGCCTTCGCCTTTTCCGTCTTTCAGATCAATGAGCAGAATTCTGAAGAGGTTCCACCAGCGTTTTCGGATTTTCCCACGCCATACGTGCTTCCGCCCTCACCCTACGCCCCTCAAGGTAGGTTGTGATCGGCAAGTGAAAGGATTCGCGACTTGCAGTCCTTCTAATCCCCCTCCCCTGCCTTTTCCCTGCCATTCCACGTTTGGCAATATGTCGTCAGCTTTCCACGGTCATCTGGGGACTTTAAAAGTGAGCTTGGCAAATGCTCCGTGGTAGAGTCTGGATGTTGGTCAGGCAGAAATATCCGGGACAGTCAAGCCTTCGACTTTACGTTGTCGGTGTGTTTCATTAGATTTCAGTCAGGAAGTAGTCAAATCTGCCCCACCTTCAGCGTTTGCAACAGATTTGAGCACAGACGGGATCAGAGAACAACAAGGTCGGAGTCTTTAACCGCCCCTAGAGAACGGCGAACTGTTCTCAAGCTTTCCACGAGTAGCAATTTTCACATTTTCGGAATTCCACAAAGCTTTCAGAACTCTGGTGCCTAGAATTCAAAATTTGGATAAATCGTTTTTTTCTTCTGATGCCGTCTCGCTCTCTGATTGGCAATTTCATAAACTGTATGCTGCATCACTCCGAAACAAGTAAGTGGGCAATTTCAGATCACTATATTTCCCAGTCTTACCAAGTCGGACTACACTAGACATAGTAAATCTAGAAGCCATAACGTGGATTCTGGAAGGTGTTTTTAATCAAGACAATTTGTCATAGACGCTCAAAATACCGAGGAGTCACGAAGTATGCGCAGACCTTGACTCTGACGTGACGTCTTTTTGTTGTAAATCATTCCAGGCTCCCCCTGACAATGTCATTCAATGAACACGAGTACTTGTTCAATGCACATCTTACCCAGCGTTTATCGATACTCACCTAACGTCAGTTAATGCATATTGCAAAACTGGTTGCATTTCGCTGTGTTCTCTTTATTGAGCTTATCCCCTCTCCTTAACTGTTCTAGTTTCAAAAAATCGTGGAATTCTGGCATTATCGAAAACGATTATATTTTTATTTGTTGGTAACGCCTTTCAATCCGCCTCTTAGATCTAACAGTTTACTCACGATTCTCCTCATGTTGTCGCGCTCCCGAGATCTATAAAGTGTTGCGATGTATCTTGAGCGTAAGATGCGTTTCGCCGACGAGTTCTTGAATCCGCACGTCCATTAGCAAAAATATCTGCAAATTTCACATTCTTTGGGCCCTCTGAAGTGCTCCGTCTTTTTTTACTACTGCTTTTTCAGAGGGGAGGGGGGGGGGACTGATTGTCAAAAATCGACGCCACGCAATGCATCGCGGATGAGATTTTTGGATTTAAAAAATGTGAAAGTTCATTGTCTCGTATATTTTCTCACCAACTATTGTCTGCATCTTGACGTAACCGGAGAAACTAATTTAAGTTGGAATAGGCTGCCTCAATCAGTATGAGCAACATCAATGTCGTAGTTTGGAACAGTAAGCAATCCAGGCAGACGAGGGTGAATGGTACAAGCTGAAATACCTAAAGTAACAAGGCACGAATCTCGACTGTTATAACTGCGCCCTACATATCGCCCAAGAGGTTCTCGTCTGGCCAGGTCGCAATGCCTTGTGATGACTCTCAGTGATGCGGCATCTGAGTTAATGACGGGCACGTGTGTTGTACGCGTAGGTGCGGGCTTGGCGCCAGATCAGCCGCCTAAATCACAGGTCTACTGGCCGCTGCCTAACGGTAGCACTAAATGGACGAACGCGGGGAACTGCAGGCAGTTCCGATCTGAAAACCTCAAGATCTGATCAAGGAATAAGACTTGAACAGAAGCGATAAACTGAAAGTCGGTAATTCGTATGATAAGGAAGAAGTGTCGGTCATTTGCTAAAGTTTCGGGGCTGAAAAAACCAGCAGTCGAAACCGCCTCAGTTTTTTTTTCAGACGCGCGTCCTCTTGTTTAAAACGACCGTGGACTCCCCGTTTTTGCAAACTGTGTTTTTGCCTTTTTGCGTAATTACGGATGCGGGCCGATTGCGCCGACTAAAGGGCTGTTAATCGTCGTGTCAGTTGAACCCATTTGCCTACATGGCGTCTAGAGCGAACATTCCGCTAACCCCCCCCTCCAACCTCCTTCCGAAAGACACGTCTGCTCATTCCCTGTTCGGACTTTAGGGTTCATTCGAGGTCTTTGTGTTCCTTTTTCATTGTATGTGTTGGGGAACAAGTCAAAAACCCCTTTCAAAATTTTCGTCTAGGCCACAAAACATTATCGTTGGCAGATCCATCACGTTCATCGTAGGAGTGGTTACCGGACGTGCTGTTTGTGCTGCTGCTCCGTTCTGGAGTCCGTACAGGCGACCGCACGACGATCAGTCATCATTACACATTGCCGAAAACTGCAAGGTAGCGTTTCCTTAGTGACCCACTGAACTCGATCTCAAGCCTTGATTCTGTCCAACCTTTTGGAGACAGTAAATAGGCTTGTAGTTTATCTCGATATGAGTTAAAGCAAGGCGTTAAACGAACTTTATTTCAGGTTAGCAAAAGTAAGAGATCCGGGTTGATAATCTGAGGAAAATGAAGTATTCACCGGATCGAGGGATTGCCCATCGACCCCAGGCAACAATTCGTCGCTGTTTGATGCAACCCAAAGACATACTGCCACTCACTGAAACCTCCGCAGTTGTCTATCAAATACGTTGTAACGATGGGTGCTGCAACTACGTTGGGGAAACCGGACGGAAATTGCAGACCAGCCTACATGAGCACAAACAAGCAACACGGAGACTAGACTCAAACTTACAGCTTGCAGCTCACATCGGGGAAACTGGCCACAGTTTTGATTTTCAAGGAGTAGCCGTCTTAGGCAGGGGCACCTCATAGACAGAGCGTCTCACACTTGAGACTTGGTACTCAGATGCCAACTCCATCAACAGGCATCTAGACCTTCCGTCGGCCTATAAAGTCCTACGTCACTACATACGCCGTGACGAAGACAAGACAGTCATGCGGAGCCTAAGATTACCGAGCAAGCACGGCGCGTCGACCAATTCACCCAAAAGGGGGATGCAAACGCAACTAACCCCAATTGAGGTGACGACACACAATACAGGTGGCCACCATCACTCACAGACAACGGGCAGTAGGCCAAGGCAGCGAAAGGAGAGAAAAATCGATCAGCCCAAGGCCAACTAATCCGGCTGTCTATTCAAAATTCTGATCATTTTTTTTCACTGGACGCTTTGGTAATGGAGAGCCGTCCCAGCTCTTCGAAACGTCTGCCAAACAAGTCCCTCGATCCGGTGAGCACTTCATTTTCCTCGAACTTTATTTGTTCCATAGCTGGCGCGTCTATGACATGCTGTCTGTAGAAGTCTTTCGTCCAATGCATCAAGCAGACGGGCCAACCCAGACAAGACTCACCAGCATGTAGTAAAGCAGCGTGCTTTGTTTTACCATGTTTCAGCGTTTGTTAAAGCGACACAGTTTAAAACAGCAAAAAACCTCTTGGAACACCAAATCGTGGTTTGTTCGCTTTTCAACGACTGACGTCAAGGGCCCTGGAATATTGATTTTTCTCCATCAAGAACTCGTGCAAATATCCCCTCTGATATCACCTCAGGGTCACTAATTTAGAATGTTTGAGAGAGCCAGTAGTTAAGGCCTATTGAGGCCAGCCATATTCAGAATAAAGAGTCAGCCACGCTGCCAAGGTGTGGATGAAATTTTGTTATTCCAGTTTATGTCACTTTAAGAAATAGGTATCTCGTCTGTATGAAACACACTGTTAAGTTCATTCACGTACTTCGTCATACAGACTTCTGGTTGAGAGTTTATGATGCCTGGTGTCAACCGCCGGACTGGTCACCTGAAGGTTCTGGAAGGTTGCATTCAGTGCAGTGTGCATTCTTGGGAAGTTCTCGCCTCATGTGGCCATCCGGATCGCCTTCGCAGAATTATATAAAAAAGACGTTATCGTAGAATTAAATGCTTGCGCAGAATGAGGACCTCCGGTCCTTAAAAAAATAAAGAGAACGTTCTCTATTCAAAACATGAGAACAAGAGCGGCCTGCACAGCGGATGGACGATCAACATATCGACCTCCCGCCCACGTATGAGGCTATGTGTTGCCACTCCCTAGGAACGGCAGTGGAAAGCCAGCAATAAAGCAAACCGACTGTGGTGATGGAAGCCGAGCCGGTCCTGTGGTTGTGAAACAAATACGCACATTAACGGCTTAGGTTAAATATATTTTATTTTAGCGTATTAAGATGTAGTCGCAATGAGATGAAGAAATTATGTAGGACGTCTTCACAAATTGTCCCTGTTACAATACAGCAAATTTTCGAGATATCCAAATATTTATACGATCGAAGGGTAGAGGCGGAAAGCAACAGAACCTCCAGAGACATCTAGACCGCACGTGGTGAACAATTCTTAATACAAATCAGAAGAGAGACGATAACAATGCAAAAAAACAGTACATCAGAAATTGTTCTGGAGCCTGTTTTACATAACGCTTTCAGGTGGGTCGTGCATAACATTTCCACCGACGATCATAAGACTCGGACTCAACCGAAAAAAAGGTGTTAAAAAAAGGCGAGAAGTCACAACCGTTAATTTGCGCGTCCTAGACAACGCGACGGACGCGATTGTGATTTATGCGTGAATTTTTTTGCAGTGAACCGGACGCGTGTTGCATTCGCTGCGCCCTGGTGGAAAGAGACACCGGGAGGTGAGAACGTGGGCAAGTTGGTTGACGAGACTGAGCGTGACACAAACGGTCCGGTCAATAAGTCCGTAGGTGCACAACTTCGATAGAAAGTGTTTAGGATCTCACGCAAGTGAGACTGTCACGCCGATGCTGGCTCTCGGTCCTGAAAAGGAGCCCGTATCCTCGGCATTTCGTAGTCTCCCAACTCACGACTATCAGCGCATTGTGATTGGCTCATGCGCGTTCGACCCATTGTAAGTGAGTAGTGCGTTAACCTGCCAAAAAGATACGCTAGATAGTATTGGTCTCGTCTATTCTTCCCTCCCCAATGCACTAGTCGATTGTCTGAACCTCCCAACTAACTGATTATGCGATCTGATGCAGTGGTTGACGAGGCAGGACTGCCTTATATGACCCTCCCCCCAAACGGGCTATGAGGACAAGAACCACCTGTAATACGGGTGGCTTTGAGCTAACTTCCAATGAAATAGGGATGAGGGTTTTAGACCAGGATTAGGTCAGAGATTTGATTCAGGGCTAGACTTAAAGTTAACGGTAAGGTGGGTCAGGATCCAGTTTAGGGTTAAGGTAGGGGACTAGAGTTCGATGCCGAGTTAAGCTTTAGAGTAGAGTTAGGGTCAAGATTAGGGCAGTGGTTGAGTTTTATATAAGGGTTATTATTGGGACTAGGAAACGGAATATTTTGGCCTTTCAAGAATTAGGCGCATGTACGCCTTTATTACTTGTTTGGGGTGTACCTATTCCCATGTCGTGTTTAGGGGGCCACATAGGTCAGTCCTACTCACTTTCCTACTAAAAAAGGGCCTTTTGCAATCGAAGTTCTAATTCTTCCACCCTTATCTTAATTGTGCGTTGGGGACTGATTGACAATCGCTCTGTGGGAATAGTCTTCATGAGCATACAATGGCACTTTGTTAGTGTATCATAAATAACGCCATTGCCATGTTTCCTTGCTTTGGTTCACGTCGCTTATCTCTAGACACAATGCTGTCACTAATGCGTCCCCAAAGAGTGATCGGACTACTAGCTAGCAACTCACGCGGCCTGTCAAATTGTCCATGCCCTCAGGCGCGATGGCTGACAGGAACTGTTTAGGCATCTTTGCGCCATTTTAATTCTCAGTGCGATAGAACACAGCGCTGTCAATCAAATGTATCACTGCGCTTTACGGCAAAATTTGCAAATTAGCATTTTTTAAACTGACCGTGCCTCTTGTTTCATGAAAAAATGTGATTTCTCATCAGCGATCTTAGCTGATTTCCTCGTATGCAAAAATCCCATTTTCTGATTTTGGAGGTGGCCTAGTAAAAACTTTTTTGCTTATATGAATGCCCCCTTACAGTTGGACGCGCACAATCAATTGTAGACTGTGATATCTAACAGAATATAAAATCATTTGTATGCGTAAAGATTCGAGGTCCAGACATCGTATCGCGTTCATCATCTCCCGAAGAAGGCGAAGAAGAAGAGGAGGCGAATCCATGGACCGATTATATTATAACTGACGTTTCGGAAACTTCCTCGTTTCCATCAGCAGAATAATGCCGGTCTTGAGTAACAAGCACATTACTCTGATGATGGAAACAAGGAAGTTTCCGAAACGTCAGTTCAAAGACAATTCGGTTCATAGATTCGCCCTCTCTTCTTCGGGTGACGATGAATACGATAACTATTTGTATATTAGGAGACCTCCGGTGTTGCCAAAACTGTCCCGTTTTCCTTTAATAGACCGGATTTGAAAAGATTTTTTTCAGCAAAAGACCTTCTGACCTTCAAATTAATTTAGTAATCAGCAACGACAACACCTCATGTACGCCATAATACTGCTTCCAGTCTACCGTGCATCCAAGCTCAGACGTCATTGTTGGTTGTAATCCACCGATTTGATTATCACGAAAAGTCACCCTTCCGAGGACCGATAAGCTCAAACTTTTTATTCTGCCAGCTGTCCCTTGCCGCCCTCCCAGCTGGCCGCTGTCTTGTACTTTTACTTCGCCCACTTGCCGCTCTCTCCGTCTTCTTCCTCTCGAGGCCATATCGACACTTTTTACCACGGTGGGGCCGCCTGCTGTTGTTGTGGTTCCTTTTGCTGGCCTGCCGAAGTTGGCGCCAGTTGATGGCGGCGGCGGCTACGGCGACGACTATCAGCTCCTGAGAAGAGAAACGTGCCAACAAAAAACACAAATGACGCGAGACATTTTTTGGGCCATCTGTGGCAGGTGGTAGTTGGCTTGGGTACCCCCCTACCACCCCCCTCCCCCCTCCTTCCCACCTCCACCTGCAGTGGCTCTAAATAGAACCCCATCAAGATCTCAGTATATTCAAGGTCATCTGCTGACCACCCCTTCCCCCTGCTAGGCCGTTCAACCCCGCTTCCGCAAGGAAGCGGAGCGCTGTGCGACAAAGCAGACGGGCGTCACGACCAATGGTCTCACGGTAATGGTTGGTTGCCAGTACTGCCGAGTCCTCTTGCGAACTATAATCACCCGACTGGAGAAATATGATCTTCCCACCGTGCTCGCCGCCGTACACCCGGCTGGGCTTTCTAGATGTCCTTTTAACCATCTGTCTCATCAGTGTCCTCCGTAGGGACTGAAATTTGATCTCTCTTGTCCCTTTAGATCAACCCTGGATAGTCAACGATCGCTATCTCGAGCCGGATAGTCACGGCGCTTCCTGGGTGCCGGAATAATGGTGTCGTAAACATTGTCCTTGCCGTTTCTGTCTGCCTTGTGATTACTTGACAAATTATAATTACCTCTTGTAAGTCGTCATTTTTTATTTAACCTCACACAACCCGTGTTAGGGGATTTGGGGAACTCTCGAGTATAGACGTCTTCCGGGAAAAAAGGCAATATCGCTTTTCCTCTCCGTCAATGCAGGAAGTGAGATTACAAAGCCCGAGTTCCCTATGCAGTGAATGGCGTTTTTAGAATATACAAGCATCAAGGAGTGCGCCAATCTCACGGAAACGGAGACTACAGTACGTGGGCTAACTCATGAAATGTCAACCGAAATTCCGAAATGCGTTTTCGTTTCGAAAAGATTAATTAATTAGGGTTATAAGACCAATCATCGTGCAGCATTATTCTATAATACTTCAGTTACCTCAGGATGCCGGTTTTCAAACGAGCTTCTTTTCGGCTGCATGCAGGAACTACACTCTGTGAAAAATGACTACTTATGAAGCATGCATTTTTCTCATTTATTTTCGGTCCCTTAAAATTTAATTATATTTCATGGCAAGCATGTATAAAATATTCATTCTTCTATTCATTCGGTAGAAAATTACGTCTTCTTTCAATTTTATACTCGAGGAAAGGGTTTAATTCGGTTTTAAAAATCTTTTTCAATTCCCGAATAATTTCGACCTCGATCTGCCGTTACACTTGAATTCTGGATTTCCAAACTTCAGGCCTTATACTTTCCGCGTATGGAAAACCGTAACTTTCTCTACGGCATTCAGAAGAAATCATATGGGGTTCATAGAATTTAGCAGTGGATTCGACTCATATTGGTAACTTTGAAAGCCACACTAGTAAATGCAGAGGCATGACGTTTTATGAACGGCGATTTCACGGTATTAAAAAATCTCACTTTAAAAAAACTTCATTAAAACCAAATGATACCCTTCCTTCGGGTATAAAATTGGAAGCACATTGCATTCTCTCTCAAATAAGTGGAAAAATTAATATATTTATGCGTGTTTTCCATGAAATATAATTATTTTTGAAGGCCATCGAATATCAGTGGGAAAAATGCATGCTATTTAAGTAGTAATTTGTCACAGAATAAAGCTTTTGCATGCTTCCAGGAAGAAGTACGTTCGAAAGCCGGCATCCTGGGGTTACTGATTTATTTGTAGAATTATGCTGCTTGAGGATTAGTTCTCTAACTCTATTAATCTTTTCGAAACGAAACGCATTTCGGGATTTCGGTTGACATTTCATGAGTTAGCCCGCCTACTTTATGCTGCCATTATCTCACCAACAGTTGGCCGATTTTTGCTGAGTCGCCTTTCCTCGCAGGCGAGATGACACAAAGGATGGATAGGGACGTCAGTTGAGCGACTTTACAACTAGAAGGACTCGTAAACACACGGCCATTTGACAGTCAGTATTCGCCCACCTCCTGACAGCGCAATTGTCGCTAGTCATGGCGTTCACCGCAACATCCGCGGCTTGTGCCTCAGAGAGTTCATAGTGAGACAGATTTTCCTCGAATTTACCGCACTCTCTCTCTCCTTCCACGCATGCACTTTGCTCCGATTAGAATTACAAAGTCATGGCGATCGGCAGGAGGGCGCGCAATCCAGCTAAACGGCCCGTCTACGCGGACCTCACATGACCTGATTCCTACTTACTTATTTCAGACTGTAAGAAGGGTGACTCGTATCTCACATGCGTGGAGCTGCCGTAAAGATGACAAGCAGATGGACCCCTTGTCGTCTGACTCCTGGTCCCCCGGTTACTCGAAAATGCTCACCATCTGAACTGATCTAGTTGGCAGTCTGCTACGTCATAACTCGTAGCACGTCGGGATACATTCAAGTGCGTATAACTTCAGCCTCCTAGAAGGAGGCCCAGAACCGTGTCATCTGCCTGAGGTTCAGTGCAAATGTGTAGTCATCGAACACCAAACTAGCTTTGTGCTTTACGCGGAAGGCTTTAGATTATGGGTGAAATAGCTCACAAAGATGAACCTTAGTGTCCTAGTCTTTAGTAAACGCGATGAAGACTCAATACGGTATGTGCTCAACGTTTCTTATTTCCCGGGCAAATAATTTAGTGAACAAGCTGAGATAATTGCCTAGGGGTTTTAAGTTCGTGCCTCTTATCTGTTGAACTGGGTGGCCAATAATTCTGGATGTATGTACGAAAAGTAAGTGAATTTTAACTCAGACACCGCCCTGGCAAGTAAGGGAAAAGCCACCAAGGTTGTAAAGAATAGCATCAAATTTCTACAGAGAACTCAAATAGAGGCAATCTTTTCCTAGGTACACTAAGGGGACGCTATTTTGTCGATACAGACGCAAGGACGAGTTCTAAGAAAGAGATACAGACGCTGGAACAAGATTCCATTATTCCTGGCTTTTCGGATTCTCGCTCGTGTGATGGACACACAAGGTGTGTAGTTGCTGATCGGACGCAGTAATATGGACCTTCCGTAGCTCGGGAGGCCTCATCATAAATCCCGGAGGTACTTGATGCGACGATGGCTTGACCGTCCACATCCGAGTCTCAGAAATTCGGCTCACTGATACTGTCGGAAGCAGCATTCTCCCGCGCTCTCCCCGCCTGTTTACTCAGCCCGCCTAAACAAAGTTTTGGAACTACCTATGGGGGCGTAGGTCATTGCTTTGGTTGCTGGACTGGAGTTCGGAAAACCATCGCTCGGGAACGACTGTCTTCTCTCGGCAGGATTTCGCTGCTCCTCCAAGACTCTGTTCTACTGGCCATCTGAAGAGTTTTCACGAAAGACGAAATGGAGTTGGGTAATTATTGTAGTTTAAAGTGCCACAAAATAGCTGGATTACTGACTAAACTGGCTCTGCTAGCACCGTTTTCGCAGGCATTATGAACAGCATTCGAGTGGTACTGGGAAATGCTGAGTGTACGGTTTAGGAAGTTTCTTTTAGGACATAGTTAGGTATACGGTGGGTGGCCGATCTCGTGAAATGTTGGCCAAAATTCTGAAATGCGTTTTCGACTAGGAAGAATTACGTAGACGGGGTTGTAATACTTATTGACATGCGTCATAACCCTATACTATGTCGGGCGTTGGCTTTTAAATGCACTTCTTCCTGACCTCCTATAGAAACCGCACGCGGTTAAAAATGACTACTTAATTAGCCTGCATTTTTCACACTGATTTTTGATGATCTTATACATTCAAGTATATTTTATGGAAAAAATAGACAAAAATATGTTTTACTTCATTTGTTTAGTAAAGAATCACGTCATCTTCCTATTTTTTACTCAAAGAAGGAATGCAATTAGGTTTTCAAAAAGTTTTCTAATTCCCGAATAATTAAGATCCTGACAGCCGGCGCATTAACGCCTAGGGATTTCAGTCTACAAGGTGCATGCATTCCGCGTAATGAAAATCATACATTCTCCTATGCCCCCAAAAAGATGCCATGTAGAGTCTGTATAATGTTGCTGTGGCTGCGGACTACGTTGTACATTTTTTCAAAAGCAGTAGTAAACGGACAGGTACGGTGCTGTATGAATGGACCTTGCACGGTCTTAAAAAATCTCATAATTAGAAACTTTTTAAAACCTAATTGTATCCCTTCTTAGAGAATAAAATACGAAAATGACGAGATTCTTTATCAAACGGATAAAAGAAACATATGTTTTCCGTGTTTTATAAGATCCTCAAAAATCAATGTAAAAATGAATGCTAATTAAGTAGTCATTTTGTACCGAGTGCGCTTTCTACAGTTTAGCATGAAGAAGTGAATTCAAAAACTAACGTCCTGCTGAGTCCGAAATATTGTAGGGTTATGACGCACATTAATCAGTATTACAACCCCGTCTAAGTAATTCTTCCTAGTCTAAAACGCATTTCGGAATTTTGACCAACATTTCATGAGATCGGCCACTCATAATATATCCAACACTGTCCTACAAGAAACTTCCTGAACCGCGCACTCGGCATTTCCCAGCACCAGCCTAATGGTGTTCGTAATGCCTGCGAGAACGGTGCTAGGCGAGCCAACCCGCCCCCATCCCCCCATATAAATGCGCGCATGTCTAGACTATGAGTCCCCTAATGTACCCTGAATAGTTTAATTATTAAACCTGCCGACTGAGCCGCTGAATTCAAAGTCAGGGGATATGGTGGGCACACCTTCTAAACTATCATCCCCGAAGCCGATAATCAAGTACGGAAGTGTACGCAAGAAAAGCAAGCAGCAATCGTCATGCAAGCATGGATTTCAGGCAGGTGGATGACTATCTTTCAGTCCTGCCAACGCATTAATTTTGCAATTATCGTCATCGTTTCTTTGATGGACTTTGAATAAAGACACAAAATGAAGACCACGGCCAGCGTAACGGCCGATTAGTCCATTCAGGGTTGGAAGATGAACCCTTAGACTGGATTGGTAAAATCTTTGCGATGCGATTTGTTGTAAAAGGTCCGGCGTATGTCACCCAACACATGAAATGCGCCTTGGCTTAGGACATAGCTCTAATCATAAGGAAACCGGACCAAATGTACAGGCAATATCTTAACGTCTCTCTGCGTCCGTTTCATTTGGAACAACTGACACTCCTGTCTCGGCACATTTCATTCATCAATAATTGGGCCGAAGTCAATGGGGAGGAGGTAACCGTTCAATGTAGAGCTTTCGTTCAGAATTTAACAAAATTTCCACAGTGGTTGTCCATTACAAGCCATTGGCCACTTATGAGGACAGCTAGGTCAAAATTCGGGCCCTGTTCGCACTGCCATTCAGTTTCATCCGAGTGGCTTGCGTTTCGTAAATGACAATCTCACGCATCTCAAGTTACTTTGCCTGATTTAGGAACTTCGATGTTGTCTTGAGTGCGGCGAAATTTGTCCGGGTACTCGGTCCGAAGATTCTGAAATATAGTCACACATAATGAAATCTATGTTTGCATGGTTGGTGCCTGCTTCCATTGAATGAACTCTGCATATGATTACCGATTTCGGAAATGATACTTTCGACAGTATTTTCCATATTAATTCCTTTCGGTTACAGCGGTTCGGTCGACGTTTGGCCATCTATCCGTAAAATGATGCTTTTAGAAGTATGCCCCCTTACCTGCTTGCTTGCACGCGATAAAGTCACCGAAAAAAGACTTTTGGAAATGGCGCTTTCGATATTATGTTCACTAGTCTCCCTAGTCTAAAGTGGTTCGGTCGAAATTCGGCCATCTGCCCATAAAATGATGCCTTTGGAAGCATGTTTATCTTATCTACTTGCTTAGTTCCAGCGCATTCGATATAGTCGCTGAAATTTACTTCTATTTGCGCAGTAAAAATCTAATCATAACGGCATAAGATAAATTTGCGATAGTAAAACACTGTTCAGAAATGTATGTGTTAACATCGGATCCCTTTATTGCGAGTTGGTTCCGTTATTACCGTTCTCACTGGCAATATGAGCGGAACTCAGCAAAGATGTTAGAGTAGTTTTAAGGTTATTTTTGTTCACGTTACACAGTGTGGTCTGGGTTTGAGCGCAGGCGGAAGTTGGGTGGTGGGGAGGGGGGAGGCGACTATAATTCAGTTTAAGCGTATTCCTATTTAACTAGATCTGCCAGGCAGTCTCTAGCGTTAACCGTGCTCATGTAACGATGCTTAGAATAAGATCCTATTGGCATAACTGCGTAAATACCCCCATTAAAGGAAGAAATGCGGCTTATCTGGTACTCAGGAAGAGTTAAAACATGCAATAATGAACTGAAAGGCGCCAGTGAGAAAAGCGTTTTCGGTAACCTGAGGGGTACCCAAACCGATGCAAGTATTCATGCATGAACTTGTATTTCGATGCTCCAGCATTGCTTATATAAAGCAGCCTAAGAAATACTGGGAAATTTTTAATTTCATACTACACTCATGATAAATTTGTGCACATCACTGTCAAGCAACTTCATTTCCCCGTTCTCAGACGACATGGCTCGAGGCCTTCAATGCAGTGACACGAGTTTCGCTCGATGATCAACCGATTTGGGGTTCGAATCTCCGGATCGGATGAACAGTGACTTGGGACCGTTGCTGGGCTTTGTGGCGTTCGCGGGATACAGTGTGCAATGGGGATTGGTTTTAGGCGGACGATGGTATTTCAGCCAAACCCTTAGGCCAACGCTTTTATGGAGCAAGTGGAATGTTATTGAGAAATGTGGTAACATGTCTTTAATTCGGGCCCATAACCCCTGTTTCTTCTCACAGATCAAATTCCGAGTCTTGGTTCATGTAGTTTTATTTTTGCATTATTAACGACGTTTCAGACAAACCTGACCTCTTTTTAACTGCTCCGACTTCGTGTTAATTCCCCCTTCGAATTAAATAAAAGGAAACGGAAATATTTAGACGTCGAGATGATGACGGCAAATGAGTCAGAAATGTCTCTTTCTGCATCTCCCCCCCGCGAATGGCCATAAGTCGGACTCCAAGGCGCAACGACCAAGCATTTCCCGTCACACGATCAGTGATTGACCTTCTCGCATAGTCACTAACACTCACTTTTATGTGAAAAGCGGTTGAATTATAGATTTATTTAAATTAAACATCGATATTGGCGGGGAAATTGGGAGAAGTCGGTCAAAAGTTGAAAGATACAGGCGGTCAGCACTTTAGCCCTACGAGAGCATTTAAAATAGGTTTGAATCTTTTAATGCTCCTTTTGTTGCCGCATTATTACTTTTGACAATAAGGACAAGCTGGGCGCCGAATAATTCATTGTATTTTCGTCTAGTTTCACATAAAATCCCAGGTTTAGAAAAACTAACAAATTTTACCGTTTTATGGTTACGGACCACTCTCCTTTTCTGGGCATTAGCGGTTGCTTTCATCGAGCATTCTGCATGCTCACAAAGCCTTAGTCTTCAAACAACAAAACGTTTGGCACAGGAACGGTCAAAATAACCGGATCTGTGGGCAGTGCATCCCCTACCCTGCGAGTGAACAGCATCCCTTTAAGCATCAATTTTTTAAAGTGATTACCACCCAACTCATAATTCTTCATATCGCATCACTCAGGTTAAGTACACTGGGAATTGGCACTGGCGCCCTAGAGGCTGTTTGTTACTTCCATGTTTGATGCGGCACTTCTGTTTAGTGCCGCCGCCGCTGCCGCCAGCCCCGTGTGCGAACCTGAGTGCACCGAGGACGATTTTGACGGATTTATGTCCGAAGGTAAGTAACCGGACCATGTTCTCTGCCTCGCCCCGCCCCGCCCTCCCCCACACTCTTCCCCCCCCC
>CACRXP010000078.1:177723-191624 GCA_902702965.1 Spirometra erinaceieuropaei
ATCCCCCGACTCACGCCACACTCACGGCCCAGTCGTAGGTGCGTCAGGCGGCTCGAATCTCGCAACGGAGTCATTGCAGACAGGCCCTTCTTTCTGAGTAGGATCAGATAACCGCGTCATTTGACAACGCTCTTGTCAACGACTGATAGCACGTCACGATAGAGTCAGGCGCGTCAGGTCGACTGTACTGTCAAGTGCGTTGATTTGCCGTGGAGATAGAATTCGCCCTCTCAGTCCTTCCCTATGCACCGGTCGACTGTCCATGCTTGTCAAACAACCCGCGACGAGATTGCGTTCACCGATTGACGACACTGAGAAGTCTGATTGGGTGCACTGGATGAGAATAACTATACGGTTAAAAGATCTGGTGTACCTTTGTGCCCTTGCAGTAACGATGCCGTAATTACACCAACCGCCCCAATAACTACACGATGGAATGAGGCTTAAACTACAATGGTTAACCTCGTCTGTTCAGATTGGCAAATTTGACAGATCTGAGTCGATTATTTGAGGAAGAAGAAGATGGGCTCACCGGAACATGTTTAGTTAGATGCTGAAGTTTCGAAGAGCGGGGTCGGCTGTCCATTGTCAAAGCGTAAAATGCACTTAATCGACCAGAAATCTCAAATGGCGTGTCACGTTAGTCGGCCTCTTGCTGATCGATTTTTCTCTCCTCTCGCTGCCTCGGTCTCTCAGGGGATGGTTGACGGGCGTTTTGTCTGCGTGCGTTGTGGGTCACCATTCCGTCGGGGGGAGGTGACTGAACCACTGTCGGGTGGTTGGTCTGGCAGTTCTTGTTCGTCTTCACAGAGTAAACTCACCGTCTGGCTGTCTCCGTATGGCCATCTTAAGCTCGGTGTGGTTGTTTTGTCCTGTGCTCTACGATTGTGATGACGTAGGACTTGGTAAACTGCAGGAAGCTCCATATGCCTGTTTATGGAATGGGCATCGGAGAACCACGCCTCGAGAGTTAGCCGTTCTGCCTTTGTGTTGCCCCGGCCTAAGATGGTAGCTTACTGGAGGTCGACAGTATGCCCAGTTTCTCCAACGTGTGTTGCTAGTTGAGAGTTAGGGTCTAACCTCCGAGTGGCGGATTTGTGCTCTTGTAGGCGAGTTTGCAATTTCCGCCCGGTTTCTCCCATATAGTGCAGCCGCCCTCATTACAATTTATTTTGTAGATGACTGCTGAGGATTCAGCGGGTGACAATGGGTGACTGAGTGAGGCTTGAACCACAGTGGCTAACCTCTTCTACCCAATATAAGCGACAGGAACTTTTCACGTGTTCTGATCTATCTGATAAGCTTTATTTGTATTTTGAATTGAGCACGGGAATAGAGACCACCGTATCATGGGTAATCTTGTCCTACAGTGAATGACTGATCTCGCGAAAGGTTGACCGAAATCTGAAATGCGCTTTCGACTGGGAAGGATCACCTAGGTTGGGTAGTAATGTTGATTAGGCAGGATGGTAGTTGGTAGCCCTGCCCACTGATTCTACAATTGTACCTACTGGCTCGATTTCGGTATCTGTGATAACGTTCTCATTATGTCTGGGGAGTGCACGCACAGAGGCCCTGTCAGGATGACTTTCTTCTTCACTTTAACAGCCCCGATAACGAGGCGCTGCAAGACTGCCTATATAGATTCATTTTATTGCACCTTCACACGGAAATCTTTAGTAAAAGGCGAAAGATTTATCCTACGCGGATTATGATTCATCATGCTTCCCATTATGCTTCCAGTTGCATGTGCGCACAGTATTACCTGCATCAGATTAATTGCATGGGTACTATCATAGGCGGATTGGCGCTGGGTCTCTGTTTCGTCGGTTTGCCTGCATCCTTGGGTCTTTTACTCCAGACCTCCAGTAGAGGCCGGTGCGATCGTGTACGAAACGACAACCGACGCTCAGTTAGGGTGTCTACCGATACTCCATCCACTGCATCAGTCGTATTGGCAGAGTGTTGCCCTCAACCCCCTGCCTTTACGAACAGCTCGGTTGTATTTGGTCGCAGAGGTTTGGCTGAAAACTGTGACGCCTTGTAAACACCGCCATGCCCAGTTAGCGACCCTTTCCTGCACTTCCAGTTTAAGGCACTACGGCACCCCCCCCCGGGCGCTTCGACATTGCTGGGTTTGAACTGGGCGCACTTTATCTACCACATAGCGCACTTACTACCTCTTGGGTTCAGACTACAACAACAAGGCGTCTCATACGTCAGTCAGACCCGAAGTGTTCACCTTCCTAGCATTTTTCACCTTATTTAAATTAGGTTTCCCCTTTACCAGGATCGTCAATTCCAGGAATTTCCTACAAGCGCCATTTACGCCTCCACTCATTTGCCCCACCCGTATAGCCCCTATTACCACCGGTCCCGTAAGTCAGATAGCTGGGAGTTTTCGGTACCGGGAGGGCTACCAACTACCATCTAACCGTTGATTATCATGCAGCATGATCATATAATGTTTCGGACTCGCCAGGATGTCGGCTATTGAATGCACTTCTTTCCGACCTCCTGTGGAAACTGCACTTGTTGAAAAAGGACTGGTTAAATAGCATGCATTTTTCACATTGAAGTTCGATGGTCATAAAATTCAAATATACGTTTTTTAGGAAAAAAAATGCACAAAAGTAAGCTTTCTTTTCTTGTTTGGTAGAAATTCACATTGTCTGCAATGTTATGCCCATAAGGATATATCTAGGTTTTGAAAAAGTTTCCTAATTGCTGAGTAATTTTGAGCCTGATCAGCCGTTGCACTAGCGTTTAACGATTTCAAGGTACATGCATTTCAAGGTGCACGCCTACGCGTAATGCAAAATCATATATTCCTCGAAGCCTATAAGAAGATACTATATAAAGTTCATAGAATTTTGCAATGGATGCAGTGTGTTGTGCATTTCATGAAGGACGTTGGTAAACGAACATGTGGGGTGCTGTATTTATGGACATCGTACGGTCATAAAAATCTCATAATTAGAAATTCTTTTGACCGACAGAATACCTTTGTTAGGGTATAAACTGCAAAGAAAATGGGTTTTTTACCAACGGAGAAAAAGAAAACATATCTCGTATATGTTTATAAGACCATCGAAAATCAATGTGAAAAGCGTACGCTAGTGAAGTAGCCATGTTTAACCGAGTGTGCACCATGCATGAGGGCGAAAAGAGGTACATTCAAAAGCCGAAATCCTGGCAAGTCAGAAATACTATAGGATTATGCCACAGGATAATCAATATTACAATCCCACCTAAGTAACCACTCCTTATCGAAAAAGCATTTCAGAATTTCAGCCAACATTTCATGCGATCGGTGACTCACTGTAAGTTCCAGGATGTTTGATTTAGGTTAGGTGGTCCTGAAATTTAGCGCGGGGTCGCATACTCTCGTGTGCGACCGTCTTCTAGTGTACGGAAGGACTGCGAGGAACAATATTACTCAGTTGGGAAACACTGTGTTCATACGCCTGTGAATTTTGTTAATTGCTGCTAGTACCTTCAAAACGGTCTGCTGCTTTCTTTGAAGCTGACGCAGTAGAGACATAGTTACGTTCTGGGGGACGAACAATCGTTAAAAAATTAATTTCTTGATCGGGGTTCGCAAATGTCTGAGTCAAAACTGCCCGTGTACGTGCACGTTGTGCCTTAATTTCTGCCCTGGCGAATAATTTGTATTGCTCAGAATGACGCTGGGTACACAAAAAATGGCTTGCTTTGTCTTCCTGTCGCGGTGCTAATACATTTCCTTGCTTAAGCGCTTCTGCTAACAAATCTGCTGATTTCAGATTCGTCAATTATTAAGTGCAAATCCAGCGGGTCGATCATGCACTTGGTTTAGGCAGACTACATCCCTGGGGACATGATCGTGAAATATGCTATTAAAAATTCAACTACGACCACTCGACTAATTCTGCCAGTCAGCGTATTCTCAGGAAAACGTCTGTAACTGGGTTTATTTTAATTCTAGATTCCGTTGGGTTTCCGTTAGGTTTTACTTGGGTATATGCGTTTATATACATATATATACATATATATATATATACGCGTTTTAACCTAAAACGGGCTACAAGGTGGATGCGATGAACACACAGGGCTACATCGTAATCTGACAGGCGTTATAAGGAATGCGTACCAATAAGAAATTCCAACACTTGGGGTGAGGTAGCAGGCCCTGTTGCATGCTTCCGTTGCACTCGTTGTGATTCGATAGACCCCCCCCCCCCCCAATATTTTTGTTGTTCCAAATCCCGATTAAACGTTTGCTGTGGACTAGGGGGTGTGGTGGTATGCCTAGGTGCCGGTTTTCTCCGTATTAGTCACCTGCACCCTCTCTCGCCTCCAGTCTTCCTGACGCTGTCCTAACGGAGGATCCAGGTGGGGGAAGATGAGGGAGTGCGGCAGATCTTGCGCAAGTCACCCTGACTTATTCACCTTTCTGTGGAGCACACGGTGGACATCGTCGGTTGAGACGGTCGAACGGTCGTGTTGAAATGTTCCTAACTAATCCAGAACTAGTACTGACAGGAAGAGACGCGTCCAAAAATCTCTACATCCGACTAAGTTATCGCCATCAGCGAACCGTATCCAGTTGCTCGACCGTGAAGAGTCTGGCAACGTGGTCAAGTGAGTCGACTGCTCAAACCTCAGAGTTGGGGCGTGATTGGACGACGGAGGCACGTAAGACGTAAGCGGGCATTTGACTGTTAGCCCTTATTTTCGGTATCAGATAGCTTGTTGTAGTGACGGCTTCTCAGATGACCGTAGAAGAGCAACGTAAGGCGGTGCGCGAGGCGTCTCTGTGTAGAGCGATCAGGACAGATGGAAGATGGTTGCGTGTGGTGGCACGCCGTGTCAGATACCGCGCCAGATTGCATACTCAGCTGGATGGCAGGCTTGAGCAGTTGACTTCTGCATGAGAGAGGGAAGGTGAAGCCAACATAATAAATCCGTTGCGACTCGCGAATGGTTGTGGCCTCGAGGGACGCCAACTGACAAGTTATCACGGTTCTTCTCAGGACTGAGAGTCGGTTTGAAATGAGTATTCTCTATGTAGCATACCACTCAATGTGAGATCCAAGCCATCCCTCCATTTATTATTATCTGTGTGGTACACGAGGACTCACCGTTTAACGCAGTTAGCCACTGCCCAGTTTCGACAGTCCTGACGTTAGCATCCTCAAAGCGGACGAAAAAAGGTAGCGCGGCGGATTTTGCGAAAGTCGACCTCTGTGGGACAACGCTGCGTCTACGCGGTGGGGCCCGCGGTGAGTGTCGTCGTTCACCATGCTTGATTTGACATATGATGAAGAAGGAGACACGATCGCTGGGATAAAAGCTTTATTAGCCTAAAGTTTCGGACTCCTGCTCGAAAACATCATCAGAGACGATAGCAGATACGGGTGGTTCATTCACAAGGGGTTGCAGTACTTATAGGATGCAGTCGCCATGCAATCGCATTTCTATGAAGATTCACGGCTAACTCTCCTTCACCAGGGATCGCTGCACTTGGTGTGATGACTGTTTACTGGCCGACATTCGCGTCGTTAATTGCTGTAATTTCATCATGTGTGTTGGGTGTTTTTGTGACGACTGCTCGACTACCTGACCCACCGACTCCGCTGTTGGGAAAGGTGTTCACCTGTGCGCTCCCCGCGTGGCCAATTACTCCGCCTAGGCGAAGTCTCAGAACTTAGTATGGAATAGGAAGATCATTACACTTGTTAATTGACTGGGGGCCAGTAAACCATGATGCAAGTAGCTCACGGCTCACACGGTTGTCACCTCTTGCATGAATTTCGGCCGGATCTCGTCGAATGAGCCGCAACTTGGGAGCTGGCGTCATTCCTCCGCACCCTGCAGCGTGTTCGGCCATTCGCGTTCGGGGCTGTCGTCCGCTTTCACCGACGTATTTGCTTTGTCCGCAGCTGCATCAGATCCGATAAAGGACGCCCGGCGTTTCGTGCCATGACAAGACTGCTTCTTGGGTCTCGTCCCATCCCATCTATTGTCATATGAAGGCTACGGAAGGGCGGAGGCAGTTTCAAGGGCAACGATAGGGTGTAGCGCCCACAACTAACTTGAACCAGTCTGTGAACCGTTTCATACGTTGAATGGTGACAGAGGAATTTTTACGGGCTGGGCAATACCCGGGACAGAGAGCGAGAAGACACAGAAAATAGATGAACTTCTACCGATAGTCTTATCGTACGCTGTCAGTTGGCAAAGAAATTAAGTACGATAATTAAAAAATAACGAAAAAGCAATTTTTAAAAAACCAACGAACTTTGAGAAAAGCAGTGCCGGCAAGTTCGCATTAAGTCAGGAAGAAAAGGAAATTTCAGACAATGGGAACGATTAAAAATACGTGATGTTTGCGGTCATATTGGACTTTAGGACATATTTTTGTTGTTGCCATCTACTGAGGAGTCCTACACCTTTTCTTTACCATCGTTTCCTCAGCCAAACCCTCCTCGCGCACAAAAACCGCTGGCTTTCGCTGCCGTCTTTTTTTGTCTCGAGTAGTCTCACATTCTTCACAGAAAGCCCCCCTTAGACATTCCTTTTAAAGGACTTGCCCGCCTGAGTCCATAGGACGAAGTAACTGGAGGGAAAGTTTGAACAAAATGCATGCAGCAGTATGGTTAGCGTTGCAAAACTGCTGTTCCTGTAAATCAATTAATCATCTATCAAGTGGCTTAGAGCACAGGACTCTAGGCCCGATCCTGTGACTCAGACAGCTGGAGCAGTTACTGCACTCAGGCCTCCCCGCTCCTACTCCGGATCCGAATACTGTCGGGCCACTGGAATTCGAGATTAAATATCAAATTTTCGCTTTTAAATTTCCTCAGGAATTAACTGTTAACTTCGAGTAGATCAGTTTATTTAAGGTCTATAGGCTTAGAACAGGGCATTATGTACAAATATATTGGTCAAAGTCCATCAGTTACAGCAGGATGACTGCGTAATATTTGCCACCTGCCGACGTGAAGCTAGTAGAATGTTTTGGCGTTAGAATCCACCAAACAAGCAGCACAGGTATTATCTAAAAGTCCAAACGCACGTGTTTCGAAATTATTCTACGTTAGTATTAACTGTTCTACTTCAAGATAGCAAAAGATTTGTGAGAAAATAAAAAAAAACAATTTTTAAACTAGAGTACCTACCCGAAAACAGATAGGGAATGCTGGGGGACCCATTGATGAGTCGACCCCTCGCTGCCGTACTATACAGCGGCAAAATATCGAACAAACTCACGTGTGTGGAGCATGTAACTGGTACCTGTGCGGCTAGCATGGCATCTTCAGACAAATCCTGCCGCCTGGCTACCCAGCAAAAAAACTTCTCATTCCTCCTTGAAATTCATTGAAACTCCCAACTGCATCATTTCTGAGGCATCCGGCATGAGAAATGTACTATAGAAATGCACACTTATTGTCTAAGACGAATGCACAATGGCGCACAAAAAACTCGAGTCCCTTGACTGATCATTCCAAGTTTGCGCGGAAATAGCAGACAGTGCGGAGACGCATTGTTACTGCGTGCAGGAGACTTCAGGCAAACACTGCCTGTAATTCCTTGATCGACATCAGCCGGACGCAGTAAATGTCTGCCTGAAATACTCCTCTTTGTGGCGCCACGTCCAGACTGTAAAACTAAGTACAAATATGCGTGTCCAGTTGCAAAACGACCGATCAGCTGAGATATTCCCACACCCATAACTGGCAATTGGGGACAGAACGGTGCCGGCTGACCCGAATTCTGAAAGCATTCACTACACCTTACCTTCGGTAATTTAGCGTTGTCAAAAGAAGAACTGGTTGAAAAGGTATTTTCCAATATTCAAGCCAATTATTCGAATCACGATTGGTTGAGCGAGCGAGCTATTCTTGCGGCCAAGATCAAAGATGACTACAAGTTTAACCATGCTATTCAGTCTACGATTCAAAACGAGGCAGTCACATACACGTCCGCCGGCACTGTTGTGGAAGCAGACGAGGCAGTTAATTAACCAAACAGAATTTTTGAATTCACTTGAACTGCCAGGGATGCCACCGCACCTACTGCAATTGAAAATCGGGTAACAATCGGGAGATGGCACCCAAAAAAATCCGTTACCTAGAAATAATACCTTTAACAGTGGACTCAAACGCCTTCAGGCTATATCAGCGGTTGCAGGCCTACTTTCACGCACTACTTGGACTTTCCGCGATGGCCTAACATGGGCTGGCCGAACGAACATCGCAGGAGGTTACATGGACGATGGTCGCTGTTACCCAACCTTTCCCATCGTTACACACATACACCTGAATATACGGCATGCATTCGTATTGTGGCAGTTTATTACAAAACAAAATCACTCTTAAATAGTATAAGTCTGCACATCATGGAACAGGAACAGTTCCCAGGCATCTGTTAAAGACATGGCATTGAGGCCAAACCAAAGACGATACTGTACTTCGTCTCTGTGGGCCCACACAGCTCGACCACATACAGGGCCTTTCTCGTGAAGTTTCCTTTTCAGTCTACTCCAGTATGCCTCGATGACATTGGTGTGCCGTCCGGTGGTAGGGTCCTTGAAGTTTTTTGAGTGCTTAACAGAGGAATGTAGATAACCTTTTGAAGGAAGACGATTGTACGCCTTCCAGTCGTCCGTTACCACTATACTGCTTTTGGCGACCCATTTTGTAATAGCGAAACGGAGAGCGGGCCAATTTCGATCATTCACCTATTCAAATAAGGTTTTCTGTCAGCTAGTATCGTACATCCCCACCAGCCACCACCCATAAACCCCCATACCACCTGTCCCGTAAGGCAGGGTGCTTTGGTTAGGCCGATTTTTTGGGTGCCATCTCCCGATCGTTACCGAAAATCGGCGTGCTGATTATCATGATACGAACTATCAACTAGCCAAATCTTTGCAACGGCAAGCGGCTTGCAACGTCGTGGAAGCAGCAATCTTGACAAGACCCTTCAACGGTGAACATGTCCTTATTCCTTGAATTCCACTGATTCCAACTGACACTCTGTTTCAATTTAGGCGCCTGCAATTCCCGATTCGATTGGCGTTTACAATCACCATCAACAAAGCTCAGGGTTGGTCTTTAGAATTGGGCAGTTTGGATCTGCGAACAGATTGCATCTCACGTGGCCAACTATATGTTACGTGCCACAAAGTCGGCAAACCAGACAATCTATATACCTGTGCAGACAACGCGAAGACAGAAAATACTGTATACCTACAAGCATTATAATAGTAAAGATGTTAGAAACACGCCCTTTTCCTCTTTTTTTCTATTTCAGCACACTGAGCCACAATAACGCGTGGCCGGGTTCATCTAGTTAAATATAAAATTAAATTTATCATATCTTCGAAAACCACTTGCCAAGAGAAAACCTGGCTGATTCGAGATAGATTTATTGGGTAAACGTCCTCGGAAGTTTAGCTCAATACACTTTATTGCATACCTTTCCGCAGGTTGTGCGGGTAACTTGATCCAAATGTGATTAATCATACGGCTCTCGGTCAGAGCCTCATAAATCAGGCGTTTAGAGTGTTGGCTGTACTCAAGCCTTACCCTTGACGTCGTCGGCTCAAACCTCACCGAGGTCTGCGAGCTTTGCACAACTGAGTAAATTGAAGCGTATATTGTGAAATGTGGTCAGAAAAAAAATAAGCGTCTTTCGACAAGCACCGAAAAGGAGAAAATTAGTAAGTCAACGCAGCAGCATGAATTAGGAACTATCCTTCAAAAAGAGGAATTTAGGAGCATAAATTAAGTTACTCAATGTTTCTCAGACTGGCTTACAGACAGAAGCGCAGATCGTCCGTTTGTTGGCAGTCAATCGACAATAGGTAGAACTACGCCCATTTTCGCGCTGGATACGCTTTACCACAAAAAGAACAAGCCATAAAGGGTTAATTTATCAGCCAAGAGGGTATACTAATCAGAAATGTTGACCTGCTCTTTTTTCTAACGCTTCCAGAAGCCCAACAGACACCTAACTTGCGTTTCTACAAAGTGCTGTCAAATTAAATGCTCAAAATTGTCATTCTTAAGCATAGTTTTCGTGAAAGACTTTCTGGTCGCCCTGCCCTGTTCTCTATTTTCTTTCCTCTGCCGTATGCGACCGTGGATTTTGTACTTTGAGTGATCCGAACTACAGCCTTCCCTAGATTAAGAACAAGTAACAAATGTATTTTGCATAAAAGACTCAAAATTCTTATTAGAAGGAACTATTCAATATGAGAGTCATTGTTAGTAATGACCACTTCAGTTCTCACTCGGAAATTAGCGCATGTGCTCCTGATGTCCCCTGGTTATATCTTGTTCCACTCTCTATCAATGCAGACCTTCGGGGCATCAATGCTGTTGTGAGGCTTGTTCCTCGACAGATGCCCAAATGTTGCAGTCGAGGGGAGTCCAGTTTAATGAGGATGGTGGCTACATATCCTTGGGCCATAAATAAGGCATGTGGTCTACCAAGCACTTCTGCATCGTCCGTGACATGTGTGCAGACGTATCATCTTACTGGAAGACCGCATTTTCGTATGGAGTGTAGTTGGAATCTAGCCAGGGCTTGATATGCTTCTGAAGAACATCCAGCCACATGACTGTGCTTACTTTGACCGCCGTCATGATGAACACAGGGGACGTGGCTTTGCCGCCTGTAGCAGACAGGCCAAAAACCATCACAGACTCACGATGTTTGGTCTGAACCTTGTACTCAACATTCTCAGGTACCGCGTTGATCTTCAGAGGACTTATGTTGCGATCTGTTCAACTGCTGGACACCGAATCGACCGTGAAGAGCTATTCGCCGAAGTAAAGCACTGCGTGCGTTCCATTCTTGAGTAGGCTTAAGATTCTCTTCCTCTGTTCAGTCTCTTCTCTTTCTCAGCTCCAGTAACGAGATGCTACTTGGTCCTTACCCTTGACTTAGCCATCGGGTCCTTTTTCACGGCACTGCTGACCGCGTACTGCGACACCTCAAGCTGCGGACTGGATGGCAACGAATACGATCCCGGACAGCCCTTATAAGGCGAGGGATTCGAGCTTTTTTGTATTGTTTTCTACCAGACTTCCTGTCGGTGCGGCCAAACTTCTTATAAGGGTCGATAATGGTGTAAACTGTTGATCTGGTCATTTCCAGCTTGGCAACGATGTCAGTGGGCGAGAGACAAGGGTTCGCCCTTTCGCGGCAGATATGCATCTCATAAAATTTTAAGTGGAATCCTGTGTTTTTGGCCTAAAAAGTATACTTAAGTAGGGTTGTCGTACTACTTATCAGGTCGCATAATGTTAAAATATTCCTGTCACACCAGGATGCTAGCATTTGAATGAACTTTCTTTCAGCCGTATGCAGAGACAGTACTCTGCAACAAATGACTACTCAAGTAGTACGAAACTTTTCCACGAAAACCGGACTTAAGTAACCTCTTCAAATTGAAAACGCATGTTAGGATTTCGGCCAGGACTTTATGAGATAACACGCTTACAGTAGACGTGCTAACGCAAGAAATGTTCACTAAAATTCTGAAATGCGTTTCCGACTCGAAAAAATTACTTAGGTATGGTTGTAATACTGATCACTGTGCGGCGTAATCCCAAGATCTTTCAGTTACTTCAGAATGCCGGCTTTTGGAGGAGTTATTTTCTGTCGCCTGTAAAATCTACGATGTGTATAAAATGACTACGTGAGTAGTATGAATTTTTCTCATTGATTTTCGATGACCCTACAGATTAAAAAATATTTAAAAGAAACCTAGCATAAAACTATTCCTATACTCATTTGGTAGAAAATTGCGTCTACCTTAAATTTTATGTTGGAAGGTGGAGCATAGTTTCTAATTATGAAATTTTAAGGCCATGGCCCCCTCTTACTAACGTATAGGAATGTAAAATTTTACGTACATGTAGAATATGCACCTTGTAGTTCGGAATGCCTGAATGCAAGTGCAACAGCAGGTCGGGTTCAAAAGTTTCAGGAGATGGAACAGCTTTTAAAACTAGACTCTACTCCTTTTTCAAGTGCATAATTTGAAGAAGACGCAACTTTCTACCAAATGAGTAAAATAATATGTTTACTTTAGTTTTCTTTAAAATATGTTTTAAGCTATAAGGGCATCGAAAATCAATGAGAAAAATTCATACTGCTCACGCAGTCGTTCTTTAGGGAGTGTAGTTTTTACAGACGACCGAAAAGAAGCTCATTCAAAACCCAGCATTTTGAAGTAACTGAAATATCCTGGGATTACGCTGCCCAGTGATTAATATTACAACCCTACTTAAGAAATTTTTTCTAGTCGGAAACTCAGTTTAGAATTTTGGTAAACATTTCGTGAGTTAGCACATCTACTCTACTAATATCGTCGACCCCCAAGTTTTCCCTTGACATCTCACGTACCTAGAACGCACAAATTACGCCTGATACACATTTATTACGTTCCTTAACTAGGTACCATACCAACTAACATTGGTTAGTCGTATTATTGCAGTAAAATTTGCGGACTCTATATAGCACAGTAGATCGGACGTGTAATTGTGATCCAAACATTAAAGATTCCAAGTTTACGGTCGAGCCCTAGAAGCTCAGGGCGTTTGATCCTGCTCTTTACGTCGCTGGTCCGAATCCTGCAGAGACAGACACTCTTTCCTATAATTGGGGATCAGTTGAAATCCACTTGAGAGCCCCGCCACTCGCCGCAGTATTCCATTTCACTGGCCCGGTATCCGCAATCTATTTAACTGATAACCCACCTTCCGAAGTAGTTAGCAGCAGTCCGAGGATAAACAGGAGTGACCTCTCAAGTCATTTGACTATGAACTAGTTCGATGATTGTGACGACGCCGACGACAACGATTATCATGTGGATGATGGTGGTGGTGGTGGTGGTGGTGGTGGTGGTGGTGGTGGTGGTGGTGGTGAGAATGTTGATAATCTACTAAGAGCGATCATCCTATTTTCTGTCTTCTGCAGCTTCACTGAATGAAAATTTACATATTTATTTCTGCGCAACTGTTTGCTTTGAACTATACTCAGCAGATCACTGTGTGCTGTCGGTTCAGTTAAGGGGAAGCACAGTATGCACCATCCACGAAGGCTACTCGAAGGATTGGGGTGGAAGTACTGCAAAGTCAGACTGCAAAGCTGCCTGTCTGCCTACAAAGGGCATAGAGGAGACTTTGAATTCTAACCCAGAGCAGAGTGAAGACTCCCCTTTAACATGCTGACACTAAAATGACAGGATATGCCTGGTGCGAGTGCCAGGACACAGGCTTTTCGGGGGAGCTCACGCGTTCACTGGAAGGGAAATCGTAATAGTCTCAGGTTTGAACGAATCACTCGAGCCCGTCATTACGGGCAGTCACAGATGTGCGTGATGAACGAACGTCAGGCGGATAAAATTTTTGCTCCAGCACTTGCTCTCCCTCCTCTCAGTTACAAAATTGCCAACCAGTAGGAGAGCTTCACTGCCTACCGGGACAAACACTAAGTAATAATTGATAAACTTCAAAATGCATTTTTTTCTGGGCATAAATCTAGCATGGCTCCAGTCGCAGATCCCTAAGTGAGAGATTTTGAAGGATTCAGCACAAAAAGCGGTCGAGTGGCTAGAACTACATGTCCTCTCCCGGAATTTTTTCTTTAAACCTCATTTCCGGAATGAAGAGCTGCGTAAGCCACGCCGGATTTTTACAGAGATGATCAAAGTCACCAAGTTAAAAATCTACTTCCAACAGTGAGACACTACCTTCAGTCACATAATATGCAAATAAGATAGAGGCTGCAAGCTTGTTTCGTCCAGTTAACATACGTATATTACATCCAGAAAGGAAATATACACTCCTAAAAATGACTAAGCCAAGTGGCCACCGCCTGCTTTTAGAGGCAGGAGTTAC
>CACRXP010000078.1:204569-231707 GCA_902702965.1 Spirometra erinaceieuropaei
GTTTTTTGTTGGCACGTTTCTCTTCTCAGGAGCTGATAGTCGTCGCCGTAGCCGCCGCCGCCGCCGCCATCAACTGGCGCCAACGAGGACAGGCCGGCAAAAGGAACCACAACAACAGCAGGCGGCCCCACTGTGGTAAAAAGTGTCGATATGGCTTCGAGAGGAAGAAGAGGACGGAGGGAGAGGCAAGTGGGCGAATTAAAAGTACAAGACAGCGGCCAGCTGGGAGGGCGGTAAAGGACAGCTGGCAGAAGAAAAAGTTGGAGCTTATCGGTCCTCGGAAGGGCGACATTTCGTAAATCGGTGGATTCCAAACACCTATGACGTCTGAGCTTGGATGCACGGTAGACTGGAAGCAGTATTATGGCGTACAGGAGGTGCTGTCATTGCTGTTCACTAAATTAATTTGAAGCTCAGAAGGTTTTTTGCTGAAAAAACTTTTCAAATCCGGTCTATTAAAGAAAAACGGGACAGTTTTTGGCAACACCGGAGGTCCCCTAATATACAAATGATTATCGCATTCATCGTCTCCTGAGGAAGTCGAAGAAGAAGAGAGGGCGAATCCATGAACAGGATTGTATTTTAACTGACGCTTCGGAACCTTCCTCGTCTCCATCATCAGAATAATGTGCTTGATGCTCCTGCCGGTCTTGAGCAACAAACACACTACTCCGATGATGGAAACAAAGATGGTTCCGAAACGTCAGTTCAAATACAATTCGGTTCATAGATTCGCCCTCTCTTCTTCTTTGTCTTCTTCGGGAGATGCTGAACGCGATACGATTTCTGGACATCGAATTTTTACGCATAATAATGATTTTCTATACTGTTGGATAACGCAGTCTTCGATTGATTGTTTGTGCGCGTTCAATTGTAAAGGAGCATTCATACAAGCAAGAAACGTTCCTACTGGGCCACCTCAAAAACAGGAAAATGGGACTTTTGCGCACGAGAAAGTCAGCTAAGATCACTTATGAGAAATCACATTATTTTTCATGAAAAAAGGGTGGATTCAGTTTTAAAAATGCTAATTTGCAAATTTCGCCGTAAAGCGCAGTGATAAATTTGATTGACAGCTCTGTTTTATTGCACTGAGAATTAAAATGGCGCAAAGATGCCTAAACAGCTCCTGTCAGCCATCGCGCCTGAGGGTATAGGCAAACTAGCAAGCCGCATGAGTTCCTAGCTTTGGGGACGCATTAGTGATAGCATTGTGTCTAGAGATAAGCGACGTGAACCAAAGCGAGGAAACATGACAATGGCGTTATTCATGATACATTAACAAAATGCCATTGCATGTTCATGAAGACTATTCCCACAGAGCGATTGTCA
This sequence comes from Spirometra erinaceieuropaei, assembly GCA_902702965.1. Classification (NCBI taxonomy): domain Eukaryota; kingdom Metazoa; phylum Platyhelminthes; class Cestoda; order Diphyllobothriidea; family Diphyllobothriidae; genus Spirometra; species Spirometra erinaceieuropaei. Next base: position 205,902 of record CACRXP010000078.1, read on the forward strand.
ATGATTCCCCAACGCACAATTAAGATAAGGGTGGAAGAATTAGAACTTCGATTGCAAAAGGCCCTTTTTAAGTAGGAAAGTGAGTAAGACTGACCTATGTGGCCCCCTAAGCACGACATTGGAATAGGTACACCCCAAACAAGTAATAAAGGCGTACCTACGCATAATTATTGAAAGGCAAAAATATTCCCGTTTCTTAGCCCCAACAATAACCCTTATTCATATTGACCCAACTGTGAAAAACTCGGCGCCTCGGTGGGATTCGAACCCACGCAGTAAGGGGAAGGCTTTAGCGCAGCCAACGCTCTAACCACCTGAGCTACGAGGCCCCGTCGGACGACGCGAGTTTAATCACATTTGGGTCAAGTTACCCGCCCAACCTACTGCAACGTCTGGAATCCACCAAATCTGATACAGTAAGTTGACTGCCCAAGCAGGATTTCCTAAGTAATTCACCTAGAATCCACCAGATGACTACCAGGCTCGCGTAATTCATTGATATTTTGGCAGATTTTGAATAATTCATATTGACCTGGTAGTCATCTGGTGGATTATAGGTGAATTACTTAGGAAATCCTGCTTGGGCAGTCAACTTACTGTATCAGATTTGGTGGATTCCAGACTTTGCAGTAGGTTGGGCGGGTAACTTGACCCAAATGTGATTAAACTCGCGTCGTCCGACGGGGCCTCGTAGCTCAGGTGGTTAGAGCGTTGGCTGCGCTAAAGCCTTCCCCTTACTGCGTGGGTTCGAATCCTACCGAGGCGCCGAGTTTTTCACAGTTGGGGCAATATGAATTATTCAAAATCTGCCAAAATATCAATGAATAACCCTTATATAAAACTAAACCACTGCCCTAATCTTGACCCTAACTCTACTCTAAAGCTTAACTCGGCATCGAACTCTAGTCCCCTACCTTAACCCTAAACTGGATCCTGACCCACCTTACAGTTAACTTTAAGTCTAGCCCTGAACCAAATCCCTGACCTAATTCTGGCCTAAAACCTTACCCCTATTTCACTGGAAGTTGGCTCAAAGCCACCCGTATTGCAGGCGGTTCTTGTTCTCATACCCCGTTTGGGGGGGGGGGTCATATAAGGCAGTCCTGCCTCGTCAACCACTGCATCAGATCTCATAACCAGTTAGTTGGGAGGTTCAGACACTCGACCAGTACATTGGGGAGGAAAGAATAAGCGGGGCCATTACTGTCTAGTGTATTTTTATGGTAAGTTAACACACTGCTCACTTACAATGGGTCGATGATGCATGAGCCAATCACAATGCGCTGACAGTCGTGATTTGAGAGACTACGAAATGCCGAGGATACGAGCCCCCTTTCAGGACCGAGAGTCAGCATCGGCGTGACATTCTCACTTGCGTGAGATCCTAAACACTTTCTTTCGAAGTTGTGCACCTATAGACTAATTGACCGGACCGTTTGTGTCACGCTCAGTCTCGTCAACCAGTTTGCCCACTTTCTCACCTCCAGGTGTCACCTTCCATCAGAGCGCGGTGGATGCAACACGCGTCTGGTTGACTGCAAACAAATTTTACGCATAAATCACAATCGCGTCCGTCCTGTTGTCTAGGACGCGCAAATTAACGGTTGTGACTTCTCGCCTTTTTTAACACCTTTTTCTCGGTTGACTCCGGGTCTTATGATCCTCGGTGGAAATGTTATGCACGACTCACCTGAAAGCTTTATGTAAAACAGACTCCAGAAAAATTGTCACCGTCTCTTTTCTGATTCGTATTAAGAATTCTTCACCATGTGTGGTCCAGATGTCTCTGCGGGTTCTCTTGCTTTCCGCCTCCTCCCCCCGATCGTATAAATAGTTGGATATCTCGAAAATTTGCTCCATTGTAACAGGGACAATTTGTGAAGACGTCCTACATAATTTCTTCATCTCATTGCGACTACTTCTTAATACGCCAAAATAAAATACATTTAACCTAAACCGTTCATGTGCGTATTTGTTTTTCAACCCTTGGACCGGCTCGGCTTCCATCACCAGAGTCGGTTTACTTTATTGCTCCTTTTCAAATGCTGTTACTGGGGAGTGGCAATACATAACTGCATACGTGGGCGGGAGGTCGATATGTCGATCGGCCATCCGCTTTGCAGGTCGCTCTTGTTCTCATCTCTTGAATAGAGAACGTTTTCTTTATTTTTTAAGGACCAGAGGTCCGCATTCTGTACGAGAATTCTACGATAACGTCTTATTCGATAATTCTACGAAGGCGATCCGGATGGTCACATGAGGCGGGAAATTCCCAGGAATGCACACTGCACTGAATGCAACCTTCAAGAACCTTCAAGTGACCAGTCCGGCGGTTGACACCAGGCATCATAGACTCTCAACCAGAAGTCTGTCTGACGAAGAACGTGAATGAACTTAAAAGTGTCTTTCATACAGACGAGAAACCTATTTCTGTAAAGAATAAAACTTTTGAGGGCCGTATAAAAAGGATTAAAAGGTTGCTGCCAACCCATTCGCCAGAATGGGTTGGTAGCAACTTCAACAAATGTCCTGCGACGTAAGGAGACACTTTCAGCGACAGAGACTATTTTGTTGCAAGACGCTAAGAACGCTTCTTAAAGTGACATAAACTGGAATAGCAAAATTTCATCCACACCTTGGCAGCGTAGCTGATTCATTATTCTGAATATGGCTGGCCTCAATAGGCCTTAACTATTGGCTCTCTCAAGCATTCTAAATTAGTGACCCTGAGGTGATATCAGAGGGGATATTTGCACGAGTTCTTTATGGAGAAAAATCAATATTCCAGGGCCCTTGACGTCAGTCGTTTAAAAGCGAACAAACCACGACTTGGTGTTCCGAGACGTTTTTTGTTGTTTTAAACTGTGTCGCTTTAATAAACGTTTAAACATGGTAAAACAAACCACGCTGCTGTACTACATGCTGATGAGTCTTGTCTCGGTCGACCCGTCTGCCTGGTGCATTTGACGAAAGGCTTCTAAAGACGCCATGTCATAGACGTGCCAGCTGTCGAACAAATAAAGTTGGCTTAACGCCTTGCTTTAACTTATACTGAGATACACTACAAGCCTATTTACTGTCTCCAACAGGTCGGACAGAATCAAGGCTTGAGATCGAGTTCAGCAGGTCACCAAGAAAACGCTACCTTGCAGTTTTCGGCAATGTGCAATGATGACTGATAGCTGTGCGGTCGCCTGTACGGACTCCAGAACAGAGCAGCAGCACACACAGCACGCCGACAACCACTCCTACGACAACGACAATGTCTTGTGGCTTAGACGACAATTTTGAAGAGGGTTTTGGCTTGTCCCTCCCAACACATACAATGAGAAAGGAACACAAAGACCTCGAATGAGCCCTGAACTCCGAACAAAGAATGAGCAGACGTGTCTTCCGGAAGGAGGTTGGGGGTGGGGGGATGGGGTTAGCGGAATGTTCGCTCTAGAAGCCATGTAGGCAAATGTGTTCAACTGACACGACGATTAACAGCCTTTTAGTCGGCGCAATCGGCCCGCATCCGTAATTACGCAAAAAAAGGCAAAAACACTGTTTGCAGTAACGCGCAAAGGCGGGGAGTCCACGGTGGTTTAAAAAAAGAGGACGCGCGTCTGAAAAAAACTGAGGTGGTTTTGACTGCTGGTTTTTTCAGCCCCGAAACTTTAGCAGCTGACCGACGCTTCTTCCTTATCACACGAATTACCGACTTTTAGTTTATCGTCTCTGTTCAAATCTTATTTCTTGATCAGATCTTGAGGTTTTCAGATCGGAACTGCCTGCAGTTCCTCGCGTTCGTCCATTTAGTGCTATCGTTAGGCAGCGGCCAGGAGAACTGTGATTTAGGCGGCTGATCTGGCGCCAAGCCCGCACCTACGCATACCACACACATGTCCGTCATTAACTCAGATGCCGCATTACTGAGAGTCATCACAAGACATTGCGACCTGGCCAGACGACAACCCTCTAAGACGACAACCTCTTGGGCGATATGTAGAGCGCAGTTATAACAGTCGATATTCGTGCCTTGTTCCTTTAGATATTTCAGCTTCTACCATTCACCCTTCCTTATCTGCTTGAATGGCTTACTGTTCCAAACTACGGCACTGATTTTGGCAGAATGGTATTACCGACATAGAAAGGGGAGACTGGAATGGCCATTTCTGACTTATTAGTCGTCGCTAGCCAGCCATGCCCAACGCCGAAGTGTGGAACAACTGAGGCTCGAACTCGGGACCTGCTAGTTAGAAGTCCACGTCTCTAACCACTAGGCCACGAGCCCATTGCCCTGTCGGTTTTGATCGGGAATACACAATGGTAGGGGGCTCTCACCGATCGTTCTTACGGAACTCGTTCGTTCCGTTGTGCCTTACGTGCTCTCTCTCTCGAGCCCAACCAGCAGCAGCAAAGCGGTGCATGATATAGGCAGAATGGCATCACCGACATTGATGTTGTTCATACCGATTGAGGCAGCCTATTCAAATTTAAATTAGCTTCTCAGGTTACGTCAAGATGCGGACAATAGTTGGTGAGAAAATGTACGAGACAATGAACTTCCACATTTTGTAATTCCAAAAATGTCATCCGAAATGCATTGCGTAGCGTCGATTTTTGACAATCCTTCCACCCCCCGTCACCCTCTGAAAAAGCAGTATTAAAAAAAGACGAAGCACTTCAGAGGGCCTAAAGAATGCGAAATTTGCAGATATTTGCGCTGATGGAAGTGCGGATTCAAGAACTCGTCGGCGAAACGCATCTTACGCTCAAGATACATCGCAACACTTTATAGATCTCGGGAGCGCGACAACATGAGGAGAATAGTGAGTAAACTGTTTGATCTAAGAGGCGGCTTGAAAGACGTTACCAACAAATAAAAATATAATTATTTCCGATAACGCCAGAATTCCACGATTTTTTAAAACTAGAACAGTTAAAGAGAGGGGATAAGTTCAACAAAGAGGACACAGCGAAATGCAACCAGCTTTGCAATAGGCATTAACTGACGTTAGGTGAGTATCGATAAACGCTGGGCAAGATGTGCATTGAACAAGGACTCGTTTTCATTGAATGGCATTGTCAGGGAGAGTCTGGAATTATTTACAACAAAAAGACGTCACGTCAGAATCGAGGTTTGCGCATACTTCGTGACTCCTCGGTAGTTTGAGCGTCTATGACAAATTGTCTTGATTAAAAACACCTTCTAGAATCCAAGTTACAGTTTCTAGATTTCCTATGCCTAGTGTAGTCCGACTTGGTACGACTAAAATTGCTCATTTACTTGTTTCGGGGTGATGCAGCATACAATTCATGAAATTGCCGATCAGAGACCGAGACGGCATCAGAAGAAAAAAAAAACGATTTATCCAAATTTTGAATTCTAGGCACCAGAGTTCTGAAAGCTTTGTGGAATTCCGAAAATGTGGAAATTGCTACTCGTGGAAAGTTTGAGGACAGTTCGCCGTTCTCTAGGGGCGGTTAAAGCCTCCGATCTTGTTGTTCTCTGATCTAGTCTGTGCTCAAACCTGTTGCAAACGCTGAAGGTGGGGCAGCTTTAACTACTTCCTGATTGAAATCTAATGAACCAAACCGACAACGTAAAGTTCGAGACTTGACTGTCCGGGATATTTCCGCCTAGCCGACAGCCAGACTCTACCACGGAGCATTTGTCGAGCTCACTTTTAAAGTCCTCAGAAGACCGTGGAAAGCTGACGACATATGGTGAAATGGCAGTGAAAAGGCAGGGGGAGGGGGTGGATTTGAAGGGCTGCAGGTCTCGAATCCGTTCATTCGCCGACCACAACCTACCTTGAGGCGCGTAGGGGGAGGGCGGAAGCACGTACGGCGTGGGGAAATCTGAAAAAGCTGGCGGGGCCTCTTCAGAATTCTGCCCGCTGATCTGAAAGACGGAAAAGGCGAAGGCAACGCTGATGAGGCTTCATAGATTGAGGCCTGAACAGATAATGGCTGAGATAAGTAGTCTTAAATTGACCCCGAAGGAATTCGAAAGAATGCCAGTGCCGAGTGGACAGGTGAGTTAACTGTCATTTTAGCAAAGAGGACGGGGGGGAGTTTCTAGTAATCCCTGTTAAACTGGGGCGAACATCTAACTACAAGGGCAGAAGCTAATTCCTATAGGCGCAGCCAGTCCTGGAAAGTCGAATCGGCGTGCGCGGACTACGGATCTCTGATGGTCCAAAAACACGGCTACGCCGTGGCCCGTCGGACGGATTGGTGGGATGAGGGGGGGGGTGGTCGCCCGGGCAACAAAACATGTCGCAAAGTGGCCATAAGGTGTGGTCTTCAATCAAAAATCAATTTGCCGGACCCGTGCCCAACCGCGTCTCAAGGTATTGCCGCTGCGTATTCCGTGGCTGCCTACTTGCTACGCCCGCGAACCCGCTTATTTCGTAGGTAACCCTGGCCGCAAGTTGTTAGAGGAGTCGCTGCACGTGGACTCACCAAACAGTCCATAGCAAGATATACGTGAAGGCACCGTCCTCGAAGGGTCTCATTATCTCAGTAAGGGGAAGATTAGTCCGGTGCTGAGTCGGGACAGAACATAAGGTCGGGGAGCCGAACACTTGCCGACGTGAAGTGCTCCGAAGACCACCAGGATTATTCGACTTTTTTCAAAGACCTCTGAAGGCCTACTTAACAAAACATTCTACTCGGGTAAGACTCAATCCGGTACACCTTTATTAACATGCCGCGCATGAAAATATCCACGGGACTCGTTTGACTACGGTTCTGAGAATAAGTGGTAGCCATAAGGTCCTTTGTGACCCGTCTGGCGTTGGCGGGGGGGGGGGCATGTCGTAAATAGTAATGTTCTCACGAAGTAACGAGTTATATCTCACGAGCCTTAAAGGCAGCAAGTGAAAACTGAGCAGTGAATAATATAGAGATTTTGAACGTTAAGAAAACTAGCAACAGACTACGACGCCGGACCACGCTAGGAAGGCGGGTTGTACAGGTGTGTCGTTTTTCGTCACATTCAAACAAGCAATCCGGTCAAAGAAAATGGGACTAAATTGTCAAAGGTAAATTAGTCAGGTACCTCACCACAGGCAGGTACTTGAGCGCATCCCTCCCAGTTCAGTTAGTTGGCGTAGGCTTGTCCTTCCACGGCTGTTAGTCCAACATAAGTGCGTGTGTCCACCACAACTAGACATTAGCTTCAGCAATGGGTGAGGCTCATTCGTCATGCACTTTCTCTGAAATCCCACGCCGCAACCCACAGGATACTCATCTAAAGAGCAGGCGGGAGAACTAGAACAGACTCAGTTTTAATCGCCATGTCGTTAGACATGTGCTTACCGACAGTTCGGCCGCTGATTTCGACGAAGCCCACCGTGCGCTTCACAGCAGGGTGGACAGCGACGGCGTAAATTAGCGCAAACTCATAGTAAGCTTGCGCAGGATCTATCGCGCTCTCTTCTCCTCTCCGCCTAGACTCGGTGTCAAGACAGAATCCAGACGACCGGAGGCGAAAGAGAACACAGGTGGCTGACGCGGCGTAAACCCGAAGCTAGGTGTACCACCACACTCCGCGTGGCTACCGCGAAGACTGCGGAGACTACCAACTGGTACAATAAATCCAAGGAACTCCGGGCTGAAGGCGTCTATGGTGAATAGGGGAGTTTAAGTCTGCACGACGCATAAGTAGGCATTGTTTCCGGCCCATTCAGTCCGACTTACGAGCTGCAACTTCGACCTGCAGCCGTCGTCCGAATTGGGGTAGCGTAGCTACTACGAGGACAGGAGGAAGACTGCCATTCACCTTATCATCGAAATTGTTACAACTGAGCGGAAGATCACCCCCTGGTGAAGTTGTGACGGTGTACCGAAAGCGAGTCCTTAATTCAGATGGTCACTTCAGAGCCTGGTCTATTTTAGGGTAGTGTACCAATGTGACACCAGTTGCAAGCCGTCACTGGGAACCACTGACCGTGACAAAGAACTGCTAGCCCGGAAGCGTAGATGGCGGCAGGGCTCATAGCAGTGAAGGCAGGCGGGTGGGTAGGGGGGGGGGGAGCGGACTGAAGGGAGCAAATGAATGAATTTCTGTCGTGGAAAAAAATGAAGTCCTGAAGGCTGCCATAAAGTTCCAATTTACCCGGAAGTTTTCAGGCAGGAAAAGAACACCCAACTCGTAAGAGCGGATCATGAGCTGTGTTTTTTCCAGTTCCAGCGAACCCCAGGCTGCCTTTGACAAATTGGCGCTGAAAGGGAATGAAATAATAGCGGGGATTGCGGGCTTTTTTGCTGTAAGGTGGCTCAAAGGTGGCCACATCAGTTAAAAGTGTGATAATTTCCAAAATAAATATTTTTTTAACTTCATGTCTCAGATTTCGAGAAGTTGCTTCTACGAAAAAAACCACGGCAGGACTATGCGTAAAATCATAGGACTTAAACGCAGGTGCAAAAAAATTAGCAAAAAATTAACCAATTTTTAAGTAGAAGGGTCCTGAATTATTCTGGAACACATAGTGCACCATTATAGACTAAAAACACTACTACAAGGACTATTCACCAGAAACGAGTCAACGTCAAGAAAGAGGTCTCAAGCTTCAATCTGTGTGAGCAATCATACATAAAGCCTAGTAGATGAAGAAAACGTCCAAAAACCAGTTCCTATAGTCGGCTAAATTGAATGCTGCGTGAGAATTTGGACGGGGAGGAGGGAACTGGCGGTAGGATTGCTGGTTGGTCGGTATTTCACAAAAATCCAATGGACGACCAAACGTTCGTCATGTGATAGCAGATATTTACCAACTTTTGCTTGGAATTGGTATTTTTTGACGTTTCAAAATTCTAGATTACGGTACCTTATTTCGATCCCTAATAGGGGGGGGGGTATATGCATTCCAAATATTATGAAAAAAATCGAGATCTTCGGAAGACGGAACTGTGGTAATGAATGTTTAAGTTCGTTTGGCATTATTATTATCATCTAGAGCCCTCGCAGACGATTGCATAGCGGCTGGTAACACATGAATATGATGGAGTACTGAAAGAGACAAGAGAGAAATGAATGGTCATTTCTGGCTAATTAGCCGTCATCAGCCACAACAGTGGAGGTCATACGCTTACTTGACATACATATACATAAAAAATCCGGAGTCGAGATATCATATCGCGTACATAACGTTCTGAAGAAGACGAAAAAAAGAGAGGGCATTTCAGGAACCAAATTATATTTGTAGTGAAGTTTCGGAGACTTCCTCGTTCCCATCTCCAGGGTACTGAGGTTGTTGCTCCCGGTAGTTTCGAGTAATGCAGTCTTACCTCTTGTCTCGTATTATAGCGCAAGAACTATGAGCTGAACGCATGCTGCTGATTAGTTTTGACCTTCCGGAGGCTGACCGCTGGCAACCCAGTGGTCATTTTCTACGAAGCGCACTCGTCCCGTTGTGCCTTAGGGTGCTCTCACGAGCCCACCTAACAGCCGCACAGCGGCGCATGATATAAGCAAAGGAACATTACCGACAAAAACAAGGGAGACTGGAATGGCTACTGCTGGCTTATTAGTCGTCATCAGCCAGTCATTCAAAACCCCGAAGTGTGGAACACCTGAGGCTCGATCATGCGACCTGTTAGAGGCGTTTCTTACGAATAGTTCGCGAGATCGAGCATCAAGTGTTCCACACCTCAGGGTTTCGTATTGCTGGCTACTGACGGCTAATAAGCCAGAAATGGCCATCTCAGTCTCTTTTGTCTTTTTCGGTAATAGCATTCTGCCTATATCATGCGCCGCTGTGCGGCTGCTGGTTGGGGTCAGGAGAGAGCCCTTAAACACAGCGGGACGAGTGAGTTCCGTAAAAACGATCAATGAGCGCTCCTCTACCATTGTATATTCCCGATAGCAACTGACAGGACAACGAGCCCATGGCTCAGTGGTTAGAGCCGTTGAACTTCTAACCAATAGGTCGGGTGATCGAGCCCCAGGTGTTCCACACTTCGGGGTTGGGTATGGCTGGCTGATAACGGCTAATAAGCCAAAAATGCCATTCCGGTCTACCAAGTCTTTGTCGGTAATGTTATTTCATGCATACACAAACCCCGAAAAAAATGGGAAAGGTGACAGCCAATCAAAAAGCGACGTCAGTCCGCAGCATCGACTCACTCTCAGCACTGACAAAGCAATATCTTCGGACGTGTTTAAATTTTAACTGTTTTTTTTTCACACTTGTTACACGTCTGACGACGACCTGGGGAATCACCGTCGAAAATCAACAAAATAATCTTGTTCAATTTTTGAAAGGACTCATTTTTCTTCGAAATATACATATAAATAATAGAGGGATGCTTATGAATCAGGTTACAGGACATGACCACCCCAAATGCCCCACATTAGGGATTCGGGATGACTGAATACTGATGGTCGGAAGGCTAGAAATGGCCATTCCGGTCCTACTTGTCTTTTTCGATACGCCATAGTCTGCATATTTGTTTACTATTCGCTATGGGACTGCCCCGGAGCGTTCTGGCCTGATCTCCAGGATACAACAGGACGGATAATGTCCCCTAACCTGGTTGTTGGGCGTCTCAATCTCATAATTAATATTTCCTGCCGCAATCGGCAGAACAAGAGGCCCATGGCTCAATGTGATAGTGATGAGCCTAAAAGCGCTCAATTATCAAGGAATCCGTGGTTGGGTAGAACAAGCCGACGATAACCACAGTCCCACCCCAGCATCTCTAGTATTTTTCAGTATTCCTTCTCAGGCAAAAAGTTGAAAAAAACATACGTCAGGACATAAATTGGACTACGATGACGAAAAATACAAGCACCCTTAGCCTTTTCTGCGCGCACCTATGCGATGGAGAAACGATTCGACAGGTGGTACTAACCCAGAGGCTAGATTGCGTCGAACTGTCAGGTCTGAGGCTCAGACGTTGACTGGGGTCTTAGTTAACCAAACACAGTGCAAGAAAGCTCGACGTGCTCGCTTACACAGCCTCAAAAGGCTCTGTACTTCAACTCAGTCAGCAGACTAGTTCGCACCTGAGTGAACAGTCTGCCCACTCACTGAAACGACTGACTGATCGACTGCTGACACCTTAATTAGTAGGACGCAGAGATTTCATGCACAACCAGTTCGAAAGGGGTGGAGGCGGGGGGGACTAGGGAAGACCATCAGAGGCGAAGATCGGTGAGAACAGGCAGACAGGTTGGGAAACCGAAATGCAGAAAGCGGGGAGGGGACGGACACAAAGAAAGAGGAGAAGGATGTCTGAATGAGAGGAGCAGCGAAGACAGACGAGAAGATGCGAGCCTTGGAGGGGAAGATAAATGGATGATGAGAATGATGAGGGTAGGAAGGCGGGGTGCGGGGGCGGAGGGAGACGAGCGAGGTGTAAGAGGACGCAGTGGGACTACATGAAGCGAAATATGGTGAGCACGGACAGGGTCGGGGGGGAGGGGTGGTGCTTACTGCCCGCTAGATATTTCACTCCAACAAACACTGCAATTTTTACTGAGCACCACCGGACAAACTGTCGGCAGGGCACACTGGTGTTCAGTTTCTGCGTAATTTAAGGTCCCGGAGGTTATTATTTACTTCCTGTACAGTGGGCAAAACAAGTGAACAGCGATATGCATCCTGCGCGCGCGGGCGGGCGGGCGGGCGCACCGTAACTGCTTCCGTTCCGGGCATCTGAACCAAGTCGACGTGTGTGGAGGAGAGAGAGGGCGCGTCAGCATGCGACAGTGCGAGAACCATCACCACAGCAGCACAGGTAAACACGACGTGTCTGGAAGAGGCAGATAATGCGGGCGGTGGTGGGGTGGTGGGGGTGGGGGTCACACATAGCAGATGCCTCACCTAGTCAGAAGGAACCAGCGTATGCGCTGGCCGTCCGGAGAGCAGCGACAGTAGGACTTAATGTGTGGTATCGCCCGAGATAGGCGACCCCGAGCGACCCAGGAGTGCAGAAATTGACGCAACCAGGGCTGACGCGCTGCTGTGTCACGTGCGTAGGGCAGGCAGCCGCCGGCCCGGTAGCCCTCCAGGCTGTTGCGAACGTTATCCACGCTCGGGTAAATCTGGGGGCGGATTTGAAAGGGCAAAGCGAAACACATGGCGTCAACTTGATGCAGACTTAAAAGCCAACTGAAAAGTGTTCACGCGGAAGACAAATAACAGCCTTTAGGGCGCGGAGAAGGGAGAAGGGTGATTTACAACCACAACTACGTGACACACGTCTGGTGAGGCTGTTTATGATTCTGAAAGAGAGGGAAGTGTGCCTCAGTCACAAAATATTAAGCCGGTTTGACTTTTGGTAAACAACGAAATTCGCACTTACGGCGTTGATATATACCTCTAGCGAACCTCACAATGCAGTTGAAGTTATTAAACTCACAGCTCCTGGTAGAGCCTCGTTGCTCGGGTGGCTAAAGTGTTTGCAGTACTAAAGAATTCCCCTTGCTGTCGTGGGATTCGAATCCCACCGAGGTCGCAGGCGACGACGTCAAGTGCGCGCCCCACGAAGTGGGTGCAGCAGCGGTTACTTGTGCCTGAAGTAATTTACAGTAAGCTATACCTACACTGCCTCTATAACACTCCCTCCCCCAACTCTCCGCCCCCCCCCACTCACCACCATTCTTTGATGAAATGGCAATGTCAGGACGAACGGAGGTGGGCGCGGGAGCAATGGCTGAGAGTTAGGCAACCCCTCTGCGCGTGTCACACACAACCTGGTCCGCGCTGCACTGGTGGGCCAACTGTGAAAATCTTGGCGCCTCGGTGGGATTCGAACCCACGCAGTAAGGGGACGACTTTAATACAGCCAATGCTCTAACCGCTTGAGCTACGAGGTCCCGCCGGACGACGCGAGATTAATCACATTTGGGTCAAGTTACCCACCCAACCTACTGCAACGTCTGGACTCCAACAAATGTGATACCGTAAGTTGACTGCCCAAGCAGGATTTCCTAAGTAATTCACCTAGAATCCACCAGATGACCACCAGGCTTATGTAATTCATGGATGTTTTGGCAGGCGGTGCCTCGTAGCTCAAGTGGTTAGAGCGTTGACTGTACTAAAGTCTTCCCCTTGCTGTGTGGGTTCGAATCTCACCGAGGCACCCAGTTTTTCACAGTTGTCTGAAAATGATTTATTCAAAATCTGCCAAAATATCTATGAATTACTTGAGCCTGGTGGTCATCTTGTGAATTCTAGGTGAATTAGGAAATCCTGCTTAGGCAGTCAACTTACTGTATCGGATTTGGTGGATTTCAAACGTTGCAGTATGTTGGGCGGGTAACTTGACCCAAAAGTAATTAAGCTCGCGTCGTCAGGCGGGGCCTCGTCGCTCAAGTGGTTAGAGCGTTGGCTATATTAAAGTCTTCCCTCTACGCGCGCCACACACAACCCGGTCCGCGCTGCACCAATGATCCAGTCGACCAATTGGTGTGTTGATGTGGGACGCAGTGCCCGATGCGACGTAACGTCTACGGTGTACTCAACACGTGCCTGGCAGGAGTTACGGGCCTGACCACCGTTTCGGTTCGGCGATTGCCTTTAATTACCGCATTGTTCAGGTATGCATTAGGGGTTGTTCGTTTCGATATCTGTTTCATGAAAATACACGCCGGGCGAAAATGAAATGAGGAATCATGTTTCCCTAACTGGGATTTTGCCAGTAATTTCTGTGGGAATCGATCATGCGCCCCCCCCCCTCCCACCCCGTAATACAGGTGATTTCCGCTATATTCCAGGAATGTTACCTGTTCCCGTGCCGTAACCCTGACCCTACCTTAACCCCAATTTGAAGTACCTTGGGATGTAATGCAAAGCCACCTGTATTGCGGAGAGTGGGGGATCCGATTCCCCCGTCTTGCCCTGGGGAGGGTAGAAGCCGCATAAATGACCCCTAATGTAAGTTTTACGAAAAAGGGACTAAATAAGTACGAAAAATGCCGAGTAAAATATTCGAGATATCCAACCGCGTGCTGCCTTCTTGCCCCAGATCCCTTCCTCTAAGTTCTACCTATTCCCCTCCCCATCCTCCGAAAAGCATGCCGCATTTACTCCCCCAGCGGATGGGATGGACATGCCGATGGTAGGTCGATACGGCTGCCGTCTGATCTCCGGCCTCCAGCTAACCCCCAAGAGTCCGGTGACCCGACCAATGATCATCGATCCGCGCACCAAGGTCGACGAGCGCACTTTCAGGCAGTGGACAGCATAAGTCTGCTGTGAATGCAATATCTGCTTCAACAACCACACTCACACTCCCTTTAAGTAGTATTTGACCGTCGAATTGATGCCACGAAAACTTCCGGTCAAATCCTTCCTTCCACTGCGTATGCAACACTTAAGAAGTTGGGACCCCCCGTCATTTCTGATTGGGATATCACCTCGGCAACAGTCAATTACGTCACTCGAAGGGGGGAGACGTGTTAAACAGAAGGTGGTCCGTCAGCAACGATGGAGAGCGCGGTTTAGCAAACCGGTGAACAGGCGAATCGGCGCATCAACAGCCCTCGTGGATGTGATCACAGTCACCTCTGTGAATTTAACAAGCTTGGTGCGTGTGGCGAACAAATCTGTGGGTCAGCCATGGCCTGGGGACGGGGATTTAATTGACGGGGCGCGACTTGGCCGTCTCAGAGGCTGGCCTCGTGACCTTACGGTAATTATCCAAAATAGCTGGCTGTTCCATGTCGCTCACACTTCCCACACACCCACCGACTTGATTGCCAGCCTGCTGGCCAGCCCGCTTGGGAGGCCGTGGAACAGATCACCGCAGCAGCCGTCTTCCCGGGCGTGGGCAAATGTGTGCGGGCACAAATGTTTGGAGGGGGCAAGAGGTTGAGGTCGGGGGGACGCTCTGTCTACTCCCCCCCCCTCCCGCCCTAACAACACACACACCCTGAAGGTGCCATAAAGAGGCGAGTAACGAGGCGGGAATTGGTGTTGCGGCAGTGACTGCCTGTGTTAAATGCGTAACAGGATGGTAGGCCCTGAAGCAGAGAGAAAAAACATTTTCCGATAAGCGAACGCCAAAACGTCCAAGGAGCCTTCGCGAAACTGCCTGAAACCTTTCATTCTTAGTGCAGAGGGATTTATTGAAAATGAAGAAGTCGATAAGTTGCGATAAGACGATTGCTTCTGACAGGAGCTGACAAGAGAAATTGTTGGGCATTTTATCAAATGTCCTTTGGTAATGACTTTGAACATTACCGCGGAAAATAATGAGCGGATACTGGGTGACCAAGCGGTACCAAGGAAGATGCACAACTCACTGGGAAGAGCGATAATGCTTACAGTCTAATCGCTTCCCTGCTCTTTTTCTCGCAATATCAATAGGCAGTGACAAATTACCCAAAATTTTAACTAAATTTCTAAAATGTCCCACTGCTTGAGAAGAAGTACTCAAGATGCCGGCTTTTGAAAGCCCTTTCTTCGGTCGCCCACAAAACCATTAAAAATGACCGTGTAATCGGCTTTAATTTCTTCCCTTTATTTTAAATGACCTGGAAAATGCAAATGTATCGTGTAAAAACATGCGCGAAAGTACCCTTCAGTGTACTCATTTAGAAATAAATTCCATATTTAAATTTTATACCCGAAGAAGGGGCAACTTTCGGTTATAAACTAGATTGCTATTGCGATATTTTAAGCCCGCCAAATGCCCATTTAAGAAACATCGTATGAGGCAGTTCATTAACAAACCCTATGAAGTGGTGAACGTTACCTAATATCTGCATGATGGCAGAGAGGAATACATAGTTTCCCCTAAATGGAGAATGCACAGCTTTTTAACGACAAACGCTAAACGAAAACGCGACGGCAGATCGAGCTCAACACTATCCGGGGTTTTAAGAACCTTTCAAATCATAAATACACCTTTTCTTCGACTATAAAATTCGAATAAGACGTGGCTACCAAATAAGTGTAAGAAAGAATATTACTTGTGCGTGTTTTCTATAAAATACGCTTAAATTTATTAGCGTCTCGAACGAAAATGAGCAAGCAAGCAAGCATGAAATTAATAAGTAGTGGCAGTAGTAACCATGTTTTTTATCGACTGTAGTTTCTGCGGACTGTCGATAGAAAAAAGGCCGTTTAAAAGCCAGCTACCTGGCGTGACTGCCACGCCTTAGGATTACGTTGCACGATGATCAAAACTACAACACTCCACCTGAGCAGTTTCATCTGACCAAAAACGCGCGTCAGAGTTTCGGTTGAGGCTGGTCACCGACCGTAGCATGCTTCACCTAGACTGAACGGACTAGTAATCACTTGTGTACATACGTGACAAGACTACCCATCATGCATATAATGTGAGTTTTTGCAGTGACTGCCAGTGTCTATATATGTACAAGAATGGACTGCGGACAGGGAGGATGAAAAAAAATGAATTTGTTGCATTCATTCATTGGAAACGTCCTTTTTCAATCCCTGTGCATGACGCAAGCAATTGGGTTTTTAAACTGCGTGCTGACGCTAGTTTTATTGTAGTGTTCCGGTAAACGTTAGATTTAATGTGGGGGTATGGGGTATGAAGCCGGTTCTGGTCCTCTTTAAACCGCCGATCCCAACCAAGCCCCACATTATGCTGTCCTCTCAATACCGGAGGATTGTTTCACAAGTACCGCTTTGTATGCGTCTCAAGCAAATTCTAGTAGCCCAAAGTACAGAGGGTACCGTAACTAATAAAGTATTAGCTGAAAGTCTGAGATAAAATATAGGATAAAGAGATAACCTCGGTGGAGATGAAATATTAATTCACATAAAGCATAATCTTAAAATGTTTCAGTCGAGCCAGAACAGCCCCTTTTTAATGTACGTCTTTCCGGTCGCGTGCAAAAATCATGCACGCTAAAAATTACTGCTCAAACAGTATGAAATGTTGCATTGATTTATGCTGATCTTGTAAATTCAAATGCATTTTGCAGAAGACTTTCACAGAATTAAACATTCTTACAGGCATTTTGCAATAAGCTGTGCCTTCTTCAAACTTTCTATTCGGACAGAGTTTGCTTACCAAGTTCAAAATAGTTGGCGATTATAAGGATCTTTAAGGCTAACTCATGAAATGCCAAGTGACATTCCGAAATGCGCTGTCGTCTCGAAAAGATTAATTAAGTAGGTTGTAAAACTCATCAACGTGCAGATAAATTCTGTAATAATTCATTTATCTCAGGATGCCGGATTTCGAAATACTTTCCTTCCGGCTGCATGCAAAAATTATACTCTGCAAAAAATGACTACTTAAGCAGCAGGCATTTTCTCATGGATTTTCGATTCCCTTAACAGTTCAAGTATATATTTCATGGAAAACAGGCATAAAAATATTCACTGCCTTGCACATTCGGTAGAAAATGAGGTCTTCCAAGTTTATACTCATACATCTTTTCCATGAAATTTAACTGGACTTTTAGAGGCGTCGACAATCAATGAAAAAAATTCATGCTACTCAAGTAGTCATTCTTTACAGAGTACGGTTTTTGCATGCAGCCAGAAAGAAGTCATTTCAAAGGCCGGCATCCAGAGGTAACTGAATTATTATATAATTATGTCGCAAGATGATTAGTTTTACAACCTACTAAATTAACCTTTTCGGAACGAAAACGCATTTCGGAAGTTTGGTTGACATTTCATAAGTTAGCCCACCTACTGTACCTATTCAAATGGCTTCGTGTCTGTCCGCTTCTTAAAGATGCTTGTGAAGTACAAGACATCACCCATATAAATTGCAAAATTTCACGAACCCTATATGGTGGTTTCTATAGAGTATAGTGAAATGGATGATAGTCTTCAAATCGAAGTTGGCTTGGATACCTTAAACGCAATTGCAACAGTAAGTCTGATTAAACAATCCAGAAATCGAGAAAGGTTTTTTTTAACTGGAATATACCAGTTCGTTGAGTAAAAATAGCGATGGCATAATTTTGTACAAACTACATAGAGGAAAAGAGATTTCCGTGCGTGCTTCTTATCAGATGCATTCAGACTTAGAAAGGCATAGAAAACCGCAGCACCGAATATGAAGTTGGGATGTCATTTCAACTGCTGATAGAACGGGGTCCCGTGATCCGATAGGTCAGGTGACGAGAACAATGATCCACTGCCACGGCAAGAAACATCTGGAGTCGTTTATCGAATCTAATATAGTTGCGGGCAAAGCAACTACGCCGGAGAAACTGGAAGAGTGCTCCGAACACGAATCACCAGACATGCGGCAGCGGTGCGGAGAAATGACGTCGTGGTCCATTCGACGAGACCCAGCCACAGATTCGAATTTGATGAGGCCGAAATTCTCGCGGGTTGGTAATCGCGTGAGCCGGGAGTTGCTTGAGTCATGGTTCACGGGCCCCCAGTCGCAACAAGTGTAATGACATCCCCACTTCATATTGGGTGCTGAGACATAGTCTGGCCGAAGTAATTAGACACTCTGGGAGCGCACATACCGGTGAACCAAATGACCGAGCAATTATCACGTCAGCATCCAACAAGGATGATGAGATTTCAGCAATGAACAACTTGCATGCCGGCCATCAAGCAATTGGCGCACCAGCGGACAACAACTCGGGCTAAAGGCGAGAGCGGCTAATTGTCATAGGTGTGTAGTGGCATAACGAATGTACTCTATAAATACTGCAACTTCCTGTGCACGAATCCCCCGTATTTGTCACTGTCTCTGCCGAAGGGTTCGAGCGTGAATCCGAAACGTCAGGCAAATAAAGCTCTTCACGAAGACATAGAGGAATATTCGATTTTCCCTACGCGGAATGAATGCACCTTGTGGACTGAAATCGCTAAACGCTAATGCAACGGCTGATCAGGCTCAAAATTATTCGGGAATTGGGAAACTTATTCAAAACCAATATATACACTTTTCGAGTATAAAATGTGAAAACAATGTGGTTTTTTACCAAAAAAGTAAAAGAAAGCATATTCCTGTGCATATTTTCTATAAAATATATTTAAATTTACAAGTCAACCGAAAATCAACGTGGAAAATGCTTGCTACTTAAGTAGTCATTTTTTACCGAGTATGGTTTCTGCAGGAGGTCTGGAAGAAGTGCATTCGAAAGCCGACATTCTGGCGAGTCGGAAATACTATAAGATTATGCCACACGATAATTAATATTACAACGCAACCTTCCTAGTTGATTAGGCATTTCAGAATTTTGGGCAAAATTTCATGAGATCAGTCACGCACTGTACTTCTCGATTAACGAACCAGCTCAAGACCGTGTTTTAGCGACCGCCTGTACGGTTGGAATTGTAGATGATTCAAATAGCGCCACTTTTGTTCAATCCGCATCACTAACACGAGCATAGTAGACGGGAAATATTCATTTTAGCATGTTTATTGTCGTCCAACGGCAGTTAGCGGAGCCCAGACCGAGCGAATATGTGTTCTTAACCGTGGTTCGGATGCGCGTTGGGCCAGCCAATCAGGAGGGCTCGATGACGCTCACATCGTTAAAATCTCCGGATTTAGAACACGTAAAAGGAGGCCAGCGGCTGCAGTGAATCGGCGCAATTACAGTAGAAGTGCTAACTCATGAAATGTCAACCAAAATTTCGAAATGCGTTCTCGTTTCGAAAAGATTAATTAAGTAGTGTTGTATAACTAATCATGATGCAGCATAAATCTATAATGATCCAGTTACCTCAGGGTGTCGGCTTTCGAAAGAACTTATTTTCGGCTGCCTGCAAGATCTATACTCTGCAAAAAGTGACTACATATGTAGCATGCAATTTTCTCATTGCTTTTCGATGCCCTTGAAAATTCAATTATATTTCATGGAAAACATGCATAAAAATATTCATTCTTTTATTTATTCGGTAGAAAATCACGTCTTCGTCCAACTTCGTACTCAAGAAGAATAGAATTCGGTTTTAAAAAAGTTTCTAACTGTGAGATACATGACTTTTCATGAACGGCCATTCAACGGTATTAAAAAATCTGACAATTTGAAACTTTTTTAAAACCAAATTATACTCTTCTTTTGAGTATGAAATTGGAAGAAGACGTGATTTTCTACCGAATAAGTAAAAGGATGAATATTTTTATGCGTTTTTTCCATGAAATATAATTGAATTTTCAAGGGCATCGAAAATCAATGAGAAAATTGCATGCTACTTAAGTTGTCATTTTTTGCAGAGTTTAGGTCTTGCATGCAGCCGAAAATAAGTTCTTTCGAAAGCCGACACCCTAAGGTAACTGGATCATTATAGATTTATGCTGCATCATGATTAGTTTTACAACACTACTTAATTTATCTTCTCGAAACGAGAAGGCATTTCGAAATTTTGGCTGACATTTCATGAGTTAGCACATCTACTGTAGGTGCATAGGTGACATTGGTGGAAAGCTTAAGAGCCCTACTCCTCCCTGTTCGTTTTAATCGTCGTTCTGACAATTCATACAATTGACAATGACTACATCGTACCCTCGCTAAAGGTACACTACGTCTTTATGGCCAGAGGACCGGTGCATCGTTCGCGAATATCAACGGAAAAATTAGTCGAAAGCTATGACATCAAGTTGGACGCAAAAAATAGTGAAGATATCAAATAGCTAACACTGAATAGAGGATGATGAGCAGTACTCCGGTGCCGGCTTTGAGTCTGGAGACGGAGAATACGTGCGCATAATAATATTTTTTTCTTTTACTGATTTGGTAGCACATTACGTCTTCTTCAAATTTTATACTTCAAGAAAGAGTATCTTTCGGACTTAAAAAGTTTCGAATTATGAAATTTTCCCAGACCGCGAAATGTCTAAGCGTACACCATCGTATCAGGATATTTATTAATCTCGCTCATAAAGTGGACGTGGTCTACATCCATTATGAAATTTAATGAGCAACATATGTTCTCTTTCTAATGGTATATAGAAATGTATGATGCTTCTTACGAAGATAGAATACAGCCTGTAGTTTGGAAACCCTGAATGCAAGTCGAACGGCAGGTCGGGTTCAGAATCATTCGGGAAAGGAAGAGTTTTTTTAGACCGAAATATACTCCTTCTTCAAGTATGGAATTTGGAGACGACGTGGTTTCCTATCAAATGAGCAAAAAAGGATTTTTGTTCATGTTTCCTATAAACTATACTTGAATTTATAGGGGGCATAAAAAGTGAATACGAAAAATTCACACTACTTAGGTAGTCCTTTTTGCAGCAGACACGGTTGATGTAAAAATGTTGTCTAAAGCGCGACTGCCAAAAAAATAGACATTCCTTTTTTCCTGCCCCTCGTATTGAAGGTAACACAGGGTGCAGACTTTGGCATGTTTTAAAAATGATGGTCAGCAATCCCCATGTTATCTTATTCAGTTAACTCCGTTCGCAAGACCATGTAAATATTCATTGTAACAAAATTGTGGCTTCCATTCCCGCGGTCGTAAATTTATACTGCTTTGCAGAGGCTTACGGTCAGGTGGGTAGTGCTGACTGGGGTCACAGCGTATGGTTTGTTTACGAGAACAAGAGCTGCAAAATTCACCCTGCACATTTTACTGAGCCAAGCGGAACAACTTTGCATTTGCAAACAGATAAATACGCTCGTGTAATACAGTTTTGAGACGCTTCCAGCTGTAATACTATAAGGGCCAGATAGTAATTATTCACCTGGAGGTTGCAAGGGCATCCAATGGCGTGAGAACGCTGCGGTGACTTTCGAGGCGCCTGCCTCACTCCATCTTCTCTCACAACTGTCACATTCCCGGATGGTAGGGCAGAGCCAATATGACAGTATATGGGGTCTCAGCGCGATAGGTAACTCGTATACACGTGCTACGCACGTGCCGACCCTTGCACCCGCACACCAAACCGGCCTCACTTAGGGGATGATGAAATGGTCGACCCCAAAAGGGATTCCACTAGTCACAGACGGCTGTGAGCCCAGCGAAAGTGTAACATAGACCGCCATTAAGTGTTCAAGAATTACAGGAAGGCGCGTTTTTAGAATGGGTAAAAGGTCCAGGAAGCCGGATGTCTTAAAGCCGGGTGGAAGAAAAAGGTGTTTACAGCGCAAACGCTTTGGGAGAGCACAGAGTTTTTTAGGTCTGCTGACATTATCCGCCCCTGGCCCACAATGAGGATCAAAAACAAGGCCCCTTAGTAAACAATATTGCCCTTTAATTGACAAAGCCAGTGATCACAATAGCTAGGCAGAACGAACATTTACCTTTTAGGGGGTGGGGGACAATACACTAGCTACCGGAAGTGCAAAAAGGAAGCAAGCATTCCTGCGGTAGTAGCGGCAGTGGTGAAGAGGCCGACACACAAATACCTACAGAGCAGGCTCGTGAAAGATGTATGGGGGAAAGAGACCTTTAAAAGACGTCCTTAGGTTTCCTTACTTTGAATAATCTTCACAAATTGCAAGCAAATTTATTCGTCAGATCAAGTACGAGATAACTACGTTGCCACTCTACCTCCGGTTATTTGGTTGGAGCAAGTGAGTGACAGTTGGTCACCCAAAGGAGTTGAGCAGAAGTCACTGAGTGGAATTTCGCAGTCGGCGTAGTGTCATAGAACGCGCCAGTTTTACGCGCAATGCAATTGGTGGTTTTTGCGGCCGGTGGCATGAATCGTTTACAGATTTTTAAATCTTGGGTGGTTGGTTCGACTATTTGCAAGGACTCCTCCGCTGGATTCCGGCCGACTTAAATGACCCTATAAGCGTTTCAGTTCTGCTGGAATAGCTTCAACGTCGGTGCAGTTAAAGGTACTCGCGGGGTATAAAATCGACAAACCGATCAATTGGTAAAAAGGTCATATCAGAGGATGCCGCCGAAGTTTGATAAAACGTTTATGCATATGTTAGGCCACAATTGGTCTCGATCAGTTTTATTTTAGAATGACCCAGTAACCCCAAACGATATTTCGACCGTGTAAGCAGGTCGACGTTTAAGAAACACATTGGCATGTTTGCGGTTCAAGCCGGACCCGGGGCCATCGTCTCTCATATGATGTGCAGATATCTGACAACCGCTAGTAAGTCCGAAATGGCCATGACAGTTTCTCTTGTTTTTGTCGGTAGTCTCTCAGCATATGTACAAACTAGACACTGGGTGCGGATTCGCAGGAAAACACTCGCATTTTGGTGCCTACCCAGTAAGGAAAGGCCGTGAATTCCTGGAAGCAGTGAACTCAGATGAGGCATGCATAAACCAGTATATCGATTTAAATGCCACATGCAAAATAATCAAGGACAAATTCGAACTGATGCAGCCAATCCCGAAGAGGAGATAGGGTGCCATTAACACATATTGGAACAGTAGTGGACCAATCATAGAATCACTTGTTAGACATAGTTAAGAGGCCAATCATTTTTGTACACCCATTGTCTCCTGAGGAGCTGGGGGACCGGTCTCAAAAACTGAAACAATAAAAATTAAAGTTTCCAAAGAGATTCATCTTCCTGATATATATATATATATATATATAGTGTGTTAGGGGGCGCTCACCGATCGTTCATACGGAACTCATATATATATATATATATATATATATATATATATATATATATACATATGCTAATAGAACCGAAGATTCGAGTCATATTAGTTCATACATTAGCTGCTTGCCTGTCAGTGGCGGCCCTGTCACGCTAACAAATTTAGTCTGAACATTTCACTTTCTCCACTGTTTATTTCGCCTGACGACGGGTTGGTGTAACCAGGTCGAAAATTCACAAGTAAAATTCGATTTTTTCCGATGAGCCTTCTATCTTCATCATATTATCTCGGAATGCACACTACATCAGCTATTCATATAGATGCAGAATAACGTTACCGACAAAGAAAAGGGAGACTGGAACGGCCATATCTGGCTTATTAGCCGTCGTCAGCCAGTCATACCCAGCCTCGAAGTGTGGAACACCCGAGGCTCGAACTCGCGACCTGTTAGTTAGAAGTCTAACGCCTCTAACCACTGGGCCACGGGCCCGTTGTCCTGCCGGTTTCGATCGAGAATATACAATGTTAGAAAGGGGGGCGCTCACCGATCGCTCTTACGGATGTCACTCGTTCCGTTGTGCCTCACGGGCTCTCTCTCTCAAGCCCAACCAGCAGCCGCACAGCGGCGCATGATATAGGCAGAATGGCATTACCGACAAAGACAAGGCAGACTGGAATGGCCAACGGCGCATTGATCTTGACGTCATGTACAGAAAATCTTAAAAAATGGAAAAAGGAATAGCCATTCAAGACGTGACGTCAGTCCACAGCATTGACCCATGCTCGGCACTGAAAAAGTAATATCGATTTTTGGGCATGTTTAAATTTTAACTGTTGTTCTACACTTGCTACACGTCTGACGACGAGCTGGAGAAGCAGACTCGAAAATTGACGACAAAGGTTTTTCATTTTCCCAAAGGACTCCTTTTCTTCGAAATATGTATGTATGTCGGTAATACCATTCTGCATATATATATGCAGACCTCGGGAGCCCACGCCACCCCCTTCTCACACGTCAGTGGTCTGTTCTGTCCTATCACACTAACTGGTTTACTGTGACAACATAACTTTCTCCCTCGTTTTTCATTACGTCTGACGACGGGTTGGTGTCACCAGCTCGAAAATTCACGATTAAAACTCGACTTTTCCGAAGAACTTCTATTTTTCATTATTATTACCTCGGAATGCATACCCCCTCTGAGCTACATATATATATATATATATATATCGCGTTCATCATCTCCCGAAGAAGACGAAGAAGAAGAGAGGGCGAATCCATGGACCATATTGTATTCGAACTGACGTTTCGGAAACTTCCTCGTTTCCATCATCAGAGTAGCGTAATTGTTGCACTTGCGGGTCTTGAGTTATTCAGTCTTGCCGCTTGCCTCGTATTATAGCCGTGCTGGACGCACGAACTTTGACCTGACTGTTTGCCGCTGACTGGCTTAGACCTCCCCGGAGCTGACCGCTGATAGGCCTGCGTGACCTTTGTTCCCTTTGGGGTCGGCTTAGTTGTGGTCAAATCAACGGGCCGCTTGGCCCCTCCCACGTCAGCCGGTGGACTGATCGGTCGTTGCTGTTCAGGTGAGCAGCATTCAGCTTCGCGGGTGCATCGGTGAGACAGTGTTCGGCTTTGGTCACATGACCTCTGGCCCCCAATTCCGCTCTTTTCCGTGAGCGTTGACTCTCGGTCCCGCGTGCTCGCTTGCCTTACTGGTACTGTCCGGACTGATCCGAGCCTTCTACGGAGTGCTTGGTAGGCGGGATGGAGATCTATAGCTCGGTTGAGTGTACCAGTCGAGGACCAACTTTCGAGCACCAGTCTGGCCATCTTCTCATTGGCTCGACCAATTACCCTCGCTTTCTCAAAGGCAAAATTGTGGTTCAGTTCTCGTATGTGGCCATAGACCAAAGACAGCTTGTCCTTGCGGTTGATTGCAAGT
Source organism: Spirometra erinaceieuropaei (assembly GCA_902702965.1). Lineage (NCBI taxonomy): Eukaryota > Metazoa > Platyhelminthes > Cestoda > Diphyllobothriidea > Diphyllobothriidae > Spirometra > Spirometra erinaceieuropaei. The sequence goes on from CACRXP010000078.1 coordinate 231,277, forward strand.
TGGTGTTCGTGCAATCTTGTGCCGAGGCGTTTGCCCGTTTCACCAACATACCTTGCATTGCAATTTAGACATGGTATGCTGTAGACCACCGCCGACTGTTCTGTTGTTGGTAGCGGGTCCTTGGGCTTCATGATTTGCTGTCTGATGGTACATTCTGGTTTATGAGCCACGCCAATCCCAAAAGGTTTTAGGATTCTTGCCGTCGCCTCTGATACGTTCTTCACATAGGGTATTGAGAGCCAGAACTTGGGCTTTTCTCCACTCGACCGCTCAAAATGATGGCTTTCTCCGGAAAAGTATGATGAGACCGACCAACAGCTCAAACGAGCACACATCATCGAGCTCCTAGAACTGTGTCTTAAGACCTTCTTTACATTCAACGGCCAAGTCTACGAGCAAAAGAAGGGGACACCGATGGGCTCGCCTCTGTC